>BQKN01064844.1:248395-282481 GCA_022839385.1 Asparagus kiusianus
TATATATATATATATATATATATATATATATATATATATATATATATGGGTAAAGTGAATCTAAGGTGACTCCCTAGGTGTAGCCTAAGTATGCGCAATCTCAGCCATTGATCTCAAAAACCCCAAAATCATTTCAGCCATTGATTTAAAACAATTCCAAAAAAAACAAATTACCAAATAATGACCCTATTGATTACTGCGTTTAGCCCAAAAAAAAATCCGATCGGGAAAAAAATTTACGATCCGTCTTCTTCGTCTCCCTGCTACGCGCGACGTCCGCCAAAGGCTGAGATTGCTCGCCACCGCGTTCCACCGCCCCGCTCGACGTCCGCCCCAAAAAAACACCGCTCGCCACCGCTCACCACCGCACCGCACCGCTCGACGTCCGCCAAAGAAAAACCACCGCTCGCGGCCGCTCACCACCGCACCGCTCGACGTCCGCCCAAAAAAAACCACCGCTCGCCACCGCTCACCACCGCACCGCCGTGACGATCGCCTGAGCCGCTCCACATCTGCCCACATCCTCCGCACCACCGTACCACCGTGACGATCGCCTGAGGCGCTCCACTGTACCACTCGCCACCGCACCACCGCTCGCAGAAGCTCGCCGCCCCCGCTCATCGCACTTGCCCCCGCTCATCGCACTCGGCCCCGCGCAAGGTCACCCCTCAGGCCACCTCAAATTAAATAATGTCGGTTATATGAATTATGAATATGATTAATTTTTAGTTTAGATTTTAAGATTGATTTATTATTAAATTGGATATCAAGGTCAGCCCTCAGGCCATCCTCCCCCGCTCAGCGTCGCCGTCGTAGCTCGCACTCGCCCTCGACATTTGGAGCTCGCTTCGACCCCTTCATCAACCCTCATGACTTCGAACAAATTGAAAGCGTCAACGCCTTCGATTTCTTCAAAATCTAAGCCTTCCTCTTCTAAATGCAATAATCCTCTTACGTCGTAAGTAAATTTTTGTATGAGATATATTGGTTTTTTAATATGCGTCAAAAGTTGAAATTGTTGTCTACGCCTACTGATGTCTTTGTCAACAAGTCATTGCTTGATGAGATATATCCTCTTGCATGTTTTGTTCCCCCTCTCCAAATCTGTTATGTATTATGTAGTTGTTTGTTTAGATATAGAAACCCCATATGAGATAATATTTGTGTTACTGTTATTCTTGTCATATCGAGTATCTATTTAATTTTTAGGTTAATTGTTTGTGTTAATATGCGTCTTAATTTGCCCAAATATATATAATTTTTAACTATAACTGAATTATAATTTTCTTGTAGGGCTATGATAACACAATTAAGAATTCCGTCCAATTTGTGTTATTTTCGAGATTTAATTGATAAGCGAATAATATTGGACGAAAGACACATAAAAGCCCTAGAGACGACGTCTTTTCACAACTTTCTCAAGTTACTCATATACTTGAGCAATGAGCAAATAGTAATTGATTGCTTGATTCCAAAATTTAATTCCGATACATGCTCATTCATGATTGGGAATAAAAATTATGTATTTGGTATAGATGATATTCACCAAATTACCGGTTTGCCAAAGGAAGGAATTTTGATAAAAATGAGTGGGACAACATCAATACAATCTACACCAATTTTGTAAAGAATTATAAGACACTCAAAGAGAAGAAGAGTAATAGCTCTAAAGGTAAGAAGAAAGCTGATGCTAAAAAAAGGCGGTGATTTGGGGGAAGCGCGATAGAATGGCCGAGATGATTATAGATATGAATAATGAAGACCCTATAATATGTGTGAAACTTATTGTGGCTTTCATTATCGGCTTCATATTATGCCCGCGAACATGTAAGACATGTCCCTTATGGGCATTTAGATATGCGGAGCAGTTATCAACTTTGAAGAAATACAATTGGTATCATGCGATGTTTACTTTTCTTTGTAAAGAGATGAATAAAGCAAAGAAGTCTCTTAGTATGAGGGGATTATGTCAGCGCTTAAATGCTGGGTACATGGGTGGTTTTTCCTCCGTTTTACTGGTGAGTTACATGAACATTATTTTGTATATCTTTTCAATTTGATAATGATTATTGTTTATGCACATGATAATATATAGTTTCAATATTGTAGGTTTGGTTTTATGAAAAAGTAGGGGAATTAGAGTACACTTCAGATATTGAAAGGTTACCGCCGCTCTTTTGTGTGAAGAACACCGGAAAGTGGAGGAGGACTACTATGAACAAATTATATAGAAATCCGAAGTTTCTTACTGATAATGGCGAAGAGAATACTCCTCTTATTCATACGGCATCGCCAAGAGTATTTGTACATATCTTTGCTCTCATAGTTCATTATTTTATAACTCATTTTTTATGTTCTATGTTTGCAACTATAGTATAAGTACTAATACTTGTATTTTTTTGTCTTACAGGAATCAAGGAAAGCTGAATTAATTGCCTTAATTGTGGAGAAGACGTACGAGTTGAACGAGCTCACTACAGAATTACGAGAATTAGAAGATCATAGTGCTAGATGCAAACAACAAAACAAGGAGAAAGAGGATGACAGAAATGTAAAATTTGAAAATAAAAGCGAAGTGGATATGGAAGCTAATGAATATGAGAATTTGGAATAAACTGAGGATCCCGATATGTGCAATGACATTTTGATGAGCCCAAGAGACATCAAAATTTTAGAAGAAGCTGGGTGAGTTTATTTTTCTTCTTCAATTCTCTTGTAATTTTTTTTTCATACTTTTTGTATAATTCTTGTGTTACTCTTTGTTAATTATATGCATTTCAACTCCATAGCGATGTTTCTCAAAAAGAGGACGGTGGTAATGAGAATAAAAAAGAAACCCCATCTATCAAATGGGCTGTCAGAAAGAGGATGAGGAAGGATGGACCCTCTGTTACTTCACCTTATATGCGTCTAGATCAAGCAAAGGAAGGCACAAAGAAGAAACGTGTCATCCAGATATTGGACAGTCATGAGGGGAAAAAATTGCAAAAATGTTGAAGGCTTCATACCTACATCTCTCGACTATCCAGGTAAGGTACTGGACTACGATTATGAGGACAAAATAATTGAAGACTTTCTACAAAAAAAAATGACCAGGTATTTGTTGCTGACTTATTCTAATAATAATCTTTGAATTTACTTAATGTGTTGTAATTTTCTCACCATGTACTTGCATATAGTGATACATACATTTGGAAGTGTGCCGAAGCAAGCGTATCTCACTTAGATGCTTATAAACTATTGACAGGAGGTGAACTCAGTGATGATGTAGGTCCTAAACATTTGTGTTATGGTTTGTTTGATGTTGTCTATAAAATCACTTATATTAACTACTTTATTCATTCATGGTAAATTTTGTAGGTGATCGATGCATTTGTTATTCGGCTTTGGAACAAGATTGAAAAAACTAATAGTTATGATCGAAAGATACATGTCACAAGGCCTTAGCTTGCAGTAAGTATATCCATGTTGTTTCATTAGTTTGTGGTTTTTATTATTATATAACACTACATTGTTGACATTGATGCATCTTTTAGCAAGCATTTCTAGATGGAAATCGTGAAATGGTGGCAAAACGTATGAAGGAAAATGTTTCTCAGCAGAAGTTCTTAGAGTGTGAAAGAATTCTGATCCCGATTGTCAGCTCCGGTCATTGGCACATGGTAGAGTTAGTGAGAGAGGAGAAAAAATTCTATCACCACTCCTCAATCAAATCCCCCATTTATACCGCCGATGCTGCGAAATTTAGAAATAAGTTTATGAGTTGCATACAGAGTAATTGGAGATTGAGGAAATTGGAGCATCATGTTATTGTGTCAGTTGACACGCCACAACAAGGACCGTAAGTGTTTCATGCATTTCTAATGTAAATGTTCATATTTTCTCAAAGTCATTTTCAATATTGTTTGATTTTCTTAAATGCAGAACTTTAGATTGCGGGATCTTTATGATTGAATTCATTAACAGCATTGTCGAAAAGCGACCGATAACAATTTCAGAAGGAGATTGTGCAAAGTATAGAGCAAAGTTTTGTGCAACTCTCTTGTATGCACGTGATTCACCTTTTTTGTAAATATTATTTTAATTTTCACAGTGGTGTTTGTTTTGTATGCAATATGTGTATGATATTATGTGGACAATACCCTCATTTGATATTATGTGGTTGATATTTTGTAAGTCTTTGTTCTAGAAAATAATTTATTGTACCCAGTTATTAAAATTTTGTAGCTACTTATGGACGTTTTGTACATAGTTAGGCACGTTTTGTACCTCGTACTTGAAAAATTTTATAGTACCCACTTAAACAAGTTTTGTACCCACTAAATCAAGTTTTTGTATCCACTTATGCACGTTTTGTACATCAGTGAAAAAATAATTTGTACCCAGTTATTGAAATTTAGTACCTACTTATGGACATTTTGTACCTAGTTAGGCACGCTTTGTACCTCGTACTTCTTCAAAAAAATTATAGTACCCACTTAAATAAGTTTTGTATCCACTTAATCAAGTTTTTGTACCCACTTAAACAAGTTTTGTACCTCATTGATCTGAAAAAATAATTTGTACCCAGTTAACTTAATTTTGTACCTACTTGAAGTTTTGTACCTAGTTAGGCATATTTTGTACCTCGTAGTTCTTAAAAAAATTTATTATACCCACTTAGTTTTGTACCAACTTAATCAATTTTTTGTACCCACTTAATCAAGATTTGTACCTACTTACGCACGTTTTGTACATCATTGATCTGAAAAAATAATTTGTATCCAGTTATTACAATTTTGTACCTACTTAATCAAGTTTTGTACCTAGTTCGGCATATTTTGTACCTCATAGTTCTTGAAAAAAATTATTGTACCCACTTAAACAAGTTTTGTACCAACTTAATCAATTTTTTGTACACACTTAAACAAGTTTTGTACCCACTTATGCACATTTTCTACCTACTTATGCACGCTTTGTACCTCTTTGATCTGGAATATTGTACTTACTACTTACTAATGTTTTGTACCACATTGATTTTGAAAAAAAATTGTACCAAGTTATTAAAGTTTTGTACCTACTTACACACGTTTTGTACCTACTTACGCACGTTTTGTACCTCGTAGTTCTTGAAAAAATTTATTGGTACCCACTTAAACAAGTTTTGTACCAACTTAATCAAGTTTTTGTACCCACTTATGCACATTTTGTACCTCATTGATCTGAAAAAATAATTTATACCCAGTTATTGAAACTTTGTACCTACTTATGGATATTTTGTACCTAGTTAGGCACGTTTTGTATCCCGTAGTTCTTGAAAAAATTTATTGTACCCACTTAAACAAGTTTTGTACCCACTTAATCAAGATTTGTACCTACTTACGCACGTTTTGTATCTTGTAGTTCTTGAAAAAAATTATTGCACCCACTTAATCAAGATTTGTACCTACTTACGCACGTTTTCTACATACTTATGCATGTTTTGTACCTCATTAATCTAGAAAAAAAATATTATACTTACTACTTACTAATATTTTGTACCTAGTTAGGCACGTTTTGTACCTCATTATTCTAGAAAAAATTTGTACCAAGCTATTAAAGTTTTGTACCTACTTATGCACGTTTTGTACCTACTTAAGCATATTTTGTACCTCATAGTTCTTGAAAAATTTTATTGTACCCACTTATTAAAATTTTGTACCAACTTATGCATATTTTGTATGATTTGGCTCTGTTAAAAAATTTCTACCAACTTAATCAATTTTTGTACCCACTTATGCACATTTTGTATCTCATTGATCTGGAAAAAAATTTGTACCTCATAGACCTGGAAAAAATTAAATTCAAATTATCATCCATACATGATTAATCTATACAACCACATTATCATCTATACAACCAAATCATCCATATGTACATAAACTTTAGTTTAAATTATTAGCCATACATGATTAATCCATACAACCAATCATCCATACGTACATAAACTTTAATTCAAATTTTCAACATTCTTCAGAAACACATGCTTTGTTTTGGCCCACCGTTAACTTTGTTTTGGCCCTCCGTTAACTTTGTTTTGACCTTTCGTTAACTTTCTCGACCACCACCTGTAATATTTTTCATCTACAAAAAATTATAACTTTAACATGACAAATGCATCGACAGGAAACAAATATTAAATCAAGATTAAATATAATACCTTATCTAAAGGACAACTCGTTATATAATGTCCTTTTCCCTTACAAAATCCACAAAATCTTTGTTTTTTATACCCTTTTTTTGTGCTATCTCCATTCCGGACTTAATTCTAGTAGTTTGTGCTGGTCGTCCCTTCATGGCAATAGGCTTATCTGGATCACGAATAGTGATTTGAGTTGCTTCCTCTACAGAGATGGGTATGGATGAAGTAGGCATCTTATTGCTGGCATTGCTCTCATTTCCATTGTCGTTAAGTTCCTTTTTTTTCTTGTAAGCACCAACTTCTTCAAAAAATGAGTCTAAAAAAGCACTGAACTTATCATAAAGTGTACTTGAAGTCAATGTATCTTCTAGTGCATTGTTACATCTACTCCTAAGGGTCCAATGTTTAATGATAGAGAGTTGGTTTTCACTATTTGAAATGTAATTTCTAACAACTCCGCAACCAACATGTCTTGCTTTAATTGTCCATCATTGCATAATATATCTTGATGGAATTTCTAATACTTGCTTCTTTACTAAAATGTGCAAGCTATGTTTGCATAATATACCTTCCATCTCAAATTTCGCACAAGAGCACTTAATTCTTTTATCTTTGGATGCATCGAAAACAACATGATGCTTTACCCTCTTCTTGCTCTCAGCCTCGCGATCTATATTCCAAACAGCATAAGTAGCACTTGCGCCGTCCTTCGACAACCTTTCATGAAGCATGGAGTAACTATCCTTGAGTTCTTTCTGAAAGATAGTAAACATATTCTTTGTATAATTCTTCCTAGCTTGTTTTTCATTGGGATGTTCAATTATCAATGTGGGAACAGAGTTTGTGGACTTAAAATCTTGCTCAAGTTCAGCGGCTCGGCGAGCTACGACAGCTTTATCATATTGCTTAACAAAATCATGTACCTCGGTATTTGTATTCACAAAATGATCAAAAAAGGCATTTCCCTCACTCCGCTGAGTAGATGTCATTCCTGCAGTAAAAGTATCTTTAAGATACACTGGAGCCCAATGGTCTCGATGATTGTATAAATTTACTAACCAATTCCTTTTATCTGCATCATATTTATCCCGCATTTCTTCCCAACGATTTACAAATTTTTCTTCTGATTTACTCCAATATCATTTGTTATACTTTATACCCACATCCTCACCATATTCATTATGCATTGATTGAAGATTTTGTAAGGCATTCCTATGAAGGTGCCAAGAACAAAAGCGATGACGAGTTTGAGGAAAAACTTTGTGAATTGCACCACACATAGCTTTATCTTGATCAGTGATGATTGTTAATGGTGCTACACCCGACATACATTTTAACCATTGGCTAAATAACCATATAAACGTCTCCTCCGTTTCATCGGCCAGTAACGCACACCCAAATAGAGTAGATTGTCGATGATGGTTAACGCCCGTAAATGGTGCAAACGGCAATTTTAAATTGTTCTTTCTATATGTAACATCAAAGAAAACAACATCTCCAAATTGCAAGTAAGAAGTCCTCGACCTACCATCCATCCAAAAAACACTTCTCATCATCCCATCATTTTCTAAATCAAGTGCGAAGTAAAATTGAGGATCAGATACATTTTTCTCTTGAAATTGACGAGCTATGCTCACGCACTCATGACCGACATTATTTTTTTGTTTAATTCTAAGTTGTGCTTGGCATTCTTGTTGAGTGAGAGAGCCTTGCTCATTTCCATGAGCAACGTCTACAACCTTACAAATGGTAGAAGGCTGTAAACCTTGATTGTCAAGAGTATATATCAACCTTCTTGTCGATTGAGCTCGATGAAGTGTTCGATTTGAGTAGTACTTCTTTACCCGATTTGGGGTGGTTAATGGATGACCATTATGATTAATGTTTAAATTTCGGACCACCCATTTTTCAGTGCTTCTATCGAGTCCAATAACCATCCTTGCGTTGCATCCACATCTTGTATCGAACTTTCGAACTACAATCCGACCATCTTCTCTTTTATCTTTTAAAATTTTAAATCCTTCCTTGTCACATACATATATTCTAGATATGATTGCATCTTTCTTTCTCGACCAAGTTGTGTGACCCTTGCGAACACCAAATCCCTTAAGTCTAGCGTATGCATTGTAGAAATTATAAGCTTCCTCATGAGTAGAAAACTCCATTCCAATATATGGATCAACAACAAAATTACCTACACCATTTTCAACGCCAATAGCCTCATCAACATTCTGCTCACGCTCGGATGCCTGTAAAAATAGAGAAACAAAAATCATAAAACTCATTATAAAAGACAACTATTTTGGTGTATGTCATTAGATAGTAGTACACAACAAACAATAAGATATTATCACCTGAGAGAAAAAACTTATTATAGATAGTAAACCATGGTCCTCGCCTTCAAGGTCAAGGGCTATATATTTGTTTTCATCTTCAACCATTGTTGTATCACGTGAGAGAATTGTTGGCGTGTCCATACAAGCTATCAAATTATCACATATAAGAAGTTCAAAATCTATAGAAAATCGTTCAGAATTATTGGCGTGTCCATACAAGCTATCACGTGAGAGAATTGTTGGAGTGTCTATACAACCTATCAAATTATCAAATTTCACTAAACAATTTCATTATGATAATTTAAACAATAATTCAATTTAACAATAATTCAATCTTAAAATCTAAACTAAAAATTGTTGATTATATATATACGACGTACCTTGATATCTAATTTAATAATAAATCAATCTTAAAACCTAAACTAAAAATTAATCATATTCATAATTCATATAACCGACATTATTTAATTTGAGGTGGCCTGAGGGCTAACCTTGCGCGGGGCCGAGTGCGATGAGCGGGGGCAAGTGCGATGAGCGGGGGTGGCGAGCTTCTGTGAGCGGTGGTGCGGTGGCGAGCGGTGCGGTGGAGCGCCTCAGGTGATCGTCACTGCGGTACGGTGGTGCGGAGGATGTGGGCGGATGTGGAGCGGCTCAGGCGATCGTCACGGCGGTGCGGTGGTGAGCGGTGGCGAGCGGTGGTTTTTTTTGGGCGGACGTCGAGCGGTACATTGGTGAGCGGCCGCGAGCGGTGGTTTTTCTTTGGCGGACGTCGAGCGGTGCGGTGCGGTGGAGAGCGGTGGAGAGCAGTGTTTTTTTGGGGCGGACGTCGAGCGGGGCGGTGGAACGCGGTGGTGAGCAATCTCAGCCTTTGGCGGACGTCGCGCGTAGCAGGGAGACGAAGAAGACGGATCACAAATTTTTTCCCGATCGGATTTTTTTAAGGCTAAACGCAGTAATCAATAGGGTCATTATTTGGTAATTTGTTTGATCTTTTTTTGGGAATTGTTTTAAATCAATGGCTGAGATTGCGCATCCTTAGGCTATACCTAGGGAGTCACCTTATATATATATATCACATTAACAAGGAGGAATGATAACCACTGAGTTCAATACTTAATGTGGCCCTATAGTATTCAAATGTGTATACATCACTATTCAACACATATATCAGTATGAAGTTTATAAGCAAAGATCATATTTGCTGTCAGTTGCTGAATTTTTTGATATAGTCTTATATGACTTATTGGTTTAAGATACAGTGGAACATTCAGTAACACAGACATCATAATGTTCACAAAAAAACATTGTTCAATGTCAGTTACAGTATTTGTTTGATTACTTATGCATCACTTCCATTAGCACATACATATGTCAGTGACAGTATTTACATAGCAAAATATGATGTCGGTGACAGACATGTGGATGTACACAAAAAACAATTAGCACATACATATGTCAGTGTTCTTTGTTGTTATGAATTAATTTTGAACACAAACAAGTGACAGTTGCTGAAAAAGTGACATTGAACTCAATGTCATTTGCTGAAAAATTGAAAAATATCAGTCTTACATGTCAATTTATTAACTGGACATTGAACTCATTGCACATTTGCAATCAGTTGCTGAAATTTTTTGATATAAACTGGACCTTGAACTGGACATTGAACTGGGGTTTGAAATGGTCATTAAAGTTTGCATGGAACTCAATTTTTTAACTGGACATTGTTTACATAGCAAAATATAATTTCAGTTATAGTATCTGTTTTATTACTTATGCATCACTTCCATTAGCACATACATATGTCAGTGATAGTATTTACATAGCAAAATATGATGTCAGTGACAGACATGTGGATGTACACAAAAAAGCAATTAGCAATTTTGAACACAAACAAGTGACCTTTTTTAACTGGACATTGTTTAACTGAATATTTGATCTTGCATTGTTTACTGGACATTGTTTACTGGATATTGATCTTGCATTGTCCAGCAATTAGCAAAATATGATGCCAGTGACCTTTTTAACTGAATATTTGATCTTGCATTGTTTACTGGACATTGTTTACTGGACATTTTTAACTGGACATTGTTTACATAGCATTGTCCAGTAAACTATTGACTTCGATTATAATTGACTCAATTTTTTGATTCTGTTACAGTATGACTTCGATTACTGAATTGTTTACATAGCATTGTTTACATATCATTGTTCAATGTCAGTTACAGTATTTGTTTTTCTACTTATGCATAACTTCCATTACTTACCTCTACACTTAAGTTTTGAATTATGTTTGGATGGTATCATTGTTCAATGTCAGTTACAGTATTTCTTAACTATACATTGTTTACATAGGATTGTCCAGTAAACTATTGGCTTCGATTATATTAGCACATACACATGTCAGTCTTTCTTTGTTGATATAAATTGGACATTGAACACATTTTGATTACTTATGAATAGTTTACATAGCATTGTTCAATTGATTAATTTATTTTAAAATTCTCATTATGATCTAGAATGGCTAAGAAGAACTTCATATCACAATCTCAACCCGAAGGTGGGCAGTCAAGACCTCGTGCCAGGAACTGGACTATAGAGGAAGATAATTGTTTGATGGGAATATTAAAGGAAATGGTCCTTAAAGGAAAGAACAATGGAGGTCATTTCACTACCGAGCAATGGCAAAATGTAACCGATGAGTATAAAGTTAGGACTGGACAGAAGGACAGAGGCAAACTACAAATGCAAAACCGTTATAAAATTTTAAAAAAATAATATTCCCTTAATTACAAACTTCAAAATAAATCAGGTTGGGGTTGGGATGAAGGTAAAAATATGGTGATTACTTCTGCAAAGGATTGGGAGGCATTGATAAAGGTATTATTTAAATTTCTACCATTAAAACATTTGAATATTATATAATTAAAACTATGATATATTTATTATGAATTTTCTACCGTAGGAAAATGATGAGTATTTAAGAATTAAGAACAAACTATTTCCTCAGTTTGATGATATGGATTTTCTATGTGGAGGTAACACATTGTATGTTGGAAAAATTGCAATGAAGAAAACAAAAGAAAATTGAATTGAATTCCTTTGATTCCGATTACAACTTGATTACAAAAGAGAAGAAAACAAATTTGGTTTTCTCCTTTGTTTAAAACTGGGTTCTTCACGGTGGCGATGGAGTGCCTCCCTCGAATGCTCGCGTCGAGTTTGCTCTCCGTTGACGATCCGACGTTTTGATTCACTAGAACGATGTCTTCTCCTCACGATTTGACGTTGTGGAGAACTTGCGTGGCAAGTTTGAAACTCTGGATGAGTTGATAACTCTGAATGAGTTTTGAAGAACTCTGTAAAAGAGTTGTTTTGAACCGAAGATCGGTTGTAAGCCAAGGATGAAGAAGCTCCTCGTTGCAGATCTCCCAAGCTCCAGAAATGCTCCAAGGATCCCCCTTTGCTGCCAAGTCTTCGTTTCCAAAAGCCAGCCAAAAAGAAGAAGGGCCTGAACTCAGTTGAGTTTACCCCTATTTATAGGGAATTAAGGGGTGTAACCGCCCCCTTAATTCTCTTCATAATGGGGTTGAGAGGGGTGTAACCGCCCCCTTAATCCGCTCCCAAGTGGGGCGAAAATCCCTCAAATCGTGAAGGGAAAACGGTTCCTGTAACCGTTCAGCTCTTGCTTGAACGAGTCAAACACCCATGTTGGCGTTCAGGATCCTAAACTCGCGTCTTAGAAATGAGACGCGAGGTTGGGTGTTGGCTGAACATCCAGAACGCGAGGGTCGTTCGCATTTGCCTTGCTGCAGCTTGGAAACGCTGAGGTCGGGTGTTAGTTGAACCTCAAGAACGCGAAGGTCGTTCGCATTTGTCTTGTTGTAGCTTGGAAACGCTGAGGTCAGGCGCACTTCCAGAATTGTAACGCGGGGATGACTTCCGCGTTTTAGAAGAAGTTGGTTGGCTTGTAACCTCTTCTGTAGAGCGTTGTAAAGACCATTGTTGAGTGATCTTCACCTTGGCTGCTCGAAAATATGAGAGTTGTCAGATTGTAACTCCCGATGTTGATTGTGAAGGCTGTTGATTAGAGCTCTCATCGGTTGTCGTGAAGACTGTCAGATTGTAACCTTCAGCGATCTACGTGAAAGTCTTCAAATTGTAGCCTTCTGGAAGTCGTCAGATTGTAACTTTCATCATCGGTATTTGATGGGGGATAAACTATCTATTGTGATTTTTAGACAGCCTACACACATCTAAGGGGCGCTGGTGGTTTGGGACTACCGATGACTTCAATGAGCATGAAGGAAGCACTAGTTCAGACAATGAATTAGATGATACTGAGGGGTGACACAGTAACAAGAGTCAAGACTTGAGTGATTCAAAGGAGGTACAAGTAGTGGAAGAGACACAAGTTCCTTTTAATGGTACACAACTACCATCACAACCAATACCTATTTCTACTCCAAACATAAAGCAGCAAGCTCAACCATCAGGTTTAAAGCGTAAGTTTAAAAACATTTCTCGTCGTCGAGTATCAGATATTGAAGTTGAAAACAATTTGTCAAAGATGATTGAGCTACAAAAGCAGTAAATTGAAATTACAAAAAAGCTAGTAGATTCCAAGAAAGGGGTGCCCACTGAAATGAAAGAGTGCATGGCTAAGATAATGAATTTACCAGGTATAACTAGTGATCTATGTGTGGCAGGAGCAGAAGCTATTAAAAAGAAGGAGAATAGGCATGTTGTTAATATGCTTAACGGTCAAATGATATTATCATGGCTAAAGAAACAAATGGATTTACAAAATGCAATGACTGGTTATCCATCGTCTATTTACAATATCCAACATCAGCCACCTCAAATGCACCAGTTCCAAAATGAGTCGTTTAATCAACCAAGCTGGCAAGGCTTTTCTCAAACTTCTCAGGGTTAATCATGGATGTCACAACCTCATGATAACAACATGCAGGAAATGGGATCATTTGTCAGCTTACTAAAGGAGAAACAAAAATTAAATCTGAATTGATGCTTTATGTTCAAGTCTCAAGAGTCAAGACTAATCAAATTTAGTTTAGTAATATGTTTTCTTGCTTTTAGTTAAAGTTCATGTTCCAAAGAATAGTTTTCTTATTGTCAGACAATCAATTTATGATTTTGTAATGTTTAGATTATAGCATATGTTGGATGGTTTTTATGTTAGATAATTTTTTTGCAAGGATGCTGTGTATTTGAATGGATTTTTTATGACTTCCCTATATGTTGTGTATATATTGTGTATTTGTATGGATTTTTTATTTTCGTGTGAATTTGGAATTTCAGGTATCGGTTTTAAAGTCCATAACATCAAATCACTTAGTTTTGGCTTGTCAAATTATAGATGCTATCATACCAGGTAAACTTTGTTCTTCATTTTGCAGAATGTATTATTGCAGATTGTTTTATAGCTATCACATTAGTTTTATATATGCTTTGGGGCTGTTTTTTTTTGTTCGAATTTGTTCAAAACTTGTGGACTATATCACCCATTCTTAGGTGTTGATTGTGAATCATGTTAATTTTTGTGTATAAGCTCTCATTCTTTACAACAAGTTATCTAATTGTTTCGTTTTTAATTTGGTTGAAGATGAATTCATTTGAAGATTTTGCAAGCAATCTTAGTGTTGATGATATTGAAGCACTTGATGATGAAGATGCTCTTATAGAGGCGTTGCTTTTGAATGATGAAGATGATGATGAGTACATGTGGAACGATATGATTACTAGCGTCATTCATCAATCAAATGTGATGAAGCAGGTTCCTCGACCATGTCGAACTAGACCATTCTCTGGTCACATGCTTGTAGAAGATATGTTGGCTGGACATCCTAAACGTTCATATTCTTGCTTTCGAATGAGTTCCGAGACAATTCTTTTGCTTAAAAATGTTCTAATTGAGAAGAATGCTTTAAGGCCAACTAGATATTTAAGCTGCAATGAACAACTTTGTATATTTCTATACGGAATTTCGCACGCCCTTTCAAATCGAGTATTAGCTGAGATATTCTAACATTCAGGAGAGGCTATTAGCAGGCATTATAATAATGTGCTTAATGCTATTTTATCTTTGAAACAAGATTATATCCAGCTTCCCACCGTTGACGTAGACGTTCATCCTAAGATTCGAGAGAATCCTAATTTCTTCCCATATTTCAAGGTAGAGCTAAATGCATGTATTTTTTCCATATCTTTTTTAATGTGTATGTGTGTAGGTTTCTGTATATTAGAATTTTATACATTTTTTATTTACAGAAAGCATTGGGAGCAATTGATGGATCTCATATTCCTGTAATTGTGAAGAAAAAGAAACACAACACGTATCGTAATCAAAAGAATTTTATATCTCAAAATGTAATGGTAGCGTGCTCCTTTGATCATACTTTTCTTTATGTGGCTGCTGGATGGGAGGGATCAGCATCTGATATGTCAGTTCTTCGTGCAACACTGGAAGATGGTAAATTTAATGTTCCTGAAGGTAATTTTAAATATTTTTCCATTTGTTTTTTAGAATCAATTAGTACTAAATTCATATAATTTTAAATATGTAGGTCGCTTTTACTTAGTTGACTCGGGATATGCTAATACTTCAAAATTTATCGCCCCATATCGTGGATCGCGCTATCATCTTTGAGATTTTGCAAATGGGACCACCAGAGCCTATCGAGATACTAAAGACAAATATAATCATAGGCATGCACAACTACGTAATGCAGTGGAAAAAGCATGGGGAATTTTAAAACAAAGATTCAAAATTTTGAAAGTTGCTGCTCAATTTCCTTACAAAACTCAAGTTAAAATCGTAGTAGCTTGTTGTGTTCTTCATAATTTTATTGCAAGGCATTAGGGAAATGATAAATACTTTAATATGCTCAAATGAATTAGAGATGAATGAGCATGAAGATGAGGTGGATGAGGAAGAAGACCCCCAATACATGGTTGGTGCAGATGAAAGTTTATAGGGCGAGCAACTTCGCAACAGGATTGCTCTACAGCTTTAGAATAATTAAAATATATAGTAGTCGAATATTAAAGTATAAGGAGGTTGAATTATGTATTTTACTATCTTTATATGGGCAAAACTTATAATTTTATACAGAGCTAGTGAGTAGATTGTTCTTTCCTTGAATAATCAAATCTTTTTTGCCTGGTTTATTGTTAGATAAGAAGCCATATAATATTTTATTAGCTCATTATCTCTCTTTAGTAGTTGAAATTATGCGAAAATGATAATATATTTTAATTTACCTTCTGAATAATCTTTATTGAATAATACCAAATTGTCATTTTAGCGATATTTGAAAAAAATTATTTATCCCTCGTGTCTCAACTGGATTACATATTAGCGCCTTGAATATTTGATCTTGCTCAGAAGGTAAATAACGCGAAAAAAATATTAAAGAGGCAATTAGTTATAAATTTTTTGTAAGGGCAAAAGTGGTATTTTTTGTCACGCCCCGGTTCCAAAACGTGATAATGTGGGACGTGACTCGGCCGGCAATGTACCCATACGATCACATTCACGCCTCTGGATCATCCTGTATACAAATATTATACTAAAAAAACTACTACATAGAGCATGTAACTATGATAACAAGGACAATAGATAGATAAAGACATCTCTGAAAATACAAGTTCTTTTACATGTCCACAACTATTCAAAGTAGGAAAGATGAAAATACATCTTAGTTTGAAGTATCACAAGTGATTACAAGAAAGCCTAAATAACTGAAGCTAAGAGAGTGAAGGGAGAGAAGGTGTTCACTGCTGCCGGTCTTAATCCTTAAGATACTCTTGGTACTGTGAAGAAAAACAGTTCCTGAGTCTGGGGCATGCAAACCCCATGGAAGTTAGAAAACTCCCAGCAAGCATGCAAAATGAGGAAATTATGCGCGTGTAGGTGTAAGTGGTAGATATAAAGAAAAGATACATTCTAAATTTTTAGTGATAAAAGAAAATGGTAATCTTATAGATCAAAATAAGATGAAAACTCAATTACAGATGGCAAGGGAAATTGCTAATTGTAGATATCAATCATGGTCTACCTCAAGCACATATATTATACCCTATACTAAAAGGAGTTAAGATTTAGAAGCTCACAACACGAAATGAGTACGTCGAGGGAATAATCCAAATAAGGAAACCCTCGTATATACCATATATCTCACATTGTAAATCTCTAAATATCAACTTCCAAAATTCTATAAACAAACAATATAAATATACATCACCAATACTTCATCCAGGTCATGCTATGCATGCCAAATCCATCACAACATATAAACACATTATTCTTATTTTACATGTTATTTGAATTAGAGAAGAATATTTTCATGTATATAAATCGGTTCCCCGTAAACCGTCCCGGGAACACGGCTTCAAGTCAGGAATTGGCTCTTTGGCCCATGTATATATATATACTCAGGATATCAGGAATGCGCATATACCCGTTTATATACATGCTATATTCTCCGTCTAATTCTCCTTTATAAACCCCATGTTTGTCGATTAAATTTTTAAGTGACTGTGCATGAAATGTTATGCACTAACCACAGAGTTATCGTGGAACGACTTCTGTAAAACTATGAAAAATAACCATGACCCAGAACATGTCCAATCAAGAAGGGTGCATCGTCTAGTCGATGCTATAATAATAATATCCAAGGAAAAAAAATCTCATATCGGGATGTTGATATCGAGAGCATAGCCATGCTATGAAAGCACGCTTATAAATTATATTTTTAACAGGAGTCATCTTCATGCACAGTCTCTCCTATTGGATGACAACTAGGTAATCAAGCAACAAATTTCCAAAAGGTCATGTATGTCAAACACAGTACATACCCATTAAGAATTACTTAGAGCATTAGAGGTAGGTCACAATGTCATGTTTAATATTTGACAGTTCAATTATTAGACTATCATCGTGTTCAAATTTATTTAGAATTGTAGTCAAGAAATATTTGTGCAATATCATATACAAAAATCATAGTACACTAAACTCACTCTAACTCTAACCTTGTACAAACTAAGGTAATCTATCTATATAATACTAGTTAAATAAATACATTAAGTACGATTAACTGTGTTAAAATCCCACCACATAAACTACACTTAATGACTAATACAATATAATATATGCTATTCTTACTGTATCCTATTTATCCTCTTGACTCCCTCGTGTATCGCCATACCCCCAAACCTGCAGTGTGTAAGTGTGTGTGGGGGTGACCTCATTGCTTCTAACATTCTGTATACAAATGTAATATGGCTTCATAAATCACAACTTATACTTGGACCATACTATAAAAATAGCATGCAAAGGTCACACTGAACATATATTTCGGTAAAGAAGTGGGAGAAAGGAACAAAGATAAAACAAAAGACCTGGAACGTAAAAAGGAGAGGACATGATGCTTTATGGAAGTTGAGTAGTTCGAGGGAAAGCATTTGAAACATGCATGGTGAAATTAACAATATTTAGAATAATACTTGTACTTAAATCTGAATTAATAGGTTACCTACTATAAAGTTCTGATGGTTTAACGAGGAAGTCTAAAAGATATTAAAGAGAAGGGTGTCTTGTAAAGAATCAGCAAAAATGTAGCTAGGGAGTCATGAGAACATGTGAAAGATAAATTAGCTAAGTAGGGCGTCCTCTCATCTGCAATATACACTAACTATCGTTACTGCATATAGATCATGATAATCATAGTTGCAAATATTATTTGCCCATATAATTATTTTAGTGGAGTGTTAATTCATTGAAAATATTTATATAAAGTCTTATAAGTATCTAGCTATAAAAATAGCATGAAATCAGATAATAAACCGTTATTACAAATTATAGCAAGGGAAAAGTAGGTCTATGACTCCATAAGGTAAAAAAATCAAATGAGGAAAGGTATGCTTGTCGATTATGAAAAAAATAAGGCGATCATGAAAAAGAAAAGAATTGGATAAGAAATGCTTGTCGAATGTTGACAAAAAGTTTAAAGAGGGAAAAAAAGTATGCTTGCATGAAGGAAAATCCAAACAATAATGATAATAATAATAATCAAGGAAAAGATGCTTGCCGATTTGTCTAGAGAAACTAGTGGCATGGTTTAATTAATCAGCCTCTTGCAGGACTTAAATATATAAGAAATGATAGAGACACACTCTAAGGCACACCACCAACCACACTCCCTCTCTCTCTCTCTACAGTGCAGGGGGTCCCACATGTGATTTTTTTAAAAATCACATGTGGGCCCCCCTGCACTGTAGAGAGAGGGAGTGTGGTTGGTGGTGTGCCTTAGAGTGTGCCTGTAGCGCCTCTCTAAATATTTACATTTGGTACAATAAAAGGTGGCCAGATGAAGACCCCTCCGTGTCATAAGACTACAAGGTAGGGTAGCGTACAGAACCCCAAAGAATAAACACATTCCCAAATCTCTACAGCTCTTTTGATTTTTGGTCAGTGGGGATTAGTTAGTGGGTATTACATTTTTTAAAAAATTAATGAGATTAATCTCCTTATCCCTTCTTCATTTGCCAAACACAAAAGTCTTAATCCCTTGTCTTAACTAGCCAATCTAAACGGAATTAGAATATTTTTAACCCTTCATAATGGATTAACTAAGTTAACCCTTCTCCTTAATCCCTCTTCCTTAACCCTTTGCCAAACGCAAAGTAAATGATCAACTTTTTTACTCAATACATATCGGGGGAAAAAAGTTTTTTTTTTTCAGAACACGATGAAAAGATACTGGAGCCTCAGATTATTTTACATTTAGGGCCTGTTTGTTTCGGCCAAAAATTGCAGAAAATGAAGGAAAATGGCCTTTGGGAAAACTGACACAGGGTGAATTTGTTACATCCCCTCACAATCGGGTGTTTGCTTCGTTAAAAAGAACAAAGAAAGGGAAGAAAAGTACGGGGTTTCTGACAGCTTTTTCGCTCTTCCATTTTCCGCTCAAAAACGCCTGATTACAGCGGAAAACTCCTCTTTGTTCTCTCCCGTACAAAAATCGGCGATTGATCTTCCCCTTTCCACTCGTTCTGGTTACCCCTCTCTCCTGCTCCCGCCCCTCTCTCCCGCTCCCGCCCTTCTCTCCCTCCCGCCCCAATCAACCAAGAATTTCGACCTCCTCCTTCCCTCACGCCTTCCAATCTAGGGTTCAACTTATTCTCTCGCTGCGGCCTCCCGTCTACCCACTCCCTCTTCGGCGTCGACATCGCTGTCCTCGACGACGACGCCCTGCTCCCCCTTGCCCTCCACCACCACACCTCCTACCCCTGTGTCGTCTACCTTTTGGGTCTGTTTGGATTGCATTTGTGCTGTCTGACGCCGATTGAAACCCTAGCCTTCGATCAAAAGGGAAAACACGACAAGATCTTGGTTGATTTATGGAGGTACAATGCTAAAAATCAATTCTTTTGTATTTATTTAATTTTTTTATGGCTTTCATTTATCAATTTCCTTCTTCCTTTGACCCCAGGTTTAAAATTTGTCTGAGTTTGGGTATTTTGACCACCATTTCCCACTACAATTTGCAAAACGACTTCAAATCTGTAGTTGTTGCTTGGCAGGTGTAGATATTGGACAATTATCTACTACGGTTCTCTGTTTTCTGCCACTAGGAAGGTAAAATTTTTTACTGGTCTACTTTCTGTGTATTTTTCCAGTCTGCATGTCATGTATTGGTTGTTTTTTGAGATTTTGGTATGCATACATCTATTTATTATTTGAAAATTTTGATTGTAGAAATTATTAATAGCTTATCTAACTAGTCTTAATTTGATATGTATAATCCTTGCAACGTATATCTCATAGAAATTATTAATAGTATGAGCTTGTATGGTTATCTGACTTGTTCTCATATGATGCGTTGGAGAAATCAATTTTGTAACTTATATCTCTCAAAATAAAGCAAGCATAGAAGATAAATTCATTATTGTAAGAGGATCAAGGTGAATTTGATAATTATGAGAGTATCCTACATATTTCTAGTGCGACGTTTGTATTTTGATAAAATAGTTTGATCATCTGCGGATAGGAGAATTTGTCAAACATTTCATAAATAATTAGGATAATTTTCTTAAAAGATTTTGATCATTTGCATTTAATGTTGTTATTTGCTTTAATATGATGTTTGTATTTTAGATGGATGGTGATCTCGATGAAGAGACCGTAATTAATATGTGTTCGGGTGCTGCACTATCTGTCTTAGTTTTGGTTATGACCTTCATGAGGAGAATGCAAAGCAGACGTAGATCTATACGTGCAGGTCCTAGTGTTGAGAAAACAATTCAATATCAAAATAGAAAACAATACTTGGATCGTATATATAATGGATTTAGTGATGGTTGTGTCAACTATGTTAGAATGCGTAGTGGTGCTTTTGTGAAGCTTGTAGGGATAATGAGGAGGAATGATTTATTGCGAGACTCAAGACATGTTACAGTGGAGGAGCAACTTGCTATGACTTTGAATATTTTGGGGCATAAAACTAAAAATCGAAGTATTAGGTCACATTTTATTAGATTTGGTGAGACTGTGAGTAGGTATTTCAACAAAGTGTTAGAAGCAATTTGCCTCATACGATCACGCTTTTTAAGACAAGCACAGTATAAAGTTCCACAGGAGATCCTAGGAACCCTCTATACTATCCTTATTTCAAGGTATTATCTCTTTAATTTGTGATTAAAAGCATGTTCATCTAACTTAATTATAAATATTTAATAATAATTTTTTATCCTCTAGGATTGTATTGGTATGATAGATGGGACACATGTTGATGCTATGCTACCTGCTAATCTTCAACCACGATTTCGTGGTCGAAAAGGTGTTACACAAAATGTTTTAGCGGCTTGTACCCCAAACAAGTTATTCACTTACGTATTAGCTGGATGGGAAGGTTCTGCAAATGACTTTAGAGTCCTTCAAGATGCATTGTCTAGACCACAACCTCATGGTTTGAAAGTATATGATGGTAATTTTATCAATTCTTCAATTTTGTTTTAATTACTTCAATTAATAAATGATATTTAATGAAATGACAAAAAATTCTACTAAACACTTTCACATCATATAAATTGTAGGAAAATATTACTTGTGTGATGCGGGATACACGACCATGCCGGGTTTCATCTCCCCATATCGTGGTGTTCGTTACCATTTGAAGGAACAAATAGGAAGAACACCTAAAAATAGAAGGGAATTGTTCAATCTTAGACATTCTTCTTTAAGGTCTAAGATCGAATCAACATTTGGTTGTTTGAAGAATCGTTTTAAAATTCTTACCGCAAAGCCTCATTACCCTTTCCGCGCACAAGTGGATATCGTATTAGCTTGTGCAGTTCTTCACAATTATATTGCAATGGTGGACCCGGATGATGACATATTCAATGAGACCGTTGAGATCGAAGATGATGAAGGTGATGTTGCTACGGAAGATGAGAATAATATTATTGATTTCTCTCAACCCCAAACTCTAAGGGAGCAAACACAATCAAGAAACGAATGGAAGGATCGTAGAGATGAAATAGCTTGGGCAATGTGGGTTGATTATTGTGGAAAATATAAGGGAGGGAATACTAATGAAGTAGGCATGTGATGCAATGTATTAGGTATACTATCTTATGTTATGCATTTTTCTATTTCATGTACTTTATTTTATGATGGTGTGATGCAAAACTATGTAAGGTTAATTGAGAAACATTTGTATGTTACAATTATGTCTTGTATCAATTTTTCTATTTTCATGTACTATTATGTGTTAATTTAGAAATATTCTAATGCTACTATTATGTGTTGTATGGAATTTTTTCTTAGGACACTTTCTTTACTCAACTTGTGTTTATTTTTCACATTTCTCTACAACTATTTTCTAGGTATGGCTGACAACTTCAATTATGAGGAACTTGATAAGGTCAAAGGCAAGAGTACGACATCAAATTCATCACCTAGAACCCTAAGGAATTCATCAATCCCTTGTGGGTTCAATCCGGGATTTATGCCTTTTGGCTCTTCACAAGTTGGCCAAGGTTCTAATTTTGGGAACAATTTTCAAATGCATGATGCTAACTTTTGGGGCATGGGCCAACCGCCCCCAATGTCATTCATGAGCATGCTAAATGCTCCTCCAACTTTACAACGTCAAAGTTGTAGCATGGGTGAAACTCCGTCACCTAATCAACAATCACAAAGCAACAAGAGAAGTGATAGTTGCCTCGATGGTGATGAAAGTTCATCTCCTAATCCAAAGAGGAGAAAGAAAGCTATTGCTTATAAACCTAAAAAAAAGAGGCTAGCAAGCGGAGAGTTAACCAAATATGGGAGAGTAAACATGATGATTTGCTAATTTCTTTTCTTGCAAAGTGTGCTAAAGATGGAATGAAGGCGGATAAGAAGTTCAAAAAAACCGCTTATTGTAGCGCCGCCTTTCATATAAATGAAAAATTAGGTTCATTGTTCACCACCGAGAACGTGGAAAATCGTATGAAAACTATTCGAAATAGATTCTTGGACATGCAAAAATGTCGTAACTTGAGCGGTGCCGGTTGGGATGATGCACAAAAGATGATAACTATGGATGAGGCTTGCTTTGATAGATGGCTAGAGGTATGAATTATTTTCCAATGGTCATTACACCTAAAAATATTTCTAATTTGTTCAATGTTGTCTATATAAGTATTTGATATTATGCCTTAACTATGCCTTAAATATGCAGGACAAGAGTATGAATAGTTCTAAACTTAGGGAATACATCAACAAGCCCATGAAACATTATGAAGACCTCGCAAATATTATAGGAGACGATGTTGCTAGAGGAGATTATGCGGTAGATGTTATGTCACAATTTGGTGGTAGTGCACATTTTAGTATTGGTGTTGATGATGATGATATTAGTACGCCTACGGAGAAGACGCCTAGCTATGTCTCTTTAGATGAAGATGATATTCCACTACCGAAGGTTCCAACTATGCCACCAAAATCCAATCCATCTTCTAGTTTGAACAAAGCTAAAAATGATGTGTCAAAGACGCGTAAAGGAAAGGGGGGGGGGGTCTAGTGAAGATACAGTGCTTATGCGTGAGATAGTAAGTGAGGTAAAACAATTCACCTCATCTATGCGCATGGTGAGTATGCATTGGACGGAGAAGTTGGCAAAGGCTATATTTGCACATGATGATGAATTCGACATAGAAATTCTTGATAACTTTTATCAAGAATTGCATGAGAATGAATCACAAGCTAGGTTGTTTATGGGGAGGCCAACTATTATGCAAAAGAAGGTGTTGACTGAGTTCATGAAGAGTCATCCTCTTGATTAGATTGGTGGTATTGTGGATTGCCTAGCTTTTGGGATATTTTTGTGAAACTAACTTAATTATATCCATGTGTGTGTAATTATTTTGGTATGAAAATGAGCTAGATGATTGCTCATCCTTTTGGATACATCAACAATGGTAGATGTATATTTTGTGTAAAGCTAATGCTACTATCTCTATCATTTGTGCAAAGCTAATGCAACTATCTCTATAATCATGCATCTCAGCCGTGACTTTAAATGTTTTATCGAATATTATTTGGCTAATGCAAACTTGTTTGAACAGGTTTACTAGTGGGGAAAGGTGAATGGTTTCACCTCGTGCAATTAAAGTTAATGAGGTATGCAGGTTTTGTGTCATGATGATGGGCTTTTTTCAGATATGCAGCCAAAGTTTATAACAGCAATATATTGGCGAGGCAATATATTGCAGCCAACATTGCTATTATAAAATTCATGGTGGGGCAGATAATGAAATAAATAGCCTTTTCTGAGCACATTTATTAGTTGATGCTTCAGCCTTGGTTTCACTTGTTTCCCCTCATGTGATTTCAGTTGTGTGCTTGCTAATTGATGCTTGTCCTTTGGTTTCAGTCCTATGCTTTCTCAGTTGATGCTTCAGCCTTGGTTTCAGTTGTTTCCCCTCATGTGATTTCAGTTGTGTGCTTGCTAATTGATGCTTGTCCTTTGGTTTCAGTCCTATGCTTTCCCAGTTGTTGCTTCAGCCTTGGTTTCAGTTGTGTGTTTGTATGTGATTTCAGTTGTGTGCCATTTTGTGGTTTCATTGTTGTTGGTTAGCAGTCTGATTATCTGAATATTGGCCCATGTGATTCAGTTGTGTTGTGTTGGCAAGCAGTCTGAATTTGCAGCAAATGTTCAGTTGTGTTGCTTGGGAAATTGATTGAAATGGTTGTTATGTAATTGGAAATTTGCAACCAATGTTCAGCATGCTGGTTTCAGCCTTGCTCTCGGCCTTGATTTCAGCTATCTAAGTGTTTGAGTACAATTGAGTGCTTGCCTTATTCATTTCCAGCAAACATTTTGCTTTGTTGCCTATTGGGCTGGTTTCAATTGTTTGCTTGGCATTTGGTTTGAATTGTTGGCTTCGCCCCAAGTTTCATATGTGTGCTTGCATGTGGTACCAGTTTTGTTCCAACTTGTTTGAATTTCCAGCATACGTTTCGTTGCTTAGTGTGTTGGTGCATACTTGGTTTCCAGGATACGTATCGTTGCTTAATGTGTTGGTCAGCTTTGTGACAGTTTGGCAAGCTTTATACGATCACGTTTTACCCCATCAGCAGGATTATGTGACAATTATGTGTTGGTCTTGTTGCAGAACTTTGTGAATGTGTTTTACCCCATCAGTTGTGTGCTTGCCAAGTGTGTTTCCAGCCAATGTTGGTCTTGGCCTTGCGTTCAGGCTCTGATTGGTTTCCTTTGTGCTGACTATTTGTGCATTACATGCTGGTTTCTTTTGGTACCAGTTTTGTTCCAGCTTGTTTGAGCCTTGGTCTGGTTTCCTTTGTGCTGACTATTTGTGCATTACATGCTGGTTTCAGCCTTGGTCTTGGCCTTGCGTTCAGCCAAGTGTGTTTCCATCCATTGTTGGTCTTTGGTCTTGTTGCAGTTATTTGGTTTCATGTTGATGCTTGGCCTTGCGTTCAGCCTTGGTTTGGTTTCCTTTGTGCTGACTATTTGTGCATTACATGCTGCTTTCACACGTGACTCTTGGCCTTGCGTTCAGCCAAGTGTGATTCCAGCCATTGTTGGTGTTTGGTCTTGTTGTTCGCGGGAAAAGTTGGATCTTTCTTCATTATCGATTCCATTGCACTCAGTTAACAACTTTATGCGTTACAAAGAGATCCGGTCTTTTTATAAGATCCGGCTTACAATGAAAATCAAAATAAAACAAAGAAATCAAAATTACAACTTCTCTCTTTTATCGAACAAATCACAAGATCCTGTTATCCGGTCTCTTGCTTTGTGGGTTGTTTGCCTGTGCCGGGGTTGATTACCGTGGACCACCGCGCAATCTCGATCCGAACAGATCTACGTGGTATGACGGGTATTATCCCACCAAGGAGATAATAGCCGTGAGGGATCATTTCACCAAGGAAACGCTCGCTCAAATCTCGGGATCTAAGAACCAAGCTTAGATCCGGAGTAGAATGACGTAGATCTGGGAATCCAAGTCTTCAAGCCTTCACGATCCGAGTTGAGGTCGCAATCCGGCAGAGTTTCGGCTCTTCAGAAGTTTCAGAAAAAGTCCTCCCAAATGAACAAACACCTGGCCTATTTATAGGCACTCAGAACTGTGCATATGCACAGTTCTGAGCCTAGCCACCCCTGGGTGGCTCGGCCATGGCCGAGCCACCCAGGGGTGGCTCGGCTTGGGCCGAGCCACCCCGGGTTGGCTCGGTTTCGGCCGAGTTCCCGGGTGTTGGTTCGTTTCGTCGTTTTCAGGTGTTTTCGGTTCTCCGTCGTTCGGATTTGATTCGGTTTCTGGAATCGACTCATTGACTTGATTCCAAATATGGCAGTTAATCTGTTTCTGAGTTCGAGTCTGGGATTAATCTTGATTCGATCGTTATATCACCGAGTTCGCTCTTGTTTAGATGACTCGGTGATTCCCCGAAACGTTGGTTTGATTCCACGTGCGAACGTGTTCCGTCGCTTGTGTGCCTCGTCGTCTCGAACTTTCGTTGATTTGTTCGGGTCTTGATTCGATTGCCCGAATCTTCATTTGGCAGTAGATCCACTTCGGTGTTTGAGTTCAGGTCCGTTTTGTTGTTGGACGACTCGTTAACTTTCCGAACCGTTGGTTTGGTCCCGCACGCGAACGTATTCCGTTGCTTGCGTGCCTCGTCGCCTCGTCGCTCGACGGTCCGTTGATTTGTCGAATCATCGTGCCGAGCTAAGCTAAGGGACCTATAGGCAATTTTACACGCCTACAGATACCCCCTCCAAAATGTTCCAGCCTCATTCTTTTATAGAGGAGTCTAAAATATTTTGGATATGATTGTCCCTACCCTTTGTCGGTGTAACGGGACCTGGAACGACTTTCGTTCTGTATTCCTTCGCTCCTTCAGGCTATTCGGTGCTTCGTCGAACGCTTGTAAGGATTCCGGTGTTGCATTTATTGTCTGACCGTCGTCGGAATTTGAACTTGAAATCGATTCCTGATTTTCCAATCTTTAGCTCGTGTTCGTTGGTTCGACGTACAACTAACCCTCGATTGTTGGCGCTGAGTCTTTATTTACGACGCGTTGTCCGGCGTCGTGTTATTGAGTTATCCTTAAGAATATTTTTAGAAAAATATTCTCCAGGAACTTCTCAATAAAAATAGGGAATAGTTTATACTCGTATACCTTATTGGAGTATTTCTGTGCTCAAAATAAGCTGAACCGGCTTGAAAATGAGCCAAAAAAAGCAGTAATTTGGCTCAAAAGATTTCTTCCGTTCCTTCCGAATGTGTGGGAGAGACAGGAATAAACCAAGGATGGGACCCTCAGTTGATTTGAAGTCGTTTTGACGCTTGATTCGGCCTCTTTTGAACTAATTTGGACTGGTCTGGTTCGGTTCAACTTGGTCCGGTCCGGTTCAACTTGGCCCAACCTATAAAAGGGTCCCTTTCTCTTTCTTTTTCTTCTTTTCTCTCTCTTTTTCTAGGGCCGGCCACCTTTCCCCCTCATCTTGGATTTTTCTCTTCCCTCGAGCACTCTTTCGTCTTCAAATCTTGATATTTGTCCTAGATCTAGGGTTCCTTTGGATCTCGGACTGAAAAAAATCCCTCAAAAAGCCATTCTTTAAAATCCCTCTCAGGCCCCTCGAGCGCGTGGTGAGAGTTTCCTAAAAGACCTCATCTTTATTGGATCTCGAGCCTTTCTTCAGGTAAATCCTCCACAATTTCAATCTTTTTCATGCTCAATTTAATTTATGTACTTGTGGGATCGTATGTGGGGGTTAAAACTATGATATGGCGCCTCGAGTTAATCTTTCAGGGGGGTAGATCCGATAAAAAAAATGATCTTTTTTTTTCTAGATCTGACCTCTTTTAATTTATTTTGCAGCTTGTCATGTCGCGTTCTTCGAGAGGTCGTTCCCCTGCTATGTTGGCTGATGGCGCGCCTCCCTCCTATGCTGGTGAGCTATTTTTAGCAGTATTTGGAAATTTACAAATTAGTCCCTATTTCCTTGTAAATTTACAAACTGGTCTTTTTTACCCCACGTTGTTCTCCTTGGCGAGGCAATCGGGAAGAGCCTTGATTCTCGTTGGTGAGGATCGACGCTTTCGGCATATTTGGGCATTTTGCAAATTAACCCCTCTTTTCTTGAAAATTTGCAAATTGGTCCATTTTTACCCCACGTTGTTCTCCTTGGCGAGGCAATCGGGAAGAGCCTTGATTCTCCTTGGTGAGGATCGACGCTTCAAAGATATGTTTTGCTTGGTCAAAACAACATCTCAAAAATAAAGGGGGCGATTTGACGCTACATTGCGCTTTATAAGGCAGGGATATGTTGTCAACATACCCTGTGTTGTGATTGCACAATGTGGCCAAATCGTCTCACCCTTTATAAGGCAATGACTCTATCTTAACTATTTGTAAGATGAGTTCAATTTCCTTTTATAATCGAGACTAACCAGTGTTTAACTGTCTATTTTGCAGTGGGGTACCCTTCTGGATCATTCTCGTCCCACGCAGTCTGTGGGCGTCGTGGCGAGTATTACTCGACCTCCGACGATCCTTCTCCTATTCCAGCTACTCCTCAGTTTGCTTCGGGCACATCGACTGAGGTTGCCCAGGTGGTGAGGGAAGGTAGTCATCGAGCTATTCGTCAGCTGATCACAGATGCGCCTTTTGTGAAGGATGCCAGCTCTACTCAGCCTCTTCGGAAGAGCGACTTCCTGTTTGGTGATTCTGTCGATGACCCAGAAGCCGTATTCATTGACGCTGAGCAGTGGCTCCACAAGACCGGCAGTGGCTTCATATACTTGTCGGAGATTCCTCGACATCGCTCGTTGACTGAGCTCAGGCGTCAGGCCGTGACGCGGGAGATGTCGTGGCGTTTGACTGAGGATCATGAGAGCGTCCATTGCGGTTACGTCACTCATCAGGCAGCTCCTGGCTCGAGCAGGAGTCATATCACTGGATTGCATCCTGGAGTGTTGGGACTAGATGCACCACCACGTAACGAGTTTCTCGCCACTGCTTCTACTTTGAGGAATCGCCTCGCTACCCTAGGACGGGAGATGCCTGCTACTCGTCACAGGATTTACGGTTGGGTCCATTCTTTGGACAAGTCTTGGTGGAGTCGCATGACGATGTATGTTTTGAGCCGATGGAGCGAGGAGTTGCATGCTTGCGGTTTGTATGCAGCCGTTCGTGCCACCATGTATGGCTTGCCTGTCAGTTTGAGACATTTCTGTGCTTTGTTCGAGCTATATAATCCAGACTCGAACACTTTTTTGACTCGGCAGGGGGAGTTGGGCTTGGCTCTCCACGAGATGCACAGGATTTCTAGCTTGCCCATGGGACAGATGCTATACCAGGAGTACTTTCCCTCTAATCATGAATTGGACCAGTTGAAGGATCGCATGCCTGATCGCTATGAGACTCTATGGGATCTCACTTGTCATTATCACATTGCTTTAGCACAGTCTGAGCCTTTAGCAAAAAGGACCAAGGCCTCCGTGAGTCTGAAGCAGTTTGCGAACTATTTGTTCAAGAACCTGGAGAACCGTTCTGGCGAGGATATTTGTGAGTTGGCCCCACTCACTCCTTCAGAGGTGAACAGTCTGTTGAAGAAGATTGACGCTCGTTCTTATACCACTAGCAGTCCTGAGGGTGGCTTCCCTGCGAAGACCAAGTTCAGATCTTTCTTATGGCATGCGACCACACCGATCCGACCGATGACTCTTCTTGCCGGCTTTCTTGCTATCTGGTTAAAGAAGTGCGTGGTTCCATACCAGTCTGGCGACGCCTTGCCCTTGGAGGTACTCTATCCAGCAGTTCAGCTTGCTTACAAGAAAGAACTCTCACTTCTTCCGGTGATGGTAGCTGACATTCACCGAGGACTTCGACAGCTTTCTAGTGCCTTCACACGGAAGGAGACCGATTTGCCAGGTCAGATTCCCACTCTTAAGGTGGAGCTTCCGTACGTTTATCTGATGGCCTGGTTCGTCCTCCACCGCTCGGATATGATGTCGGTGCCGAACGCCACAGATCACTCCGTTCCCCTGCTACAGTTGCTTGAGAATGGCAGGTAGGAGGGTCGAGGATTTTCTGATGTCAGACAGCAGCTGCAGGTCCACAAGTGTTGGGCATTCTCCACTTGTTTTCCGCAGTTCTCCGGCCGGTACGACGAGTGCTTGATAGATGATGAGAGGCCGAGAGAGTATCGGACTCACTTAGACATTGGCTGCTTCAATTGGCTGGTGAACATTAGGCCTGGCTATCTGACTTTTCGGGTGAGGGATCAGTGCTTCATAGAGCTATATCTACCCTGCCGATTCGCTCGCCAGTTTGGCTATGATCAGCTCTACATCGGGAATCCTCGTCAGCAGTTTAGGACCCATAGTGGTTTGGTAGACGGTCTCCGTGCATGGTTGTGGACCGTGACTGGCTGTACTGGTGCTAAGTTCAGCCTCCCGAGTATTGATCGGCAGTTGAACCTCACTTTCTTGAGCTGCAAGTGGTTACTAGCAGCTAACAAGACTGTCCCCGTGAAGCTGATTGCAGAGATAGAGGCTGAGAAGGCTTCTCAGATTGATTCCCTTAGGATTCGGGAGAACGCTCGAGCACAGAGGGCGCGGAACAAGACTCGCCGAATTGATGAAGAGGGCCAGAGGACATTCCATTCCACCGACGAGGCTTCAGGCGGGGATCCCGAAGATTATGATGACTTTTCCGAGCGAGGTTTGCAATTCATCTTTTACTTCTATTTTCCAGAAGTATTGAAACTGACTATGGTTTGATGTTTCAGGGACCACAGTTGATCAGGATGAAGAGTTCCGTCCTCCTCCCCAGGTGAGACCTTCGATCCCCATTGCTAGGCGGAAGAGATTAGCCCGTAAGCCGCGTGCGGCTTCCCGAGCTTCTGATATGGACCTAGCTGGCGTTGATCCTGCCAGTGACGGAGGTAATATTCATTCTGTGAACCATTCTCTTGGTTATTCGGAACATTGACTCATGCTCTTCTATCTCTATATAGGAGTGCGTGGAGAGAATGAGATGAGTCCTGATCCCATTCCCGTATCTCCCGATGAGTCTGACCCACTACCTCATGTAGAGAGGCCTACAGGAATGGCTGGCATTAGAGAGGAGATCAATGTAGGACCCGATTCCGTGAATCCAGGTACATCTAGCACTGACACTGTATTTCTTTAGATAATACACAAATGAATTTGTGTATCCTCTAACTGTCCTCTACTTCTTGCTTCTTCAGATAATTTGCAGGAGGCGAATCTTGGAAATGAAGAGGCTGATGCACCTGTGAGAGGTAACTCATTTCCATTAGTTGTAGTCTCTTCATTCTTCTTTGGCACTGATATTCTTTTATGTCAGATTTCTCCATCGATGACTTTGACGAGGGAAGCTTGTTTGCGGACACTCCTATGATGCGCTACATATATAGCTCTCCTCAGATCGATGACCAGTTACCTGGGGATATGTTTTCTGAGCCCGTCTTCGCTGAAAATCCCGAGGATGGTTCCTTTGAAGGTATGTGCTTCTTTCTGAGTTAATTATAGGACTAGCCAATCTTGACTAATGCAACTATAATATAACGCCTCTGCGAATTCCGTTTTGAATCTGGCAGGAGCTTTTGTTGAGAAAGACCCTGTTGAGCCGGCTGTGAGACCAACTACACCAGTTGATGCACCTGTTCGAGCGGGAAATTGCGTTATTCTTCATTGATGATTCTGTTACAACTTTGACAACAACTTTATGCGTTTACAAAGAGATCCGGTCTTTTTATAAGATCCGGCTTACAACAAAATCAAAATAAAGAAATAAAGATTACAACTTTCCTTGAACAAATCACGAGTTTCCTGTTTTACGGTCCCTCGCTTTGTGGGGTTCTTCGCCTGTGCCGGGGTTGAGTACCGTGGACCACCGCGCAATCTCGATCTGAACAGATCTACGTGGTATAACGGGTACTATCCCACCAAGGAGATAGTAGCCGAGAGGGATCGTTTCACCAAGGAAACGCTCGCTCTAATCTCGGGATCTAAGAACCAAGCTTAGATCCGGAGTAGTATCACGTAGATCTGGTTGTCCAAGTCTTCAAGCCTTCACAATCCGAGTTGAGGTTGCAATCCGGCAGAGTTTCGGCTCTTCAGAAGTTTCAGAAAAAGTCCTCTCAAATGAACGAGTGCCAGGCCTATTTATAGGCACTCAAAACTGTGCCTTTGGCACAGAACTGCGCCTAGCCACCTCTGGGTGGCTCGGCCACCGAGCCACCCTAGGGTGGCTCGGCTTGGGCCGAGCCACCTTAGGGTGGTTCGGTTCGGGCCGAGTTCCCCCAGGTGCGCTGGTTTCGTCGTTTTCCGGTGTTTCCGGTTCTCCGTCGTTCGGATTTGATTTGGTTTCTGGAATCGGCTCATTGACTTGATTCCAAATATGGCAGTTAATCTGCTTCTGAGTTCGAGTCCGGGATTGATCCCGATTCGATCGTTATATCACCGAGTTCGCTCTTGTTTAGATGACTCGGTGATTCCCCGAAACGTTGGTTCGATTCCACGTGCGTACGTGTTCCATTGTTCGTGTGCCTTGTCGCCTCGACCCTTCGTTGATTCGTTCAGGTCTTGATTCGATTCCCCGAATCTTCATTTGGCAGTAGCTCCGCTTCGGTGTTTGAGTTCAAGTCCGTTTTGTTGTTGGACGACTCGTTAACTTTCCGAATCGTTGGTTTGGTCCCGCACGCGAACGTATTCCGTTTTTTGCGTGCTTCGTCGCCTCGTCGCTCGAATGTCCGTTGTTTTGTCGAATCATCGTGCTGAGCTAAGCTAAGGGACCTATAGGCAATTTTATACGCCTACAGATACCCCCTCCAAAGTGTTTCAGTCTCGTTCTTTTATAGAAGAGTCTGGAATACTTTGGATGTGATCGTCCCAACCTTGAGTCGGTATAACGGGACCTTGGAATGGCTTCTGTTCTGGCTTCCTTCAATTCCACCAGGTCATTCAGTGCTTTGTAGAACGCCTGTGAGGATTTCGGTGCTGCATTTATTGTCTGACCGTCGTCGGAATTTGAACTTGAAGTCGATTCCTAGTTTTCCAATCATTAGCTTTTGTTGGTTGGTTCAACGTGCAACTTTCGTTCGATTGTCGATGTCGAGTCTTCTTTTGGGACGCGTTGTCCGGCGTCGTGTTATTGAGTTATCCTTAAGAATATTTTTAGAAGAATATTCTCCAGGAACTTCCCAATAAAGATAGGGAATAGTTTATACTCGTATACCTTATTGGAGTATTTCTGTGCTCAAAATGAGCTGAACCGGCTTGAAAATGAGCCAAAAAAGGCAGTAATTTGGCTCGAAAAAATTTCTTCCGCTCTTTCCGAATGTGTGGGAGAGATAGGAATAAATCAAGGATGAGACTCTCAATTGATTCGGAGTCGTTTCGATGCTCGATTCAACCCTGTTTGGACTGATCTGGACTGGTCCGGTCTGGTTCACCCTGGTCCGGTCTGGTTCAAGGCTGGTTCACTATATAAGAGAGGGTCTTTTTTTTCTTTTTCTTTCTTTTCTTTTCCTCTCTCTAGGGCCGGCCGAACCCCTCCCCTTCTCCTCTTGATTTTTTCTTCCGTCGAGCATCTTTTCTCCTTGAAACTTTGATAGTTGTCCTGGATCTAGGCTTCCTTTTGATCTTGGACTGAAAAATCCCTCAAAAATCCAATTTTTTAGAATTTCTTTCAGGCCCCTCGAGCGCGTGCTGAGAGTTTCCAAAAAGGTCTCATTTTTGTTGGATCTCTAGCCTTTCTTCAGGTAAATCTCCCACAATTATAATCTTTTTCATGCTCAATTTAATTTATGCATTTGTAGGATCATATGTGAGGGTTGAGGGTGTGATTTGACGCCTCGATTTAATCTTTTAGGGATGTAGATCTGATAAAAAAGTGATCTTTTTTTCTAGATCTGACCTCTTTTAATTTATTTTGCAGCTCGTCATGCCGCGTTCTTCGAGAGGTCGTTCCCCTGCCATGTCAGCTGATGGTGCGCCGCCTTCCTACGCCGGTGAGCCATT
>BQKN01064844.1:291084-322041 GCA_022839385.1 Asparagus kiusianus
CACGTGACCTCCGTCTTTAAATCGCCCATTTGACACTTTATCCGGATCTTACCCAAAGGCCTTGACCCGCTGGTATTGAATCCGTAAATAACCGTGCCTGTTGACGCCAACTTGCTGATTGGGATGCCCAGGCTGTGCATTAGGCGAAGCGGCATAATACTCACAGCGGAACCCGGATCTACTTGGATCCGGTTGACTTCGCTGGAGCCAATGTAGCCAACGAAGTACAAGGGCCGATCGTGGTTTGAATTCTTCGTCTGCATATCCTCTTTGGTGAAGGTGATGCAGGGAATGTTTTTAGCTGCCACATTGCACTGTTGGGCTAACATATCCAGTTCTTCAGGAACTGGCTTGACCCTTGTGAGGAACACTTCTGAATCTGCCAGGGCTTCCTGCAAGGCTTCTCTAGTCTCCTTGGATAACCGCAGCAGCTCGTACAATGTTATCCGCGCTGGAATGTTGGCTAGCTGAGCCATAATGTCGAAGGCGCGAGGGTTTTTTGAACTCTCCGGTTTGTCTTTTCCAATCGGACGACTGAAACGAGACTGCTTCGGGTTCTGTATCTCCTCGAGCCTCTTTTCTTTCTGTTTGTCAACCGGCTGTCGTCGAACATCTTCAGCCGGTTTGGGAATTGGGATCACCCCCATCTCTGTGATGGTCTTGGCTGGTCCCTGTTTTGTCACCCCTAGCTTAGCTGCTTGTTCATTATGTGACGGATAGTTGAAGTGGTACTGATTCCCACTTCGGGTCGCAAAGACTTCCTGTTCCTCGTCGGAGAGCGGCAAAGCGGTGATCCTTTCATCATCTTCACCCGGGATAGCAGAGACTCCATAACAAGACTTCCCTTTCCCTTTGGACTTCTTCTTGGATGACGATCCAGCCCATTGTTCATCTTCAATTAGGTCGGGGTGCACCCAAAGAATTTCACCGTTTGGAGCTGTGTGTGGCACGAGTCCCTTTTGGCGCTGTCCGTGCGGATCGTCGTTCACCGTCTTCATCCCGACTTTGGTGACGCGCTTAGGCTCGAACCAATTTGTAGGCACCGATCCAAAACTGATGGAAACCGCGTTCGCTCCCACATTTTTGGCCGGTTTTGGAATTATGACTCCTACATCGATCAAGGCCTGGATCTTGTCCTTGAGGTGGTAGCAGGACTTCGTAGGGTGGTGAACCGCTCTGTGATACGCGCAGTACCTCGGGTCTGTCACCTTGGTGGCTCCTTCATGATCCACAATCGCAGGCAGCTGGATTTTGTTGTTCTCCAACAGATATTTGAAGATGCCGGGAACTTCGTCATCTTTGAAGGAGTAGACTTTGGGAAACCTCGGCTCCGAAGACTTTTGCTTCTGAGGCCGTTGCTGCCAATGGGGCTGCGATTGCTGTGGAGCTCGCTGCTGCTGCTGCTGCTGTTGCTGTTGCTGAGGTTGCAATTGAAAGGTTTGGTTAGCGTCAACAGCGTTAACCTGAGCTTTACCTTTTCCCTTCTGATTGAAGTTCTGCTTTGGAAGATTTGTAGCCGGTTGGCCTCTTTCCGCCTTCTTCCTCCTGAGGAATCGCTCAGCTTGCTCGCCTCGGACCTTCAAGTCCTTCCACGTCTTGGATGGTGCTGTACCCATTGCTTCCAAAACATCCAGCGAGAGGTTATTGTGGCAGGTTTGGAGGATGAACTCCTCGCTGATAGGGTCCCGACAATTCATCGCCTTATTCCGGAACCTTTTGACGAAGACCTCGACTAATTCTCCGTCTTTCTGCTTTTCATCAAGCAACGACCCGATTGAGATTTCGGTGTCGTCGTCGAAGAAATTCGCGAGGAATTTCGTCTCCATGTCATCCCAGCTGTTTATGCTTCCTGGCTTGAGGCGACGATACCAATCGAAGGCAGCTCCGCGAAGAGTACCGACGAATGACCGCACCATCAGAGGCTCATTGCCAGAGATGACTCCCAAGTGAGATTTGAAATAAATCAAATGCTGAGTTGGTGAACCCATCCCATTAAACGGCGTGAAGTTAATTAGACTAAACTTCGCCGGATATGGGATCGATTCCCACTCTCTTGGGTAGGGACAGGGAATGCCCGTCTTTTTAGTCTCTTGAGCAGAAATCAATGTGTTGATTTTGTTCTCGAGATTCTTAATTTTTAGGCTTTCACCTGTGTCTTCACTGGTATTATCATTACCACCCCCTGGATTGATGGGAGGGTTATTAGCGTTGCGAGCTTCATTTGTACCCTCATCCTCCAGGTTGTTCTGGTTGGGCTGACTTGGTTCGCCTTGTTGGTGCCTCAATGCATGAAGTTGTTGGTCATGCATCTCTCTCATGTTCTGCATGGCCATCTGCATCTCGAACCTAAAGGTTTCTTGTTGTTTGGCCATGGCATCTTCAAGCATCTTTGCCACCTGTTCCGCGCTTATCATGAGCGACTCGCGGGGCTGTCCCTCACTGGACACTGTATTATCAGACGCCACTGCGGAGCCAGCATCTGATTCTTCATCTCCCGAAGGTACTCTTGTTCGGATTCTACCATACGTCGCGCGAATGATAGCCCCAGATTGTAAACGAGTCCTGGGTCGGGATGTTTCTGGAATCGTCTCGGGGTTATCCTGAGCCGTTGTTCCTGTGCTGGTCATGTTGGTGGTGACTCTTGAATGTTCACCGTCCTTGACCCTTGTTCTTCGTTGGAAACGCCTGTGTCTTGGCCTTGGCGCTCCAGTGCTAAGTCTTTCAAACACCGATACTCTTTCGGGGACTGCCTTAACACAATTGCATTCAGACAGTACCGCCCGAATGAGATTCGAACAAGGACATTGATTCCCGAACCTTCGAGGGCTCCTCTTTCTAGATTTGTTCGTACCCCCGGCACGATAGTACAGCTCATCTGTTTGGAGATCAGAGCAACCTATCGTGTGTTGGCACGATCTCTCAGGTATAACGTTGTCGTCATCAGATGACAACGTTTCCTTCTGAGGAACAATTGTCTTCTTCGGACCTTCCAGAGTCACACGCCTCGAAACACGTCTTTGTGGGTGTGAATCTTCGGCGGGCTCTCACACTTCTATGCGCAAAGTTGTGCGCTTGGGTGCCGCGGTTTGTTCCAAGTGTTGAGGGTTGCGGCGACCCCCAGCATGCTGTATTGGTTGGGACTTCTTCACTGACCCAAGCGTTCCTGAACTGGAGCTTTACCTCGTTCCTTCGGAAGTGGACCGAGGCGCTCCAAAACTGATCTTTTCTTCTGGGATGGTCCTGCGGGATCTCCCAGGGTAGCTGCGGCAATCACCGGCTGTTTGGGTTGACTCGCCGGAAGTTGAACTTTCGGAGGCTGCAACTTTTGCTCCTTAGCCTGAACCGCTTCAGACTTTGGCCTCCAAACCTTGCGAGTAGGTGGCGGCTTTTTGACCACCTCCTTCTGCAGCTTGCGACGGGCTTCCTCAGCTTTGGCCCGTGCTTGCGCGGACAACGCGCGGCGCTTGCGGATGCGCTCCTCCAGTGTTGAACGATTCCGTTTGACACGGACCCACTCCATCGTCGATGGTTTGGAGGAACCACCCTGCATTTGCTTTTGAGGCTGTTTGCCTCGTTTGTTCTTCAGATCCGCATGATAGCGGACCCTGTCAACGGACTCCATGGCCTTGGCGAATTGCTTCGTGAGGCGTTGACGTTGCCTCTGGCGGGCTCTCTTGGAAAGAGTCACCACGCCTTCAATGGCAGATTTGACCTTCTTTGAGGTCGGTAGGACCTCACTCAACGCAGCTTCGGCGTCGATTGGGGTGAGGTTGTCGTTGGTGGCTTCAGCTTCATCACACCAACGGACTTTTCTCCTAGAGGAGAACTTCTGGAACTTCTTGGACTTGGGGGAGGAGGCAGATCCGGACGAGGACACGTACTCCTCGTATTTCTGCTGGTCGAATTCGTACTCGACCTCCTCCACGACCGGGATCGAGATCCGCGGCTGCGACACTCCAGCTTCGGTAGCGAAGCTGGTGGCTCCCACTGTGGTCGCCAGATTGTTCGAGCGGGAAATTGCGTTATTCTTCATTGATGATTCTGTTACAACTTTGACAACAACTTTATGCATTTACAAAGAGATCCGGTCTTTTTATAAGATCCGGCTTACAACAAAATCAAAATAAAGAAATAAAGATTACAACTTTCCTTGAACAAATCACGAGTTTCCTGTTTTACGGTCCCTCGCTTTGTGGGGTTCTTCGCCTGTGCCGGGGTTGAGTACCGTGGACCACCGCGCAATCTCGATCTGAACAGATCTACGTGGTATAACGGGTACTATCCCACCAAGGAGATAGTAGCCGAGAGGGATCGTTTCACCAAGGAAACGCTCGCTCTAATCTCGGGATCTAAGAACCAAGCTTAGATCCGGAGTAGTATCACGTAGATCTGGTTGTCCAAGTCTTCAAGCCTTCACAATCCGAGTTGAGGTTGCAATCCGGCAGAGTTTCGGCTCTTCAGAAGTTTCAGAAAAAGTCCTCTCAAATGAACGAGTGCCAGGCCTATTTATAGGCACTCAAAACTGTGCCTTTGGCACAGAACTGCGCCTAGCCACCTCTGGGTGGCTCGGCCACCGAGCCACCCTAGGGTGGCTCGGCTTGGGCCGAGCCACCTTAGGGTGGTTCGGTTCGGGCCGAGTTCCCCCAGGTGCGCTGGTTTCGTCGTTTTCCGGTGTTTCCGGTTCTCCGTCGTTCGGATTTGATTTGGTTTCTGGAATCGGCTCATTGACTTGATTCCAAATATGGCAGTTAATCTGCTTCTGAGTTCGAGTCCGAGATTGATCCCGATTCGATCGTTATATCACCGAGTTCGCTCTTGTTTAGATGACTCGGTGATTCCCCGAAACGTTGGTTCGATTCCACGTGCGTACGTGTTCCATTGTTCGTGTGCCTTGTCGCCTCGACCCTTCGTTGATTCGTTCAGGTCTTGATTCGATTCCCCGAATCTTCATTTGGCAGTAGCTCCGCTTCGGTGTTTGAGTTCAAGTCCGTTTTGTTGTTGGACGACTCGTTAACTTTCCGAATCGTTGGTTTGGTCCCGCACGCGAACGTATTCCGTTTTTTGCGTGCTTCGTCGCCTCGTCGCTCGAATGTCCGTTGTTTTGTCGAATCATCGTGCTGAGCTAAGCTAAGGGACCTATAGGCAATTTTATACGCCTACAGCACCTACAGCCGTTACACCTCCATTACCCCCAGCGGCTCAAGGGGAAGAAGGTATAAGTTAACTCATTGAAGAGTGTTATTCCTTTTTCTTATTAAGACTTTTGACGGACTTCTCCCTTTTTTGTGTAGGGCGTTCTTCTCGTCTTCATGTCTTAGTGAAGGAGTTGTTATCTGACGACGATCCTGACAAGGTCGTCATCTGCATAGAAGTTCGTTCCTTCTTCTCCTTTGTGAATGCTATGATCGGCAAGCTCTTCCACGGCGGACTTTCTCTTCACCAGTTTAAACCTCTCCTTAATTCCAGAATCAACTTGATAAGGGAAGCAGGATATCCAGACTTGGCGAAGGCCATAGTTGATGATCTTGACTGCTTAGAGCATGAGCTCCAGATGTTTCGTGAGCTTCGAGATACCGGTGTCTCTTCATTTATCACTGCTGAGCTGGAGACCCGTTTACAGTCACTGCGCGAGACTCAGGTTCTTGCTAGTCTTGAAGTTCAGGTGCGGCGAGATCGAGTAGCTCGAGTTGAGACCGGCCTTGCTACCAGATTATCTTCCCTTGCCGAGCTTGACTCTTCCATCACCTCTTGTGAGACCCAGATAGACCGGCTCAGAAGAGAACTCCGCGAGAAAGAGGAGACCTTGGGTATTCTCCAGATGACGAGAGGACAGGATCAGCAGACCTGCACTGCTTTATCTGGCGAGCTGACATCCTTAAAGCAGGAGCTGGTTGAGGCGGAGGAGACTGCTGCGAAGACCTCTGCCTCTACCGAGGAGTCCATTAGAGATGAGCTTAGTCAAGCTTATGATGATAAGCTGTCTAAGTTCAGTCAGCAGATTTTTAGCCACGGGCTTGATGTGTGATTTTGTTTGCTGAGTGTTTTGACTCTTGACTCTTTTAGTGAATTTCCTTTTTATCTTTATTATGATTCGTCATTCCGTTTGAAATGATTGACCACAATACTCATAGGATTTTTGGCAAACCCTCAGCCATCAACGGATTTGGTTAGCCTTTACCGACTACCGTTTGAGTCGGGCTAGCATGCGAATTGTTTAAATCCGTTCGCATGTAACGTTATGCTCAGAGATTGAATTCTCTGAGACTTTGTGCTATGATGTCGAATACATAGACTTCGCCATTGTTACGGGAATAGGCTACCCGGCGACACGTGTGAGGTGTTGACTTTAGGATTTTTGGCTAACCCCCAGCCTTCAACGGGTTTGATTAGCCTTTACCGACTACCGTTTGAGTCGGGCTAGCGTGTGGATTGTTTAGATCCGTTCCGCACGTGACGTTAAGCTAAAAGAGTTAACTCTTTTAGTGCTACGACATTGAATACGTAGACTTCGTCTTTCTCCTGTGAAAAGACTAAACAGCAACGTGTATGAGACATTGACTTAGGATTTTTGGCAAATCCTCAGCCTTCAACGGATTTGATGTGCTCTTACCGACTACCGTTTGAGTCGGGCTTACATGCGGATTGTTTTAATCCGTTCCGCATGTGATGTTGCGCTAAAGGAATGAACTCCCTTAGACTTTGTGCTACAACTTTGAATATGTAGACTTTGCCATTGTCATGGGAATAGGCTACCCAGCAACGTGTATTAGACGTTGGCTTATCCCTACTTAGGCTTTGGGACAAAGGACCCCAGAGTCAGGCTCTGGTATCTTTTTCTACGGATAAAGACCAAACCGGCGACGCGTGTTAGGCGCCGACGTATCCTTTCTTAGGATTCAGGATAAAATTTCCCATGCGTGTGAGGCATGGATTTCGGTGTTATTAATAACAACCTGCCACAATGTTGAATATGCGGACGGGTGTTCTTTTTAACGGTTAAGAACTAACCAGCCGCGCGTGTTAGGTGCGGACTTATCCTTACTTAGGTTTCAGGATAAAATACCCCAGAATCGAACTCTGGTGTCTTTTTCAATCGGAAAAAGACTAAACCGGCAGCGCGTGTTAGGCGCAGACTTATCCCTGCTTAGGTTTCGGGATAAAATACCTAAGATGAATCTTAATTTTATAAATTTTGGAAAAAGAGTTGATGTGGGAAGGAAGAATTTTATATTCTATGCCCTGAATAAGGAAGGAAGAATTTTATATTCTATTCCTTATTTCTGGAAAGGAAGAATTTTCTATTCTATTTCCAGTGCAAGAAGGAAACTAGAAGTGGGATCTCCACTTCGAGAATCCGGAAGATCTAGATAAACTTACCTTTTATAGGGTTGGTTATCCGATCGAAATATGGGTTCTTCGTTTATCGAAGTGAAATTTCTACTTCGGTTATCACCATGAGAAGGTTTAACCAAAGAGAAAGGAAAGGGAGTTCTTTCGTTTATCGAAAGGGGACTCCAAATCAAGAGTGGACCTTTTTGGTGAACTCACTGTCAACTGAAATTGACCAGTGAGGGATTTTGGTGGTGTGAACTTGGGTTATCCTTTAGAATATTAAGTGTAATATTCTTTAAGGAATTTCCCGATAAATGAGTTGTCCTGAACGTACTAGGGATAGTACTTTTTCAAAAACTTCCCATTTATTGGCATTAATTGCCTGTCACCCTCTAGAAAAATTAAGCGATAAGCGCCGTTCGAATAGACTGTGTCTATTACAAACGGTCCTTCCCACTTAGGTTCGAATTTACCTTTCTTCTTAGAGGTGAGGATTATTGGTCGGCGAGCAGCGAGGACCAGATCTCCTTCCTTGAAGCTTCTTTGGCGAACCCTTTTGTCAAAAGCCCTGGATATCCTAGCCTGGTAGAACTCGATGTGTTGTTGAGCTTCCAAGCGCTTTTCGTCCAGCCTTTCGAGTTCCTCAAGACGTTTTTGATGATGTTCTTCGGTCGTCATCTCCGTTGCGAGAGCGATCCGAAGGGAAGGGATTTGAATCTCTAACGGTAGCACAGCTTCACATCCGTACACCAGAGAATATGGAGTGGCTCCCGTAGGAGTGCGTATTGTGGTGCGATAAGCCCAGAGCGCTTCGCCGAGTTTATCGTCCCAATCTCGCTTATTGGTTTTCACAAGCTTTGACAGGATCTTGATGATCGTCTTGTTGAAAGCCTCAGCTAATCCGTTCGCAGCTGGGTAATAAGCCGTCGACGAAACATCCTGAATTTTGAATTTGTCACAAAACCTGATGAAGGCGTTGCTTATGAATTGCGGACCGTTGTCATGAATGATCCGCCTTGGCACGCCGTATCGGTATATGACGTGATGCTTGATGAAGTTGATGACGTTGTTCGTCTTCACTTCTTTAAGCGGAATGGCTTCAGCCCACTTTGAAAAGTAGTCGGTGATAGCGAGAATAAATCGATCACCTTTGACTGAAGGCAGGAAAATGGGACCGACGATATCCATACCCCATGTCTCGAATGGCCAAGACGTGGTTGATGTGTGTAATCGTTCCGGAGGTTGATGCATATAATTTGCATGCACTTGACAAGCATGACATTCTCGGGCGTACTCGATCGCGTCACGAACCATTGTTGGCCAGAAATATCCCATTCTTCTGATTCGATCATACAGCTTGGGACCAGGCTGATGCGCACTGCATTCTCCTTCATGTGCTTCCTTAAGAACTTCTTTTGCTTCTTCGTTCGAAAGGCATCGGAGAAGCAAATCATCATACCCCCGGCGATATAGCGTACGGGTCTTGGTATTGTAAAAGAACCGCGGAGCTCTTCGGCGAATAGATTCTTTTTCTTTTACGTCCTCCGGCAAAATACCGTATTGGACGTAATCGATGATGGGAAAACGCCAATCTCGGGACTTGGACCCAATTTAGGTTGAGTTCACCTCTTTGGTGTTCTCGTTTTTATCATCCTCCTCTTCAACCTCCATATCGTATATGGGTATGCAGAGTTGGTGTGATCTCACCGTGACTAGCAGTTCAGTTTCGGGCGGCTGCGCGAGTGATACTGCCAGTGCTGCCAGTGCATCCGCATAAGCGTTCTGGAGACGCGGGATATACTCGATATAGAATTCTTCAAAAGAATCTGTCATCCTGACGGCCTCCTGGTGGTATGGAATCAAGTCTGGGTTCCTGACTTCATACTCTCCACGGACTTGTTTGACGATCAATTGAGAATCTCCAAAGGCTTCGAGATATTCAACCCCCAGCTCCTTGGCGAAACTGAGTCCAATGATGAGCGCGTTGTACTCGGCTACGTTATTGGAACATGGATTCGTCAGCGAATAAGCTCGGGGCATCACGTGCTTCCCTGGGGAAACTAAGACAACTCCAACTCCGGAGGTGACTTTAGGACATCCAGGGGTTACTGCCTTATTAACTGCTCTCGAAGCACCATCAAAGTATAATTGCCATACTTGTTGGTGAGATGTGGTATTAACCTCGTGGGTTTCATCTGGTAAATCATCATATACCTCAACTGTATCTGTTGTCGGACTTGCCGCCAAAAGATCACAAATCGCTTGTCCTTTGACTGACTTCTGCTGTTTGAAGTGCAAATCATATTGGGACAAGAGGAGAGCCCATTTTGCCAGCCGCCAATTCATCGAACCTGGTTGAGTCATGAATACCCGTACCGGATTAACATTAGCGATGACGTAAATCGTCTGGCGAACTAAGTAATGTCGCATTTTCTGTACCGCAAACACCAATGCGAGACATTCTTTCTCGATCATCGGGTATCGAGACTCGGCGCCTATCAAGGTCCGACTTAGATAATAGACTGCCTGTTCGTGACCATTATCATCGTCTTGTGCTAATAAAGCACTTATCGAATGGTTCATCGCCTTGATGTAAATCAAGAACGGTTTACCTGATTTTGGTGCAACAAGAACAGGGGGATTCATCAGATATGCCTTGATATCTTCGAATGCCTTCTGGCAAGCATCGTCCCAAATAAACGATACGCCCTTCTTGTTTAGCGTAGAAAATGGTTGGCATTTCCCGGAAAGATTCGAGATGAACCGCCTGATGTAAGCTAAACGCCCTTGCAATCCTCTGAGTTCTCTTAGATTCCTCGGGGGTTGCAATTCATTTATTGCTTTTACCTTGTCTGGGTCAATGTGTATACCCTTAGTGGTGACGACGAATCCAAGGAATTTTCCGCTGGACATTCCGAGGAAGGATTTTGTGGGATTCATCTTTAATTGATGACTCCGCATGAGATCAAACATCGTTCTCAAGTCTTTGACGTGATCTTCTTTGTTGCGGCTCTTTACCACCAAATCATCAATGTAGCATTCCACCGTTTTCCTGAGGTGCTTCTGGAAAATCTTAGTCATCGCTCGTTGGTACGTGGCACCCGCATTCTTCAGACCGAAAGGCATCACCGTATAGCAGAAGATACCGAGGGGCGTTCTGAATGCCGTATGCTTTTCGTCATCCGGGTGCATCTTGATTTGATTATACCCCGAAAAGCCGTCCATGAAGGACATTCTTTCGAATCCACATGTATTGTCAATAATGACATCCGTGATCGGGAGAGGAAAATCGTCTTCTGGACATGCTTCATTCAAATTCCTGAAGTCGATGCAAATCCTGATCTTGCCATTTTTCTTCATGACTGGAACGATGTTGGCTAACCAGTCTGGATGTTGTTCTTCCCGAATAAATCCTGAGTCGATCAACTTCTTAACTTCTGCCTCGATGGCTTCCATGATCTGCGGACGAAACCGTCTTTGCTGTTGCTTGACAGGTTTGGCATCCGGCTTGATGTCGAGGCGGTGCATTGCCACATTGGGATTGAGCCCTGGCATGTCTTCGTAGTTCCAGGCGAAGACGTCGATATACTCTCTGATCAAGGCAATTAATTCCTCCTTTTCATCTGAGGGAAGACTACCACTGATGAATATGGGCTTTGGATTGGCTTCATCACCCATATTGATCTGGACTACTTCGTCTTCGGTGGGTGGCTCTCTCTGTTCGAACCTATCACCATATTGCATGTTCAGGTGATGAACCCATGGGTCCTCCCACGTTTGCATTTGATCGTCGTCCTCCATTGTAGACGGATCAGCTGTAGTCATGTTCGACATCAAGGTTTTGAACATTTCTCCCAAACTTGCGTCGGAATCCTCAGCTGAAGAGTCTGGCAAGTACCCATCCTTAGCTTTGTTAGCAATTTGATCAATGATTTGCCAACCACATTCGTCATCTGATGAGACATAGCCTAGGCCTCTCTTGTGACGGTAATAATTATCCGGTTTTCCTTTTGGGACATATGCCATTTTGACTGGGACACGGGAACCTCGGTCGAAGTATAAACCTTCTCCGAGTGTAAAGTCGTACCCTTGTTTTTCCATGAGCGTACGCGCTTCCGGACTATACTTTGATAGGTGAAGACCAGATTTGTCATCGTCTTCATCTTCTCTTAGGAAATGATCCGGCAACGGAAGATTTTCTCCTTTACCGTAGATCACTTCTTTCTGTCCTCCTGTTTTGGCAGGAATAATCCGAGTTGTTCCGAAGGAATGCTGGGGGCGTTTCTTCGTTACATACGATGATCGGAGTGGCATACATAAATCGGGATTATTGTATAATCCTTCTATCACATCATCAAGAGACAAGGAGTATTCTAAACCAGGATTTATTTCAATATCGGCAAGTTGCCAGTTACAACCGCCATCTGATGACTGTTCGTCATCGAGATTGATTACAAAGGGTACAATGTCATTTAGAACAAAACCACCATTGTAATCGAATCCGGCCTCGGAATCAGCTTCTTCTCCGCTGTCCGTGCCCTGGATCGATGGTTCCGTATCGGATTCATTACCATAAAGGAGAGAATCTGTAAAGTAATTCTCATACCCTTTGAATGGTTGCTTATCCGCGACCACCGTCCTAACTCTTCCATCAGTGTCGACATATTTCAAACACTGATGTAGAGTGGAGGGAACTATAACATTACTATGGATCCAAGGCCGACCCAATAGTAAGTTATAGGATGTCTCAGCATCAATCACGTAGCACGTGACCTCCGTCTTTAAATCGCCCATTTGGCACTTTATCCGGATTTTACCCAAAGGTCTTGACCCGCTGGTGTTGAATCCGTAGATGACTGTGCCTGTAGACGCCAACTTGCTGACTGGAATGCCAAGGCTGTGCATTAGTCGAAGTGGTATAATACTCACAGCGGAACCCGGATCCACTTGGATTCGGTTGACTTCACTGGAGCCAATGTACCCAACGAAATATAGGGGCCGATCATGATTTGAATTCTTCGTCTGCATGTCCTCTTTGGTGAAGGTGATGCAGGGAAGGTTCTTAGCTGCCACGTTACACTGTTGGGCTAACAATTCTAGCTCCTCAGGTGCTGGCTTGATCCTGGTGAGGAACGCCTCTGAATCGGCCAAGGCCTCTTGTAAGGCTTCTCTAGTTTCCTTGGACAACCGTAGTAGCTCGTACAGCGTTATCCGTGCTGGAATATTAGCCAGCTGAGCCATGATGTCGAAGGCACACGGATTTTTTGAACTCTCCGGTTTGTCTTTTCCAATCGGACGACTGAAACGGGACTGCTTCGGATTCTGAATCTCCTCGGGCCTCTTTTCTTTCTGTTTGTCAACCGGTTGCCGTCGAGCATCTTCAACCGGTTTGGGAACTGCAATCACCCCCAGCTCTGTGAGAGTCTTGGCTGGTCCTCGTTTTGTCACCCCCTGCTCAGCAAATTGATCGCCCGGGGATGGATATTTGAAGTGGTATTCATTTTCACTCCGGGTCGCAAAGACTTCCTGCTCCTCGTCGGAAAGTGGGAAAGCGGGGATTCTTTCGTCATCTTCTCCTGGGATGGCAGAAACTCCGTAACAAGACTTGCCTTTCCCTTTGGACTTCTTCTTGGATGACGATTCGGCCCATTGTTCATCTTCAATCAGGTCGGGGTGCACCCAGAGAATTTCACCGTTTGGGGCTGTGTGAGGCACAAGTCCCTTTTGACGTTGTCCGTGCGGGTCGTCATTCACTGTCTTCATCCCGACTTTGGTAACACGTTTTGGCTCGAACCAATCTGTAGGTACTGATCCAAAACTAATCGACACAGCGTTTGCTCCCACATTCTTGGCCGGTTTCGGAGTTATGACTCCTACATCGATCAACGCTTGGATCTTGTCCTTGAGGTGATAGCAAGACTTCGTTGGGTGGTGGACCGCTCTGTGGTACGCGCAGTACTTCGGATTCGTCACCTTAGTGGCTCCTTCATGATCCACGATCGCTGGCAACTGGATTTTGTTGTTCTCCAACAAGTACTTGAAGATGCCGGGGACTTCATCATCCTTGAAGGAGTAGACTTTGGGAAACCTCGGCTCCGAAGACTTTTGCTTCTGAGACCTCTGCTGCCAATGCGGCTGCGACTGTTGTGGCGCTCTTTGCTGCTGCTGCTGTTGCTGAGGTTGCAATTGAAATGTCTGGTTAGCATCAACAGCATTAACATGAGCTTTACCTTTCCCTTTCTGGTTGAAGTTCTGCTTTGGAGGATTCGTTGCCGGTTAGCCTCTCTCCGCCTTCTTTCTTCTGAGGAATCGCTCCGCTTGCTCTCCTCGAACCTTCAAATCCTTCCAGGTTTTGGATGGTGCGGTGCCCATTGCTTCCAACACGTCCAGCGAAAGGTTGTTGTGGCAGGTCTGGAGGATGAATTCCTTGGTGATCGGGTCCCAGCAATTCATCGCCTTGTTCTGAAACCTCTTGACGAAGGTGTCGACCAACTCCCCGTCTTTTTGCTTCTCATCGAGCAACGATCCGATAGAGATCTCGGTATCATCGTCGAAGAAATTCGCAAGAAACTTGGTCTCCATATCGTCCTAGCTGTTTATGCTTCCTGGCTTGAGGCGACGATACCAATCGAAGGCAGCTCCGCGAAGAGTGCCGACGAATGACCACACCATCAGAGGCTCATTACCAGAGATGACTCCCAAGTACGATTTGAAATAAATCAAATGCTGAGTAGGTGAACCCATCCCATTAAACGGCGTGAAATTAATTAGACTAAACTTCGCCGGATATAGGATTGATTCCCACTCTCTTGGGTAAGGACAAGGTATGCCCGTCTTTTTCGTCTCTTGAGCAGAGATCAATGTGTTGATCTTGCTCTCGAGATTTTTAATTTTTAGGCTTTCACCTGTGTCTTCGCTAGCATTCTCGTTTCCACCCCCTGGGTTGATGGGAGGGTTGTTGGTGTTGCGAGCTTCATTTGTATCTTCATCTTCCAGGTTGTTCTGGTTAGGATGACTTGGTTCGCCTTGTTGGTTCCTCAATGCTTGAAGCTGTTGGTCATGCATCTCTCTCATGTTCTGCATAGCCATTTGCATTTCGAACCGAAAGGTCTCCTGTTGTTTAGCCATGGCATCTTCAAGCATCTTGGCCACTTGCTCCGCGTTTATCATAAACGCCTCGCGGGGTTGTCCTTCACTGGACACTGTATTATCAGACGCCACTGCTGAGCCAGCATCTGATTCTTCATCTCCCGAAGGTACTCTTGTTCGAATTCTACCATACGTCGCGCGAATGATAGCCCCGGATTGTAGACGAGTTACACGTCGGGATATTTCTGGAACCGCCTCGGGGTTATCCTGAGCCGATGTTCCTGTGCTGGTCATATTTGCGGTGACCCTTGAATGCTCACCCTCTTCGACCATCTTCCTTCTTCGTTGGAAACGCCTATGCCTTGGTTTTGGCGTTCCATTGCTGAGTCTTTCAAACACAGAGACTCTTTCGGGGACTGTCTTAACATAGTTGCATTCCGACAGTACCGCCCGAATGAGCTTCGAGCAAGGACATTGTGTTTCGAGCCTTCGAGGGCTCCTCTTTCTGGATTTATTCGTACCCCCGGCACGATAGTATAGCTCGTCCGTTTGAGTGGCGGAGCAACCTATCGTGTGTTGGCACGATCTCTCAGGTATAACGTTGTCGTCATCAGATGACAACGTTTCCTTCTGAGGAATAATTGTCTTCTTCGGACCTTCCAGAGTCACACGCCTCGAAACACGCCTTTGTGGGCGTGAATCTTCGGCGGGCTCTTGCACTTCTATGCGCAAAGTTGTGCGCTTGGGTGCCGCGGTTTGCTCCAAGTGTTGAGGGTTGCGGCGACCCCCAGCATGCTGCATTGGTTGGGACTTCTTCATTGGCCCCAAGCGTTCTTGGACTGGAGCTTTACCTCGTTCCTTCGGAAGTGGGCCGAGGCGCTCCAAAACTGATTTTCTGTTCTGGGATGGTCCTGCGGGATCTCCCCAAGCAGTTGCAGAAATTACCGGCTGTTTAGATTGACTTACCGGAGCTTGAATTTTCGGAGGCTGCGGTTGTCGCTCCTTGGTCTGAATTGTTGCTTCAGACTTTGGCCTCCAAACCTTGCGAGTTGGTGGCGGCTTTTTGACCACCTCCTTCTGCAGCTTCCGACGGGCTTCTTCAGCTTCGGCTCGTGCTTGCGCCGATAACGCGCGTCGTTTGCGGATGCGCTCCTCCAACGTCGAGCGATTCCATTTGACACGGACCCACTCCATTGTCGATGGTTTGGAGGAACCACCTTTCGCTTGCTGTTGAGGCTGTTTGCCTCGTTTGTTCTTCAGATCCGCATGATAGCGGACCCCGTCAACGGACTCCATGGCCTTGGCGAATTGCTTCGCGAGGCGTTGACGCTGCCTCTGGCGGGCTCTCTTGGAGAGAGTCACCACGCCTTCAATGGCGGATTTGACCTTCTTTGAGGTCGGTAGGGCCTCACTCAACGCAGCTTCGGCGTCGATTGGGGTGAGGTCGTCGTTGGTGGCTTCAGCTTCATCACACCAACGGACTTTTCTCCTGGAGGAGAACTTCTGGAACTTCTTGGACTTGGGGGAGGAGGTAGATCCGGACGAGGACACGTACTCCTCGTACTTCTGCTGGTCGAATTCATACTCGACCTCCTCCACGACCGGGATCGAGATCCGCGGCTGCGACACTCCGATCTCGGCAGCGAGATCGGTGGCTCCCACTGTGGTCGCCAGATTGTTCGCGGGAAAAGTTGGATCTTTCTTCATTATCGATTCCATTGCACTCAGTTAACAACTTTATGCGTTACAAAGAGATCCGGTCTTTTTATAAGATCCGGCTTACAATGAAAATCAAAATAAAACAAAGAAATCAAAATTACAACTTCTCTCTTTTATCGAACAAATCACAAGATCCTGTTATCCGGTCTCTTGCTTTGTGGGTTGTTTGCCTGTGCCGGGGTTGATTACTGTGGACCACCGCGCAATCTCGATCCGAACAGATCTACGTGGTATGACGGGTATTATCCCACCAAGGAGATAATAGCCGTGAGGGATCGTTTCACCAAGGAAACGCTCGCTCAAATCTCGGGATCTAAGAACCAAGCTTAGATCCAGAGTAGAATGACGTAGATCTGGGAATCCAAGTCTTCAAGCCTTCACGATCCGAGTTGAGGTCGCAATCCGGCAGAGTTTCGGCTCTTCAGAAGTTTCAGAAAAAGTCCTCCCAAATGAACAAACACCTGGCCTATTTATAGGCACTCAGAACTGTGCATATGCACAGTTCTGAGCCTAGCCACCCCTGGGTGGCTCGGCCATGGCCGAGCCACCCAGGGGTGGCTCGGCCACCGAGCCACCCCGGGTTGGCTCGGTTTCGGCCGAGTTCCCGGGTGTTGGTTCGTTTCGTCGTTTTCAGGTGTTTCCGGTTCTCCGTCGTTCGGATTTGATTCGGTTTCTGGAATCGACTCATTGACTTGATTCCAAATATGTCAGTTAATCCGTTTCTGAGTTCGAGTCCGGGATTGATCTTGATTCGATCGTTATATCACCGAGTTCGCTCTTGTTTAGATGACTCGGTGATTCCCCGAAACGTTGGTTTGATTCCACGTGCGAACGTGTTCCGTCGCTTGTGTGCCTCGTCGTCTCGAACTTTTGTTGATTTGTTCGGGTCTTGATTCGATTGCCCGAATCTTCATTTGGCAGTAGATCCGCTTCGGTGTTTGAGTTCAGGTCCGTTTTGTTGTTGGACGACTCGTTAACTTTCCGAACCGTTGGTTTGGTCCCGCACGCGAACGTATTCCGTTGCTTGCGTGCCTCGTCGCCTCGTCGCTCGACGGTCCGTTGATTTGTCGAATCATCGTGCCGAGCTAAGCTAAGGGACCTATAGGCAATTTTACACGCCTACACTTGTTGCAGTTCTTTGGTTTCATGTTGATGCTTGGCCTTTGTTTTAATTTTGTGCATGGTTTCAACCTGCTCTCGGCCTTGGTTTCAGCTCCTGGTCGGCCTTTGGTTGGTATGCATATTTTGTGTTATGATGATGAGTTATTTTTTAGATATGCAGCCAAAGTTTATAGCAGCAATATATTGGCGAGGCAATATATTGCAGCCAACATTGCTATTTATAAACTTCATGGCGAGGTAGATAATAAAAAAACAGCCTTTTCTGAGCACAAAATATATTGCAGCCAACATTGCTTTGGGTTCAGTTTTGTGCTAATCTGTTATTCATCATTTGATTCAATTGTGATCATAAGATAATTGATTTTGTTCACAATTTCCATGTTTATATGCACAACTATGATGATGAGTGGTAATCTTACCATGGTGACCACAATCAAGTTTTCTTGATTTTTCAGTTTGAACCAAACACTAGAAAATGAGGGAATCTACTCACAATTCAATTATTTTCTTCTTTTTTCAAGTTGAACCAAACTAAGAAAAATGGTGGAAAGTACTTTCACTCCATATTTTTGGGCGAAACAAACACAAGAAACATTTTTTAGGAAAGTGAAAGAAACACTAGAAAGTGAAGAAAAGTGGCATTTAGAAAGTGAAGGAAACGAACCAAACAGGCCCTTACACCGGACAGCTATGAGGCCGGTCTGGATCTCCCTCCACATCGTATCGGGCCTTGATTTTAGGCCAGTAAAAGAAGGCCGTCAGCCCAACTTTGCTGAAAAACCATATCCCGCGTCAGCGCTCTAAAATTCGAAATTCCCCTTCCGCGCGCCTCCCAACTTCATCCTGACCGTACACGTCACCAATCCTCCACAACCCCGATCGGCCAATCACAGAGCAGCTCCCATCTCTATATAAATTACCCCAGCCGCTCTCCCCAACGAAATAACTCGAGCACCGTCAATTTCATCGCAATTAAAAAAAAAATAAATAAAAATTATCAGAGATGAGCTCCGCAGCGTCGACTAAGGGCGGGAGAGGGAAGCCGAAGAATTCGAAGGCGGTGTCGAGGTCGTCGAAGGCCGGGCTCCAGTTCCCCGTGGGGAGGATCGCCAGGTTCTTGAAGGCGGGGAAGTACGCCGAGAGGGTCGGCGCCGGCGCTCCGGTGTACCTCTCGGCGGTGCTCGAGTACCTCGCTGCTGAGGTGATTGGTTCTTGACCCGATCCATTTCGAGTTAGGGTTTAGGGTTAGGGTTTTTTGGGCGTTTATTTTGGTTTTGACGTGGTTTGGATCCATTTTTTTTTGAAAAACTGCATCTTTTTTGAATGGCTGGCGTCGCGTTGTTTTTTATCGATCTTGTTTTTTGATTCGTTCTTCTGACGTCGTGTAGGTTCTGGAGTTGGCTGGGAACGCGGCGAGGGACAACAAGAAGAGCAGGATCGTGCCGAGGCACGTTCAGCTCGCGGTGAGGAACGACGAGGAGCTGAGCAAGCTTCTTGGCGCGGTCACGATCGCCAACGGCGGTGTTCTACCCAACATCCATCAGACGCTCTTGCCGAAGAAGCAGGGGAAGGGGAAGGGTGATGTCGGGTCTGCATCTCAGGAGTTCTAGAGCTTTTTCTGCCTCTTTATCTTTTTCTGGGTGTTATAAAGGTTTTATTTTGGATGAGATTTTACATACAACAGTAGAGTCTTAGTTTGGATTGGTGTAATGTTGGCTTGGCGCTTGAATGAATATAGCATCTTTTTATAATGACGATGACAAGGAATTTATGGGGGATTTTTACTGTCTTGGTTTGTGTTTTAGTTTTATTATTTGTCTGGAATTCTTTGCCTGTGCTTTTGTTAATTATTGTTGTTGTTGTTGTTGCGACTGAATGTTTGATTTTGAATGTTAACTATGTGGGTTTCGCATAAGTAAATATCTAACCTACAGAAAAATGCTTGGTATGTGGTCTTTTGATCTTTGGCTTGATGTATTCAGGATTTCTTATAAGTTTACTGGTGCAATGATCTTGATTTAATGTTTTATTTAATGTGATATGGGAGACTGGAGCTCAAAACTTACTGGAAATATGTTTCTATTTAAGTATTATGATGTGGTTAGTTTTTAGTCTAGTATTCTTATAATTCATTGTCATGTAATTACTGTGCTCGGGATATTCGATTTCCTGTTTAGTGTTTGGCTATTCAACACTTCACATTTTAGTACCTTTAAAGTATTTTGGAAGAAACATGTTGTCAGATCTTTTATGTAATTCAACAATTGAAGTCGTTTGTTTCTTGATTAACATTGATGCTATTTTTTCAGACTGATTGTTTTAGCTCTAATTTGTTGTATTTTGCGAAATTGTAATTCAGGTGTAACATGAGGCAAATGGCAAAGATAGATTTGCAGTTTATAAAGTTTTGAGCAGCATGGGGCTGAAATTGAGCTCTCTCGTTAACATCCTCGTGTTTTCTATATCTGGTAAGCGTATCTCCGTCTACTACTTTATAGAATGCTGGTTACCTATCGGCTTGAATAATAGAACATAGGATAAATTTTGAAAATAGGCCCCTTTAGATACTTAATTTCAAAAAACAACCTTTTTGAAAATATTTACCATTTTCGACCTGGTTTCAGCCACCTGGTTGATATTGGGTCGAAAATGTCAAATATTTTCAAAATTGGTCGTTTTTTGAAATTAAGTTTTTAAAGGGGTCTATTTTCAAAATTTATCATAGAATATGATGTCCAATCATCCATAATCTGAAGCTTTTTTTAAAACTATTGCACATTCAAAACATGAATGATATGATGATAGAATCTATACTATTATATTGAAAACTTTGTGGGGTATCAAAAATTTTGAAGGAGAGGAGGAATGATCTTCAAACCCACTAAAGACAAGAGATCAATTATGTCATTTCACGTGAATATTAAATCTTTCATAATTCCTTGTGTATCATCTCTTTTATGGGCCTGTGTGGTTTGTTTCCAATGTATTGGGAAACACAATTCCATATAAAGAAACATAATTTTTGGGTTTTCCAAACTTTTTCAAGAAATAGATTGAGTTTGGTTCACACATTAAACATGATGGGAAATTAATGTATACACTTTTATTGTGTTTGATTAGTATAAAAAAAGGGAAAAACTTTTGTTGATTAGACATTTCTTACTTTTTTTGTGTTTGGTTGGTATTGAAGTGTGTAGGAAAAAGTGTATATGGTCATTATGGTAAGTTTACCACTCACTAAAAATAAATTTATTTGTGATCGTTATGAGAGATAAAGTTTTGATGTTGTTCATGGCGTTCTCCCACTTAAATAAAGTGTTGAACTTCTCGTTAATGTTTGGCAGCCATACGATAAGCGGTTCTCTTAAAGTTTTTGTTGGGTTTGTAACCCTTTTTTACCAAGGTCGCAAGTAATGGAATAAGCTCATCGTCATAACGAGAATCCTAAAATAAATGTTTGCTCATTTGTGAACCGCCGACCTGACTATCATTTTTCTGTGTTTTTCCTCTTCTTCTTTAGGTTTGGTGAGGTTGCTTCCCCTACTTCTATGACCACCCGTTTAGGACCTGACTCAGGAGTTGAGCCACAATCACTAGTGGGAAAAAGTTGCAACCCACTGATATTAGGGCTATGAAATTGCGATGGCAAATTAGTAGAGCTTAGCATGTTTGTAAATGACCCCGGTTGGTGGTGTATTGGGAAGTAATTTGGTCGAATCATATAAAAAATTGTCGACTTTCACCAAATCAAGTTTTACAAGTTGGTGTGATATCAATAGTTGATGATAACTATTTGTTCAAGTGAGTAATAAACCTAAAAATTTTAAAAATTGGCAGAATCATACCTGTAATTTCCTACTTTCACCAAATCAAGCAACAATCCGAAGAAATCCCATACGAAAGGCGTTGCCTTTCTCCGAGATCCAGCAAAAATCCAAATAAATCAACAGAGATATAAGGAAACCGAGTGATTTTCCCAGAATCAGAAGTAATCAGCAAAAATCAAAAAAAAACCCCCACCAATTTCGTAGATCCGACGCAAGAAGAAAGAAGAAATGGCGGGACTTGACGGTAACCCTAGCCAACTGAGTGATTTTCCCAAAATATTGTAGATTGACAAAAGGACACAAGAGGAAGGTTTTTGTGGGTTTTCCGCTCGATTTTGGAGGAAATCACGACGAGCGATTTGGCTAAGGTGGAGTAGTTTTTCACCGCTGCAAACCCTAACTCTCTCTGTGAACTAAACCTGCGCAAAGAAACGAAGGGAAATAAAATGTCCGAGGTGGACACTGTGTCAGGAGAGGGTGGGTTTCGGGCCTCATTTTTTACGAACCAAACTGCCCCTATATACAATTAATTTAAAACATTTAGCAGATTCCCTCCCTAGCAAACAACACAATAAATAAAACTTTGAAACTAAACGTTTTACAAGACGATGCAAATCTTTCAAATAAAAATATAAAATAAACTAAAATAATACAATTACAATATTAAATCTAAGAATCTCAAAATTTCAAGGAAAATTTTGTATATAAAATACAAACTAAAGGTTTTTCCTAATCATTTTTAGAATGGAATACAATGGTGAACAACAAATATTGAGGTTTCTTTTTAATTACTAAACAAATCTCTGAAAATTAGAACTTTCAGAAACATAAAATGATGGGCTTGAAGTATCAAATTAAAGAATATAACATTAACATTTATAATTATAGATTTAAAGATATGTAATCTAATTTATTCTAAAACTCTTTGTTATGACTATTCATTTTTTCATGTTAATGCAAAATCTCAAAAAATCTCAAATATAACGTCCAATCATCTATACACTTTATATCTCACAGCTGATACTGAATTGAAGTATGGTGGTCATGACTCGATAGCATTTTAGCTTAGGAACACATATTTATGAATGAGGAAACTCTTTACTTCTGTGGGCTTGACTTGGTAAGCAACTTTCCCTTGGTGGATGTTTGGGCTAATTCCTCTCCATAAGAATTTATTTTAGCTTGAGCCTGTGTAGTGTAGCAATTTAATGTTGCGGGCTATATAAGTGGGGGCCCGGCCTCAGGGCTTTGCAATTTTTGCAAAGCCATTAGAATGCCAAATGGATTTAAGCAATGCGGTTTTAGTAACTATGTGCATAGTCTTTATTTGCAATTTGTTTCCTCATTTACCTAAGATTTCTCTAAGTTGCAATTTTCTTTGCAAATCCTTCTATACAATGATCGGTTATCAAATGGTTTTGTCTACCTAGCCTTTTCCATTTTGATTGGGACCATCAACCAATTTTTTTGAGATGTCTAATCAATTTTTGTCATATTAAATGAGCATGACAGTGCAACTCTTATGAGTAAAATGATCCTTAGATCATTGTTTAACAAGTTGTGCCGTGTGCAGAGTGATCAATCAAAACGCGAAAAAAAAGAACAACATTTTCATCTCAATCTTTAAGATGTTAATTAGTCCTACATTTAGTATCTCATTTTTAATCCTTCAATTGACGAATTGGCCAAACGATCGAGGATACATTAAATCGTTGGTTTTGCATGATACATACAGACTTATTTGTTGAATAATCAAGGATATATTAAATTATAGTTCTATGTTAGAAATAATTCCGAGAGGATGCGATTTAAATGTAAAATTGCGCTATATACTTATAGTTCAAACTTGTAGATCAGATTGATCACTTTGTTACGTCACGAAGAAACAGAAAATGCCTGGTCTACACCGAGAGTCTTATTTTCTGCAAACAATGAAAGATAAAAATGATAATTCCAAATCAAATATATGATGGTCTTACTTAATTACAGGACAAAAAAATACAAATAAAAAGTATAAAGGAGAGAAGATAAAAAATGTATAAAAGAGAGAGGTAAAGATGAAATTAGTATATATGAGACTATCAAATACTTGAGGCTGACATAACATTTTGAAAATGAATTATTTTATCCACGCACGCGGTTCACAGGGATCGGTTAATATATATGTAAATAGTATGGAAGGATCTTTTGTCTCCTAATTAAGTGTAGTTGGGCTCAACTCTACATTAGATATATGGACCGCTAGTCCGACAGTTATTATGATGTAACCAAGTTGTACAATTATTAGTGAAAAACCATTAATTAATTGGGTTTTGGGTCCATGCTCAACCACCCCGAAGATCTAGAATATGGAGTGACAGTTACCAGTAAGCTGGTCTAGAGTCGGGTGCAGCCAATATGCGCCTTGCTTGGTCCTTGTACTTTACAGGCAGCAGACTCTGAATCATACAGGAAGAGAGTAGGAGAACAGTTTGGAGCCTTTTAAGTGCTTTTTGTATGACTCAGACCACCTCGCTCGCATGATGCAAATATGTATTAGGTTCTGGGTACATGTTCAACCACGAGGAAGATCTAGAATCTGGAGGAATTGTTACGGCTGGGGTTTATAGTCAGGTGCAGTCAATTTTGCTTATAGGAAGCATGGTCTGAACTGTAGAAGAGGATAGTAGGAGGGCAGTTCGGAGATTTCAACCGTCCCCTCTATGGTATATACTTGCATGCTGCCCTTTGTCTGTTTGTTTGTGAGGGTTTACTCACTGTTACTGGTATATATAGAAGGTAAGAGGGTAACACACACAAAACCAAACCAGCGTAAACAGCAATTATCAGCGTAAATGATTTAAAAGCCAATGTAAATAAGGTGGTAAATCAATATAAACATCACAAGAATCACCAAAATCATCTAGTTTGTAGTTCATCAATGGGAGCGTACGCGTATTTCTCCTTCCTTCCTACATGATTTTCTGTATAGGGCTCTGTATATGATATTTATTGTTGAGAACCAGGAGGATTCAAGTTTTGGATATGTGGTTTGCAAACTATACTATGATATCTGATCACTGAGTAGCTGGTGTGAGTTGTCTATTTGTAAATGAAGAAATGTACAAATTAAAGAGCCATCTTTTTAGATAGTGGTGTTTTCGTACTTTCTTGATTCTTTTCAATGGAAGATATGGAAGTACAAAAATTATATGATTTTGATAAAAAATGGTTTTATTGAGTTAGGTATCAACAATATATTAAGTTAATTATTTACAACTGCAGCTTGGTGTCTTGTAGAACAGAATCTACTACTTCGTGTATTTAAGTTTTATAAAGTCCAACATAATATGGTTAGGTTAGCGCTAGAGTTGTATATTTAGTTAGTCATCTGCTTAAAATTATGCTACTAATATAATTGTAAGTATCTCTTAAAAATATTTACTACCTGATCATTTTATGAAAGTAAGAAAACATTTGTTTCTAGACTTGTATTTTTCATCTACATCTCTCATGATTAAAGCTAGCGTCGTATATTTAGTTAATCATCTGCTTAAAAAATATGTTATTAATATAATTGTAACTATCTCTTGAAAATATTTACTACCTGATCATGTTATGAAGGTAAGAAATTGAACATTTGTTTCTAGACTTGTCCTTTTCATCTGGATCTCTCGTAGTTAATTAAGAAGTACTTTCCTAGATGTCGGAAGTTTTCTACAGAATTTTGTTTTGTGAAACTGAAGGAATGTGGTTGCGAAAATTTCGAAGTAATCCCAGTTATCACGTACATTTAATTTGTCACGCACATCATGTACTTGCGTTCGTATTCAATTAGTTTGAACTGGGAGGTCTAGTTTATGATTTGTTCCAGCATCATTTTTTGAAGATAATGACTACGCTGGTTTTTGTATTGTTTGTTCTGGTTCAATGCTTTGTTTGCACTAGAATTTTAGCTGTTTGCACTTATTTTTATTGTTCGTACGCTGGTTTACACATTGTTTGCACTAATTTGAAACTGAGAGTGATACGTGTTATAGTCTACTTAATTGAGCATGATTGCCTTGAGAGGACCATCTGTGTAAATTTCCCCTTGTTTACTTGTTTTGTGAATCACTATTTGGTCTGTTTTGCAAAATCGACCTCTTTTGGCCTGTTGGCCAAAAAGAGGTCTATTTTGCTAAATATTTAGTAAAACGGTCTGTTTTGCTAAATATTTAGCAAAATTGGCCTATTTTGCAAATTTCTTCTCAAATAAATAAAAGTATAGATGGACCCACCATGAGAAAATCTATATAATCTGTAAATGCATGTGAAAAATGATACGCTAGCTGAAGTGGGGCTTTTAGTCATCCTTTCTTTCCTTCTTTATTCATTATTACTACTACTTTGTATATGTTTTTCAAAACATGCTGATGCCGTAAGAATCAACCTCATTTTTTTTATAGAAAGCTAGTCAACCCTGTATCAATAATTTGTGTGAACTAGTAGGTGGAAGTTATTGAGGCTGCAACTTACATGGATTAGTACATAGCAGACTTTTATTGCGTTTGGCCTACATGACTAGCTAGGATTTTATTGGGTTTTTTGGCTCATTTAAAGAGTATGGGCAAAAACTTAGGCTTACAACTTTCTTTATTTGGCACTCTATATGTAGTGTCTTTTTGCGGTTGGAAATAAAGCATCACGGCTTTAATTGTTTCTCTTGTGGTAGGAGGCTAGGAGCAAGAATGGAAATTATATTTTAGGGTGAAATTGCGAGAAATTTTGCTTTTATTTTATCGTGTTTTTTGAGAAATGTTCTAATCTTAAACGTTCAGTAAAGCCTAGCTTGCATATATGATTTTGCTAATCTAGCTGTTAGTTTCATATGGGAGCTTTGATCTTCAAATATCTGCGTTTATGTTAGCACTGCAGTAGGCATATGGAATGTCGTCTGCACGTTAAAATTCACAAATCTTGAGTTACAGGAAGAAAATTAGAGAAAAGCTATTAGTTCGATCAGCAGAAGAATAATATTTTTATCATCAACCTAGAAATTTGCATGTATATGTCCAGATTTCTAAAACTCATGAAATATTTCATTAATCGTTAATGATTGCGGATGATTGTTTTTTGTTGAATTGTGTAATGAGAGGACATCTTGAAAAATAGGGTGTGTATAAATTAAATGAAGGAGGTTCTTTTAGGGTCTGTTTGTTTGCCTTAAAAAAAAAGGAAATGGAGCTTTTAGGACCCGATAGGAGCTCCCAGTCATATTTTGATTTCACTCCATTTTCATTTTCAGTGTTTGGTTCATTGAGGGTGTTAAGGAAATGGAGTTTAGAAATAGGGTGCCACGTCAATTTTTGAAGAAAACCCATTTCAGATATGAAGTGGCTGAAATGGGTGAGAAATGAATTTAATGAGGAATAAAATATTATCCCGCTCACCTTTTCGAGACCCGAAGTGGCTAAAGTGGCTGAAAATGGGTTAGATTTCTTGATTTTTGGATGTTGAAACAAACCAAAAAAATGGGAAACAATGCTTTACAACCTATGATTTCAAGGCGAAACAAATCAAAAAAATCAAATCTAAAAAATCCTCTGAAATGCACTGAAATGGATTTCAGCATGGTTTTGTGTTTTCTTTTTTGTTAAGGAAACAGGCCCTTATATCTACCCGAATTTTTTCTGAAAGATGACATTTCTCTTTGCATTTCATAATCATTCAGATACTCTTGGGATCTTGTATCCAACACAACTCCTAGGTTTCCAGATTTCATTCAGTTTAATGTGTAGGTTTGGCCTAACAAAAATAAGAGATGTGATTTAGTTTTACATTTGATTAAACTATTAATTTAAATACACGATCGAATATGTTAATTTGGGACTTATATATATGCCATGCATGTTTGTGATCTTTTAATAGGCGTGTGACACACTGACATGCAATTTCAAATATTAAATGACAGTTAATTAATACTCATTTTTGTCAAGATCTTCAAGAAATATTCTTCACACAGTTAACTTGTATACAAATAAGATGCGTATTCAATAATCATAACAATAATTGCATCTACCACCATTTATTTGGGATCTTTGCAAGCCATGTGGAACTTTCCAAATCACTCCCAATTCTAAAAATGATCAAGAAATTTTCATTTTGTATGGATCTCTCTAATTTTCCTTTCTCCAAAAAAAAAAAAAAAAAAAGTAAGCAAAAGAAAGAAACAAAATGCCTGTCTCCCTCTCTCGTGCCTATATATTCCCCCACCTCGTGTTACAAAAGACCCAAAAAGATTAAACGAGAGATTGTGTCATCTCCAAGTACTGTTATTTCCTGCTTCTCTTTTATATTCTTCTTGCTCATGGCACCGACAACTCAAGAAGTAAAACTATGTCAATTTTTAAATTAATTTATCTTCTTAATTCCATCGCATCTAATTAATTAATTTCCAGCCATCTTGTTCTTAATTTGTTTTTAGATCGAAATATCAAGAAACGGGAGCAATAATGCAGCAGCACTCCACGGCAATGGCAAAGCTAGGGTTACGAAATGCAACCCTAGCCTACTACCAAATAGGCTCACCATAAGAGGAGTAGTCGGGGAGTTGCTAACGCGCGCCAACCAAGAGAAGAAGCTGATCCCCCTCGCCGTCGGCGACGCCTCCTCGTACGCTTGCTTCACCACCGGGAAGAAGGCCTTCACGGAGGCGGTTGCCGCAGCTGTGTCGTCCGCCAAGCAAGACTGCTACGCCCCGTCCTTTGGTCTTGGTATCGCCCGCCGGTGAGCGCTCATCTGTTTTCTGATTATTTGTGAACAAATTGAGGTACATAGACGAGGTGTTCGCCTGGTAACAACACTATCATCATAGTGTAGGATTGCGTGTTATACTCTTTAAAAAAAAAAATAGTGTGTCAAATATCTCTGTCATTGCACCAAAACTCCTGAAGTTCTGTTGAGCGTCATAGGCTGTACTTGCTTATGAGAATTCTGATTCTTGTATAAGCTATGCCTTTCTATGTAACAATGTATTTTAAAGTTTTTCTTCTTAATATTAGGCGGCTAATTAAAAGTTTAAATCTTTCACTGAAGAAATTAAAGACATGATGCGTTTGTGTTATGTGGTTTTGTCTACGTACGTTTTGTATGTTATTGACTTCTTCATTTTCTTTTGGTTTGCATATCAAGTTCAAGTAGAGGAATTTTAAAATCATACAGTTGCTTAGTAGTATCTTATCGTTTATTATTATTATTTGCATGGAACTTCTAGATCACTGCATGTCCTCATCTAAACCACACAGGCTAACGCACATAATTTTCTTTTTCTTTAATGTATATACAAGGAAGCTTGAAGTGGTCTGCTTGATAGTTTTATATACTTTTTGTCGATTATCATTTTTCATTATTATGGCTTATGTATGAATTAGTTTTTGCTTGTTAATAAAGTTTTCCAAATTAATTGCCTTTTTTTTGTTTAAATTAAAAATTAGAGCAATTTCCATAATATTAAAATAAAAAGTTGATGGTAAGCATTTAAACATGTAGGGCCTAGTTGGGAAAACCGTTCACATGTTTTGTGTACTGTCATCACATGAAGGGATCAGTTCCGTAATAAAGTAACCATAGTTATCTACATCAGTTGATAACTTGATAAGCTTATCCTGCCATAAGAGCTTATCAACTTGATAGGCGCATTTATTACATGTCTTTTTTACATGATAGATGCTGTCAGTACGTATGATTTCATTCTTATTAAGACTAGTCTACACTTAAAAAAAAATCAATACAACATCATATTCCAGAAATATAAAAAGAGTAATGTTACAGGGATCCAAATCCATGGGACAGGAGAGGGGACATGTGAGGTGTCCCCTCCCCATTACTCCATGCACTGTTCATGAACAGTGCATGGAGCAATGGGGAGGGGACACCTCACCTGTCCCATGGGTTTGGGTCCTTAGGAAATTTCCCATATAAGAATGTTTTCAAATTTCAGATACTCAAACTTTAAGTCATCATATTCCAGATCAAGTGCTCCCGTGCCAGCAAACCGTGGGCAATAATTTGAAGAGAATTGTAATTGGGGGGCCTGATAGCAATTTCCTTGATTTGTGATACTAATTTCAAACTATCAAGGATCCAAAATGACTCGTATCAAAAGAATCCTTCAGGATACTGTGGTTGTTGAGATGTCTATTCGAAATCATTTATAGAGATCTGGCATAAAAAAAGATTGGGACCCACCTTTCACAATAGGTCCACACAATTAGGAGCATATTGAGCCCCAAGGGGCAGTGACGCACTTGAACGAATGACGTCATGGTTTTAGCTCTGTAGGATCTATTTTTTTTAATAACCACATAATGAGGCTCATTAATTGCTGCCTCTCATTGCTACTCAGGGCCTGTTCGTTTGGCTATAAAAAAGTGGGAAATCAAAGAAATAGAAAAGTGGGAAATCAAAGAATTGTTTTGGGAGTGTTTGGTTTGCTAAAAAAAAAAGAAATCAAAGAAATGGAGATGAAATGAGATGAGTTGTCACATTATTATTGGATGATGTGAGTGGTTTTTTAAGAAAACTAGTTTTGATGTGTTCGGTTGGCAAAAAAAATAAGGAAATGAATTATAAGAAACCTATTTCCTGTAGTTTTCTTGTTTTCTTTTGTTCGGTTCATTCTTAAAAATAAGAAATGAAATGAGATGAGATGAGTTGTCATTGTATTATTGGGTGATGTGAGGAAAGTTTAAGAAATGTGTTTTCATAACTTTTTGGGATGAAATGGAAGAAATGAAATGTTAATGAGATGAAGTGAATTGTTATATTATTTTATTGGATGATGTGAGTGATTTGAAATGATGAAAAGAGATGAGTTGAGTGATGTTTGGATGAAAATAATATTTTATTAGGGTGATGGATGAGTTGTTAGATGAAAATAATATTTTATTAGATATGGTGGATGAGTTGTTAGATAAAAATAATATTTTATTAGATGATGTGGATGAGTTGTTGAATGAAAATAATATTTTATTGGATGTTGTGGGTGAGTTTTAGGGATGGAAATGGAAGAAATGGGTTATTTGGAGATTTCTTGGTTTTCCATTTCTATTTCTTGGTTTTTAGGAAATAACCGAACAGCCCCTCAACAACCAACTAATATCATGTATGACCCACTAGCACTATAGAGAGTGTGGGGGTGTGGTTAAGAGTGTGGTTGAGGGTGTGCACTTAGTGGGACTCATCAATTTATTACTGTCTATTATAGCATCTTTTCTCTACGGATCCTACCGGAATGCCCCCATCTCCAAGCATCGGGGGGCATTTTAGTAATTATCATGAAACACGTGTGGTGCAGATATCCTCGCATCATAGTCTTCTTCTGTTCTATATTATAGGAACTCTACTCCCATAGTGTACTGCTTTTGTCAGTCCACGTCTCAACTTCAAAGCGTATCAGCTGCCCTTGCCATATGATAGATAGCTTATAAGTTGATAATTGCCCAAAAAGCTAAATTGAAAAAGGTTTTTCTATAGAGTGCCCTTGGGCACTCTATAAGAGAGGAGAGAGATAGAAAGAAATGAATGAGGAGAAGATCCCAATGCAAATCAGGGGACCCCCTCCTCATTCATTTCTCTCTATCTCTCTCCTCTCTTATAGAGTGCCCAAGGGCACTCTATAGAAAAACCGAATTGAAAATTGTTTTAAGGGTTAGTTGCGAACCCCCTTTTACTATTGGCATATAGACCCCTCGGTACGTAGTTTTATTCGTACGGATAGACTCTCCTGAGTGATTTTTTTTTTTTTTGTGACTCTTAAAATCGTCAAAAAGGTTTTGAGGAGGCGCATCGACCCCTTATAGTGTTGGGGATAAACTCAGATACGCTCTGAGTTTCCCTTCTGCGGAAT
>BQKN01064844.1:327041-345207 GCA_022839385.1 Asparagus kiusianus
CTGATTTCGCCGCTGATAGGTATGGGCCTACACCCATTTCCAACATATAGTTGTGGTGAGGATAGACCTCCAATTGCTTTTTTTCGCTCATAAAAGAGTTGAAAAAGTTTACTAAAAGGATGTATTCGCAATTGAGTCAATACTACAATATCCTTTTTCACCAGTGACAGGCATCTAACGTTACTATATATCCTTTTTCTTCACCAGTGCGGTGGCCGAGCACCTGTCAACGGGGGCCCTCAGCCTCCAAGAGCGCGACGTGTTCATGACGTCCGGCGCGAATCAGGCGCTTCAGGTGAGCATGACGGTGCTGGCGACGCCCGGGTGCAACGTCCTGCTGCCGCGCCCGGGGTTCCCTCTGTACGAGTCTGCGTGCGACCTGCTCGGGATCGAGCCCAGGTACTATGACCTGCAGCCGGTGAAGTCGTGGGAGGTCGATCTGGATCAGGTTCGGGCTCTGGTTGATCGTAACACGGTTGGGCTCGTGGTCATTAACCCAAACAATCCGTGTGGGGCCGTTTATTCTGCAAATCATCTCCATCAGGTAATTAATCCCCCCCCCCCCCCCCCCCCCCCTAATTAATTTATTGTTTTATTAATTGGGTAGATTTAACAGTCTCATCGTGAATTATGTTTTCCGCAAAGAAACATGTAGGATTTACATCATGGTTTTATATACTTTTTGACAATTATACAGGAAACTTTCAATAAAACACGTTATCAGCTTCGATGATGCATGTACATATAAACTTATTTCAAAATAAAACGCGCCATTCCTAATTAATTTTTATTTCATATTAATGAAGCTAATGTGACTTCTGTAAACAACTAGAAGATGAAATATGTTCTTCCTTAAACACATAAAGATATACACGTAAAACAGAATAAAAACTTCTCAACATATAGGACATTTTGGGCACTACGGACATTGAAATATTTTTATGTTGCTCAAGGTATATCTTGATTTTGTAAAAGTTTGTTAACCCTAATCATATTTGAAGTCTCTTAAAATATTACTGCCTTTTCAGTAACTACATACCCTCAATACCACATAATTGTGATTTAATATCATAATATATATGATTTAAAAAATGCATATAATTCAGTGTTTTTATTGAATATTTATCTTAATTTTATCACAGATTGCTGAAACAGCAGGATCCCTGAACATTCCGATCATTGCCGACGAAGTTTATGCCCACATGGCTTTCGGTGGCAGCAAATTTTTTCCTATGACATCGTTCGCTCACTTGGCTCCGATCCTGAACGTTGGCTCTCTCTCAAAGCGTTGGATGGTTCCTGGCTGGCGCCTTGGATGGGTAGCCATTTGTGATCCTCGTGGGTCCCTTGCACAAGTAAGGAGCAAAATTTCGTAAAATACAGTTAAGAGTTTAGATTGCTTATAAATTATTCAGAAACTCTTTTTAGTTGCTTTGGATCAAAGATTGAATAGAATAATGAAATAATTGGAGTGTATGTTTGGCTCTCTCTTAATGATATGTTTCGATGTTTTGATGCTTCAAAAGTTCGATGTACAAATTTGACACAATTCCTAATATTTCTTGTACTTTTATAGGTTAGAAACGCGATTGAAATGCTCATGAACGTAAGCTCAGGTCCAGCTTCAGTAATTCAGGTTCGAATAGATCTTTTATTTCAATTGACAGGAAAAATAATAATTTACTGGTTCTTATTCCGATCAAATCCTGCAACAGGCGGCAGTTCCTAAGATTTTATCAAATGCCCATGAAGAATTCCACGAGAATGTGCTTAGAACACTTGAATCCTCAGCAGATACTCTCTATGAGAGAATTAATCAGATAAAAGCATTGAAATGTCACTCAAGGCCTCAAGGCTCCATGTTCATGATGGTAATACATAATATTTGATGTATATTAGTAAGTTATATATATGGTTGATTTAGATGTAAAACTTTGTTCAAATTTGTGGCAGGTGGAGGTAGATACGAGTTGTCTTCTTGGTATCAGAAATGATATGGAGTTTGCTGAGGAGTTGATGAAAGAAGAGTCTGTTCTGGTTCTACCAGGTTCGAATTATAATCTGAAGCTGAATGTTCTTTATACATATATATACTCCTCCCTTAATCTCCAATATCTTGATTCAGCATCTTTCAAAAGGGTAAATTACAGATACATCTCATGAACTATTGGAAAGTATTAGGGAAGTAGTCACTTTTTATTCCTAGACTTTGTTCATGGGGTTTTATTCATTGGGACAATTCGGGGTCAAGTGGGACAATTGTTCCATTGGGCCAATTTAACCCCTAGGAACAATTTGAGTGGGTTAAAGAGGGATAATGGACAATAGGCGATGTATTTCCCAACACTGATAAGAGAATTAGGGGTCTTTCTGTATACATTGATGCCAGATGACACTAAATGATGTATGCATATACAGATGTAGATAATTCTGTACCTTTTTCGCATCAAGTGATCAAAATATTATTGCAAAGCTTAGAAGTAAAAAGTGGCACGTCCCCTAAGTAACAGAGATGTATATACAATTAATCGGTTCTAGATGACTGAATTATCCTTATTATTTTCCTTTACTTGGCATAAGAGTAGGGCATTATTTTTTGTTATTTTGGTCTTATTTCAAAAACCTTAAAAGATATTAGGAGATTCTGTAAATCATTAAAGATTTGGTTTCATGTTTTTTTCTCGTTGTTAGATTCTTTTTCATAATAGAAACTTGGGGGGTCATGTTCATGGAATCTTCTTAACGATTAACGCAAATTCTCCCAGAAAACTTAGTTTCTATGATTCTAATTTAAACCATTTGTTTTTCCTAGGTACCGTAATTGGTCTGAAGAATTGGGTCAGGCTATTCTTCGGAGCTTCGGGTTCTCTCTTAGCAGAGGCTTGTGATAGGATCAAGTCATTTTGTGATAGGAGGTATTCAACAAAAAATTAATATCTAAAATTAGCTTAAGACTGATAATAATTCACATATTATTATGTGTAAGTGGATTGTAATTCCGCCAGCGTGTTGCGGCTCCTGAATAAATGAAGATTGTATATGAACCCTTTCGTTGTTAGGGCTCTGTCCCTCACCTAATTCTTCATCGTATTATCATGTAATAGTCTTTATTCATATCTGGTTAATGTGAGTATAGAAGTTTCGTGAGCTTAAACCGAGTTTTTATCTCCATAGCAAGCATTTGGATGTCTTTAGAATGTTTTATAATGACTTTAGGTGTTAATTTAGGACCTGTTTGACAATTTCTCAAAATTGGACTGGCCGTGGCCTAATTTTTATATTGGGATCCTCTCCTAATAAATAGTGCTCCTAATATCTCCTAATAAAGAGATCTTGGCCTTTAATTTATCAATCAAAGGCCAAGATCTCATTCTCCTCCCCCTCCTACTTTTTCTCATGAGGAGATCTTGGCCTTTGATTTATCAATCAAAGGCCAAGATCTCATTAGGAAATCTTAGGAAGCCTCTCATTAGGAGAGGATCCCAATCCCTAATTTTCCCTCAAAACTAGACTGTCCGTGGCCTAATTTTTCCATAGGCCAAAAAGTGACCCTTGAAGTGGTTCTATTTTCAACCGTTGCCTCCTTGGTACAAAACAGAACAAGTTTAACTTCAAATTAGGTTTGTTCTTGGTCTAGTTTTGCCTAGTTTTTCGAAAATGACCTTATGTATATAAGATAAACACAAAACTTGCTATTGGATTGCTGTTTAGCTTATGCAAAAGTGTTGGGGTTGAGCACACAACCCGTGCCCTTCTGATCTTGTGTCGAAAGTAAGCAAGCAGGAAATCATAATTGTTTGCGTCAGGAACAAGTTCTGTTGTAGAATTCATTATAATTGTTTATCGATTATAATGAATACAAAAGAGTGAGCTTCGTACTTTGTAAAACTACTCTTTATAACAAAAATCAAATTACAAGTTCCTTAGAAACAAACACAAGATCGTTGTTTGGATCGCTGCTTGCACGAGATCTTTGCCTGTGTCGAGGGTGCGTTAGCCCGTGGACCATCGAATCACGAATTCTGATTGAATCGTGAAGGATTTGGGGATTCTTTCTTCGTTTAGAAGCAAGAATAGTATCAATGAATATCTTATCGAAGTAAGATGAACACTCTTCTCAAGATCAAGTCAATGCTTAGATCTTAAGGAATCGTCAAAGACTCAAACTTCTCTGCTCTCTTTGCCTGGATCTGCTTGGTCCTCGTCAGTAATGGTCCTAGGGGGTATTTATAGCCTCTAGGAACTATAACTGAAGTCAGAAGTCGAAATAAAGTCGCGTCGGAGAACTCCTATTTCCGAGACAGTTGTATCTGTCTCGGAAGCAATGATGAGCTTCCCCATTTTCGAGACAGTTACAATTGTCTCGGAAGCATGGCTTGCTTCTGGCCATTTTGTAACTGCTTCGACCATGTTTAAATGCCACTATTTTGGCAGTTATTAGCGTGAATTTCGTTTGTAACCACTCCTCCACATTCAAACACGTTCTTTGACAGTTATGGGTCTAGGTGGCACACACGAATCTCGAGAAAACTGCTATCTGTGTTTCTTTAGTTTTCGAGACAGTTGAAAGTGTCTCAAAAACGTTGGACTCTTCTCATGTTTCCGAGACAGTTGCAAGTGTCTCGGAAACGTTGGACTCTCTTTACGCTTCCGAGACAGTTGTGACTGTCTCGGAAGCTTGTCATTTCTTCACTATTTCCGAGACAGTTGTTACTGTCTCGGAAACTATGATTTCCCTTTATGCTTCCAATGCTTGTCTTACACTTTGAAACTCATGTGATATGCTTCTTGTGCATTCTTTAGTTGACCTTTAACTTTGGATGATCCTCTGTAACCGAGGTGATGACGTTTATCGCCTTCTCAAATAACACCGATGATGGAAGTTACAATCTGACGACTTCCAGAAGGTTATAATTTAAAGACTTTCACGTAGATCGATAAAGGTTACAATCTGACGACCTTCGTAATAACTGATGAAAGCTCTAATCAACAGCCTTCACAATCAATATCGGGAGTTACAATCTGACGACTCTCATATTTTCAAGGAGCCAAGACGAAGATTACGGAACAATGGTCTTTGCAACGTTCTACAGAAGAAGCTATAAGTCATTAGCTCCTTCTAAAACACGGAAGTCATCTTCGCGTTTTAATTCTTGAAACGCAGGCGACCCCTGCGTTTCCAAGCTTCAACAAGCAAAACGCAGGCGACCCCCGCGTTTCCAAGCTTCAACAAGCAAAATGCAAACGACCCCCGCGTTTCCAAGCTGCAACAAGCAAAACGCGAGCGGCCCTCTCGTTTTTGACGTTCGGTCATTACCCAACTCCGCGTCTTAACCCTAAGATGCGGAGTTAGGGTCCTGAACGCCAAGTTGGGTGTTGTTTGACTCATTCAACATGAGCTGAACGGTTTCAAAACCGTTTTCCCCACGATTTGGGGAGCTGTTTAAGGGGGCAGTTACACCCCATTCAACCCTACTTAGGAGCGAATTAAGGAGACGGTTACACCCCTTAATCCCCTATAAATAGGGGTAAACTCAACTGAGTTCGGGTCCGGAGTCCGGGGATCGACGTTCATCCTTCAGCAACGTTCGACAACAGGAGCTTCTTCGGCCTTGGCTATAAACCGATTTCGGTTAAATCAACTCTTTCATAGAGTTTCAAACTCGTTCAGAGTTATCAACTCGTCCAGAGTTCTAAAACTTGCTTTGCAATTGTTCTCCACAACGTCAATTCGTGAGGAGAAAACCATGTTCCAGTGAATCAAGACGTTCGGATCGTCAACGAGAAGCAAACTCGACGCGAGCATTCGAGGGAGGCATTTCATCGCCATCGTGAAAAACCCAGAATTAAACAAAGGGGAGAATCCAGATCAATTCTCCTCTCTTTTGTAATCGGGAGTCCAATTGTAATTGAGGTTGAGAGAATACAAATCAAATTTCTTTCATTGTCTTTTTACTACAAAATTTCCACAAACAGTTGCTCGTATATCTTCGCGAGCGCTTTCATAAGCCCCACTGTCGTCTTCTCCTTCAATATATTGTGGGTGACTGATTTGGCGAGCGACAATCGGATCTGACCTAGAGCCTTCCGATCCAATATTTCTCAGTCCTCGTCTGATTCCTCCTTCTTCTTGCCCTTAGCCTTGCCCATCAACGGACGATAAAGATCCTTCTGGTACAGATAGTCCTCCATCTGCGACTTCCAGTAGGCGAAGTCTGATCCGTCAAACTTCTCAATCTTCGATTTGCTTTCCTCTGCCATGACTCTCGCACAAATCTTTTGAACGAAGCTCTGATACCAATTGTTGGGGTTGAACACACAACCTGTGCCCTTCCGGATCTTGTGTCGAAAGTAAGCAAGCAGGAAATCACAACGAGTAAAAGAAAAACTTGCAGGAAAGAATAATCAAACAGAGAACACCAAATTTTTAACGAGGTTCGGCAAACATGCCTACGTCCTCGGGAGCCACACCAAAAAACTTTGATTAATTGAAGAAGATTACAATGCTCGCAATAGGCCTCTCTCTAAGATCTCTGGTCTCAAAGTGCCATCAAAACCCTTTTTTTCGTGTTCTACAAATTCCCTAAAATGTTTAGAAAATATATATGAACTCAGCCCAAAGAACAGATTCCTTAACAAATTGGGAATCTGGAAATACCGTCGTCGGTCGACCGATGCATTGGCGTCAGTCGACCGGCCAGAACCCTATTTTCTACCGGGTTTCTAGTGCACCTTTCGGTCGACCGGTGCTCTTGCGTTGGTCGACTGGCCAGAACGTGTTTCTAGGTTTGGTTTCCTGCAATCATTTCGGTCGACCGACACTCGTCCGTCGGTCGACCGATGCTGGATTTTTCGGCTTTCTGGCTGATTTTGATGCAGGTTTCGATCTTCACACTTCCAAAACCAACAAAAAGATTTCACTTTATTTCTGGATTTTCACACAGATATAATTCTGGCTTTTCACATAGATATAAGAAGATATTCGACATCTTATATTTCACTAGAACCACAAGCCTAAGGATTTGATACCTACGGTTAAAATAAGACTACTCACATATATTTACACACAACTCCTTGGCTTTTACGAGCTTCAAGGGATGCAATATTAAAAATGTGCATGCTAGTATTATTGTCTTTGCAATGAATTATGACAATAATTATGCCAACATTGCACGTGGAGATGTCACGCTAGTCATTTTTCATCTACATCTACATGCCACCTCCGAGAGAAGAAAAATCGAAGATGTTATGTTAATAAATAAAATAAAGCTCTCTCATGGGTCTTGGCCACGTGGAACTGCCTTCAACATGAGGACCTCTCACGTGGGAAGACATCATAAATAGAGATAAATAAACCATTTTTATGCGCAAGAACTCAAATTCATTTAAAATTTGTCACCTTGTTCTTTCAGAAACCTCTGTTGAATTTCCATGGGACGCAGAATATTTTGACCTAAACGCCCCATATTTCAAATTTGGAATTTAAGTTGAAATTTCTTGGAAGATTTCAATGTATATATTCTAATCGTACATCTTATTTTGCCAAGGTAATGTTTCAGAATTTTAGTAAGATGGAATGAATTTTTAAATGCTGATAATATTCCATTGGGGGTTAAATGGATCAGATATGCTTATCTATAAATATCTGCTTATCAACCAGGGACATACAAATACATAATATGCATTGGTAAAGAAAATTAATATTCATATCTCCTACAATTAAACACGATACACATCAAAAAAAGAAAAAAAATGGATACAAATTGTACATATAAGAATAATACATAAGATTGGAAGAAAGAATCCATTAATATGTTCATCATATCTAAATAGCTAGTCAGCTAGATCTCTAGATCATCAGAATAAACATTTATTAATTTAATAGTCAAAACAGTTACAACTAACATGTATGAGCATTGCTCTAGTGCTCCGATAATAACAATTTTTAGAATATTTAAATTGGTAAAATATAGAAAAAGGGCTAAAATATAGGAAGGATGCATTTGTCTTTCTACACTTCTATTTAATTTATTTTTATTTACTTTTTCATATCTTTTTGTCACGCCCCCATTCCAAAGTTTAAACATTTGGAACGTCACTTGGCCGGCAATACAATCATTCGGTCACATTCACACATCTAAGTCATCCTGTATATAAATATAGTCATAATTATACCACAGAGCATGTAACTAAGACAACAAAAGAAATATAGATGAAGATAATCTTCGAAAAGACAAAGTTCAACTATAAGTTCACAACTATCCACACTGAAAAGAGTAAGAAAAAAATACATCATAGTTTAGAAAGCCACATGTGGCTCAAGGAAAATTCTGAACTAAATAACTACCACTAGGCCTGATCCTCAAAATACTCTCGATCATGTGAAGAAAGAACATTTCCCGGGCCTGAGATACGCAAACCCCAGGGGAGTCAGAAAACTTCCAATAAACATATAAAATGAATAAATTGTGTGCGTGTAAGTGCATGTGGCAGGTACAAAGAAAAGATGAAATCTCCATTAAAGGTGATAAAAGAAAATGCTAATTGTAGATATCAAGATAAAGTCTATCACAAGGCACACAAGCATATTGTTAGTATTTTAGATGTTATTTGAATTTGGAAAGAATATTTTTATGTATATAAATCGAGTTCCCGTAAACCGTCCCGGGAACATGACTTTAAGTCAAGTATTGGCCCTCCGCCCTGATATATAACTCAGGATATCAAGAAAGTGCATAAGCCCATTTATATACACTTTATATTCTCCATCCAATTCCTCTTTATTAAACCCAATATTTATCTGTTTATTTTAAATGACTATACATGAAATGTTGTTCACTAACTATAGAGTTACCGTGGAGCAACTTTTGTAAAACTATAAAAAAGTAATCGTGACCTAGAACATGTCCAATCAAGATGGGTGTATCGTCTAGTCAATACTATTATAATAATAGTAATAATCAATAGAAAATCCTCACACCGAGATATTGATGTCGATGGTGTAACCATGCTATGACAACAAGCTTATGAATTATATTTTTCACGGAAGTCGTCTTTATGCACAATCGGTCCTAGTAAATGTCACTAAGTGATTGGACATATCTTTAGGTGGTCCAACAAGCATCAATGATCAAATAATATACTCACTCATCATAGCCAACAAGGAAAATAAATAAATAATATTATTGTTTAGTTTTAAAATGAGTCAAACGAGTTTAGTTTGATAGCCTAAATATCAACAAATCTGATTTAGTTGAGCAAAAATCCCAAACGGGTCTATAATTTGAGTTATAGACCTAAACGGATCTGGTATTTACATATTTTAGACCTAAGCAGGTCTGGTTTAATAGTGGGTCTGAACCGAGTCGGGTTCGAATTCACAACAGACACAAAAAAAATTTGTTAAACAAATGAAATAGCAAGGGATTCCAACCCATGACCTAAGGACTAATAAACAAGTCACCTAACCGCAAATTCAAACATTACTTCGTGAAAAATTGACTACAGAAGACAATAAAAACTATTCTATGTTATAACTATAGTCTTCAAAAAGGTTAGAAAACTTTAAAATTTCTTTTTTATTTTACAAAAATATATTGACCGAAATAAAATAGTTTCAGTTAGAAAACCCTTGATTTAAAAAAAATTAGTTTATTAGGTAAAAGTTCTTGTAGAAGGAAATTTACATAAAAAAGTAAGATAGTTATTTTCTCATTGAATATTGTTACTTAGAAACACAATAAATCCTAAAATATGAAGGAAAATTAAAAACTTTAGTGTAGGTTAGGAGTTCTCAACCAACATTTAGTACCATTAGGGGGGGTTAGTCACCTAGAACTTTAAATTAGAACTGGGATAATCTGTGGGATAAAATTTTAAGGTGTTAGTCACATAGAACTAAACCTAGAACAAAATTTTAAGGTGTTAGTCACATAGAACTAAAACTAGAATAAAATTTTATAGTGTTAGTCAAGTAGAACTTTAACAAAACTAGAATTAGGATAATGGTACAAAATTATCCCACTTTTTTTATGTTTCTATACAAAAATAAGAGTTCTAGTCTCTCAAATTATTCCAAGTTTTAGCTTGGAACTAGGTGGTAAAAAACTAAAACTCATATTTATTTTGTTATTTTTTATTTTTCTTTTTTTCTTTACTTATTTCCTATTATGGTTATCACCATCATTAGACTATCATCATAATAATAATTGTCAATATCTTATAGTCTAATCAAAAGTTATTTAATAGTAAAGAACATTCTTGTAAGCAATTATCAATCAATAATAGTAAGTTTAAAATACATAAATAGTATTTATATCTTCAAAATGCATAAATATATACTTCATGATTATAAAAATTTATCCCACGTTATTTTATCAAAATATCCCGCTTCACAAAATTGTTCCTAGTTATCCCATTAAAATATCTCACTAATGAAACATTATTCCACTTTAACAATTATCACATTTTGCATCAAAATGTCCTAATTGACTAACACCCCCTTAAAGAAAAAATTATAGACTATTATAAACTGTTAACTAAGGAATTTTTCCAAAACATGCAAGATATGATTCATAAAGTCTGCAAAGAATTTCACCCGCATGTAATTTCAGAAAACTTAGAATAACCAAATACCTACAATTCTTATAAGAAATCAAATCTAAATTTTAATGAATTACGTTCTAGGATGAACGATAAAAGAAATACTTGCCTCAAAAAAAAATATGCATAAAGAGTAAAAGATTATTCACATAATATTATGGTGAAAACAATGTAATAAAAGCTATCTACAAATTACTTGTCATGATTCTAGGAGGAGAATACTAGTAATTGGATAAGGTAATTATGAAAATTAAAGAGTTTAGGGTAAGAAATGTTTGCCGAGAAATAAATTGGAACTCTAAAATTAGATATTCATATATGTTCCATGTGCTCGAGTACCCGATCCTCTGATTTTTTTTCTTAGTTTCTTTTTTTTTGTTTTGGTGAGGTTTCAAAAAATGGCAGAAAAAAGAAAACATTTAAAGAATTTATGCTTGTTTAGGATGGATTTGGTAGTTAGAGATTTTGTAGGACATGAGAGTTTTTGTTGTTGAGATTTCAAGTTTTGATTTGTTAAAAAAATGGGTTCATAGTTACTTGAAAATCGGAGATTTCTTTTTCTTAAAGTAAAGCCACGATCAGAGGAGAAAAATGCAAGTAGCTGGATAAAAGTTTACTAAGGCCACACATTCAAGTCTTTCATTTGTTTGGATAATGGAAGTATTAGAAATAAGAAGTAGGTTATAGAAGTAACTTTCAAAGCTATGAAGTAGGAAGTAGTGGAAATAGCATTTTTTTTGTTTGTTTTATATATTTTTAGAAGTAATGGAAGTAGAACTTCTTCCTCTTCATTTACTTTTTTTGTTTGGATAACATTTGGAAATATTATTAGGAAGTAATTTTATCAATAAAAAGTTGTTAGAAGTAACTAATAAAGGAAATATTAAAAAAATTTATTTATGTCATAATTAATATGCATTTCAACTACTTCCGAGCTACTTCTGAGTATTGAGGATTGGAAAAATATTTTGGAAGTAAGGATGAAATAATTTCACATTTCAATTTTGTCCTAAATAAGTCATTCAGAAAGTTAAAAAGTGCACACGTAGGTGCCACATAAGCATTTAGGGAAGTATTGGAAGTAAGTTTTTCAGATAACCAAACACATTTTTTTGCTTGGAAGTAACAGAAGTAGCCTCTACTTCTTTTACTTCAGCTACTTCACAATTACCTCCGTGCAAACAAACATGCCCTAAATGAGACTTCTAAGAAAATCAACTAAGAAGTAGATGGGCCTATGAACAAAGCTTACCATGGAAAACATGATTGTGGGACTTTGCATGAAAAATAAATTGGTAAATTTTGTTAGGCTTGCATAAGTTTGGGTATTACATTTTCCGAAAGCGGTTACTCCCTTCCTACTTTATCTCGGTCTCAAAGTCCACTCAAAATCTTTTTTTTTGTACTATCTGCATCCCATAAAAGACACCCACATATGGTTGACAGGTTGGGTAATAGCTTTATCCCATAAAAGTCACCCAACATATGATTGAGTAATGGCTTTATTTTTATAAACTAGACCAAGAAAAGAGAGAGAATATGTACTACATGTTTATATTTTTAAAATAACTTCAGTGTAAACAGCATAAACAAGGTGGAGAATTTATCTATATGATTTGTTGATGTCAGATATCAAACAGAAAAATTTATTGTGGAATATGAAGAGTTTTACGGTTCCTCAGTCTTCTTTGATGGTTGATTATTCAGCAGAGGATACGATCCTGTACACAAATAATATGTAAGCGGATCGGAGTTAGGTTTTCATGGGGTTCCTCAGACAGTCAAGTTAGTATTGATTTTAAGTGGATGAGAAAAATATGATTGCGGTGTGTTATGTTACAAAATATTGCGTACCTCCATATAGTAGGCAGTGCACCTATTTATAACATATCTAGGAAGGCAATTGTGTAACTTTGGCAAAGTCTAAGAAGTTAGCTTATTCGGTTGATATTTTACAGGTGTCGGTTGCGGATGGTATGAGTCACATTTGTGATTAATGTGATGGTGATAGGGGAAGTAAGGTTCTGATTAATGTGATGGTGATCGGCTGTCGGCGAGGGATTCGAGAATGACTGCCTTTCGTCTCGGTTTTGCAAGAGGATCGATAAAGGACAAATTTTAATACGGACATTTTGGATTGAGAGCTTTTCGACTCGGTGTTACAAAATGATAAGGTATGGAGTTAGCCTTAATAGCAGGATCTGAGTGAGGACGCCTTTTGACTCGACCCTTCTTGGGAATGGCCGAGTGATGACGTTTTTTGACTCGTCCTATATAGGGTGAGTCAATTTGGTGTATAGTTTACTCGGAACACGTGTTGACTTCTGGAGTGGGATTAATACTTAGTCATTTCTGTGACACAACATGATTTAATATTAATTTTGTTAGTAAATAAATTTGAATCTTATCTCATAGGATAGAAAAATTTATGTATAATTTTATTCAAATATATATGATATATAGAAAAATTCTCTTATTTACCTCAAACTTTTTTAAATTTCAAACTAGATAACTATATAGATAATATCTTCCATTCAAATATTTATCATATATAGAAAAAATTCTCTTATTTACTTCACTTTTTATTCAATTTCAAACTAGAAAACTATTTACATAGTATTCAAAAAAATCTAAACAATTATTTAAAATAGAAGAACAACCAAATTAGGACAAATTTCCAAAGCCAATCCTTTTTGAACTTTATTTTTAAAAATTGACATGTCTATCTTTTATTTAACATTTCGATCTACTTTCAGCCAACTGGCTAAAACTCTTTTGTGGGATTGATCATCAACTCAATAATCTCTCTCTTAAATAAAATATTGTTATTGTTTCCTTTAATCCAAACTGTGGCCATGTGATCTACTATTTATGAGTTATAAACATATTTATCTAGTACAACATCTCTATTTATTAGTATCTTGAAGTTTTTAAAAGATGGGTGATCATTCGATTCACAAAGAAATTTTGCATATGAATTTACTTGCAATATGTCCATTAAGCTTTTAGTTGTGATTTGATTCATATTCACGTTAACTTTTAGTTGTGATTTCACTTATATTTATATTATCTAATATCTCATTTAATTTTATAGCTCATTTTCTGTATCATAGAAGTAAAACTAAAAGTATGAAGAATTGTTTTCTTGCGAAATTAGCATTATAACTCACTTGTCTAGGACAATTATATTATATATAGGACATATAACTCATCTGGGATATCCACATCTGCTAAGTGGATTTTGATATTGTGAGAGCAACATGTTAGAGGCTCGTATTCAAACTTTTTGGCTCTATAAAAGACACAAGAATTTGGAGTGCATAGCTTATATGTCATAAAGAATATATTGGTTCATAAAGAATTTTCTCTAATAATGATAGTATTACAATGATATTACTATTCAATATTAAATCAGTTTTATTTTATAAGATTATATGATCATTTTTAATAAATTATAAAGTATATATATGAAAACCTCAATGCTTATAGCCAGTAGTTAGGTTCCACAAAATATGTTAACTTTACATTGTAGTTTGCTATTTGTAGTATTGTTGGTAATGCCATTACATTTCTTCTTTATCTTATTATTCACGCTTTTCTAATGTAAGTTCTATTTTTTAAGCACTAAATTGGATATATTTAGTTTTTATAATATGAGAGGTGAGAATATTCTCTTCTGTTTAAAAAGTGTTGATATGATTTTCTTAAAAAAATATATACACATAGTAGCATTAGTATATACTTCGGTTCAACTCAAACATTGGCTTGAAACCATTTAGAGTGAGATCATTTCTATGCTAGAATGGTGATACAGTGATTACTCAGTCCAAAAGTCAAAGAAGAAATTTCTACAAGGGAAAAGTAATTTAATATGTCAAATTAACAACTAATTTACAAAATATACATGAGCAGTGCAGATAGCTATAGAAAGTAATTATATATTTTCATAAAAATTCCATAGTGAGTAACCAACTACAATCATCCTAATTTAAGCATAAATAATTATTATTTTAGTTACTAATTTGATACGCATAATTATAGAATAAATCTCAAGTAAAAAATAGGAATTGAGATTGTATTATCCTGTAGGTAAATAAATAAATGTTATTAGAGCTACTCTTTATATTAAATTTAAAAGTAGTAATTTAAATTATTAAGCACAAAATATTAGCTCATGTGAGAAAGTAATCTATGGTCTATATAAATATATAGTCGATCAATCAAATGTATTAAAATTATAATGACCGTAGTCAAAATTATATGGTAAGTTCACATTAAATATAATTTATAAAAAATAAGTACATTAAAGTCTGATGGTTTGTATGATCACACAGTTAATTAAATCCAGGATATGATAGGTTTGTTCAATGTTGAAGAGAAGCTGCTTTCTTCTCTGACTTTATGTCTAGTTCTTGTGTTGGGTATCTGAAGAATCTGTACAAATAGAAATTCGTAAGAGGATGGGGTTTTGTTCCCCCGTTATACCTCAAACGATCAAGTTAGTTGATGAGCTTGAGTGGGAAAATAAGAACTATGTGTTCTTGTTATTGTGCAGTATTTGCGTTAGTGGGTCAGATTTGTTAAACCTCTTTCACGTTAGAAATAGTACCTGTATTTATACTAAGGTGGCAAGGGTAAATTGGTTACTTCGGTCGAAAGCAGTGAAGCAGTGGTGAAGTATGAGATGGAGGCCACGTCGGCACTTGCTTTACAGGTGTTGGCCAGCGAGTGGAGGAAATGTCATTACGGCATTAAATGGGAGGATACTGGCGGCATGGTCAGGGTCCACGTGGTCCGATGAGTCACGAATACTAATCGGGCTAGAGTCATGATGGCACCTGCAAGCATTAAATGCGATGTTGACACGTTGTCATAGAGGGGGAGGCTCGAGACGAAGACAATTCGTTAGCTTCGCTGAGAAGTAACGCCTTTCGAATCGACTTTGTAATCGCTTGGCGAGTGGTCCAGTGAACTCGTGGCGAGTTGTCTTCGACAAGGAGGTCGACTGGTACCACCTTTCGAGTCGACATGGAGGAATATCGACTCGTCTGTTCGGCTAAGTCGGAATCCATACTGAGCTTGGGCCACCAAGTTGTTTGGGGCATGGCGTACAAAAGTGTACTATCTGTTGCTTGACAATGAGTCGTATTTTGGGGAGTGAGAACATCATAACAGTTGACCCCTTTCGCTTGGAGGCGGCTTTAGCCGGGTCTAAGTGAAATACAATAAAAAATTACTCTTGGACGTGGGTGCTTAGACTGTGAACTGAAAAGTCATTTCAAAAGCGACGTTGCTGACGTCACCGCACGTCTGCTCTACTGTTGCAGCTCTACTTTTTTGACAGATTGCGGGCTACCCAAGGTAAGTGGGCCACGCCTCGATCATTAAGGACGCTTCGATTTCTGAAGATAAATCCTAGCCGTTGGATACAGCTGGATCTGACGGTTTCAATTCTGATAGCTGTAAAATCACTTGTATATATATAGAAATAGAGCCATAAGAGTGGCGGTTATCGTCTTTTGAAATCCCCTTTAGAGAACTGTTCATCTTCTCAGCTCATTTCTTCCAGCGATCAACTCCTCAATCTCCAATGGCTTCGGAACCAGTTGATCATCGAGTTCTTTTGGAAGATACTCACTCTAAAGTGACTTTGCCTTAGATGAAGACAATGTCTAAAAGGTTCAATATTCCTGAGGCATATGATCTGCTTGCTCCGTGAGGCATCTGGAGTGTGGTCTAAGATTGCCCATGCACCCTTTTCTAAAATAGGTATTCAAGGCGCTAGGGGTATCGCCGACGCAGATGAAACCGAACGCCATTGCTATTTTGGTGGCGTTCGTGGTGATCTGTCATTGGTTGTGTATCAAGCCTTCTCTGAAAATCTTCAGCCGGTTGGTGGCCGTGAAGGTGAATCAAAAAGAGTCTTACTTCCACTTCCAGATGGTGGGAAAGTTCAGGCTAGTCATCGGCCTTCCAGATTCGTATAAGGACTGGAATGAGAAGTTTGTGTGGGTCGTGGGGGACGACCTAGAGATGGGTTGCTTCCATTGGCCCGAAATAAAGAGGGATGCGCTCATGGGGAGTGCGTTGTTTGCTGATGAGAGGGTCGAACTTGATCTGATCAAGTCGTATGCAGGCTCCAGTCGATTCGAAGATCTGCTCAATAAGTCAGTCTTGCAGGTCGCTGGGGTGTCGTTTGAGTCTTTCACCGACCAAGATTATGAAAGAGCCTCAGCTCTCATCATAGGGATAGTGGAGGCGGCATCAGCGCCTGCTGTTCCTGTGGCCGATGCCCAGGAGGGGCCGTCTGCTAGGCCCGCAAAGCGTCGTCGTCAAGACATTAATCCTCCAATGGAGGCCGAAGCGGTCGAGGAGGAGCCTGCTCCCTCCCTTGTTCAAAGACAGAGGCAGAGGTACATAGAACAAGAGCCTCAACAGGAGGATGAGGAACAGGGGGTATTACTCATAACAATTAATGCAAATCCATCAAACATTTTCCTCATATTTTGTATGATCCTAATTTAATTTTCTTCTCTATTTTAGGCGCTGTCATTGGCTTGAAGAATTGGGTCAGGATATTCTTTGGAGCTCCTCTTAGCAGAGGCTTGTGATAGGATCAAGTCATTTTGTGACAGAAGGTGTTCAGAAAATGTGATCTCTAATCAACTTCGCCAGTATTAATATTCACATATTATTATATGCAAGTGCATTATAAATCTGCCAGTATATATGTTGCGATTCCTGAATGAGGCTTTGGCTTTGGTTGCTAGTGTTTTCGTTCCCGTCGTAATCTTTTGTCATAGTTCCACGTAATAGTCTTCAATATTTAATATTTCTGCGTAATACTTTGTGTCAAGTTCTTTCTTGGTTGCGTACTTCCTTAAAGAACTTTAAAATTTTTTTTGACTCTTTTAAGGGGTTTATTTGTAATAGAAAAACTGTTAGGGGCTACGTTCAAAAAAATCAGAGCGGTAGTAAGTTCAAAACAAAATTTTTTTTTTTTGGTGGGGGGGGGGGGGGGGGGGTTATCTACAATGCTTTTGCTATCTACAATTAACCTTAAAAATCGGAGAGGTAGTAAGCTCAAAACAACAACACTTTTGTGGGGGTTGGGCCTATCTACAATTAACCTTTAAAAAAAATATTCTCCAAACCATAAATATCACAGCCAGGAGTTCTCTTGTAACAATAATTGAAGCCGTTCAAATTGAATGCCTAAACAATTGTTATATTAATTCCTTAAAAAACAGTTTGACTTCCCATATTTAGTTAGCAAAAAGACTAATTAACCCGTTGATCCTGCATCAAAATTTTAACAGTTTGACTTCCTTTTTGAGTTCCTTTAAATGGATTCAACTTCTTTATCAATTCAACCTAAACTAATAAACCTCTAATCATGGTAAAACTAAAATTAAGATAATTACTTTATACCCGTCAATTCCAACTTGATTACCAAATTCTCGAACTATAAACACATGAAAACTCCCATATGTCTATATAATCTCTCTCTCTCTCTCTCTCTCTCTCTCTCTCTCTCTCTCTCTATATATATATATATATATAT
>BQKN01064844.1:348389-403559 GCA_022839385.1 Asparagus kiusianus
TCTCCCAAGATCCTACAAAAATGTGTAGGAGTGAAACCTTAACGCTATCATCATCCCTAATCTAATATTGCATAAAGTCGAATTTTAGAATATTGATAATCTTTTTTTGAAATAGAATATTCAAAATTCAATATTAACTAGAATAGAGCCTAATATGACAACTACACGCACTCAAGTACAAGCACATGTATGATTGTTCTATCGAAAAAAAATATCACTACATCAAAAAGGTGATGATTATTAGACTGGAGACTAAAAACGTTAAAAATTCATTTTCTTTCACAACCTTGGGGGGTTACCTGTCAATCTTGCACGACTGCGGCGATTTTCTGATCACTTTACATTAAAGTACGCCCCATTTTGCATGTTATTCGCTTATGTAAAGCAATAGCGCGAATGGAAAGAAATTTCTTTTTTTTTTCCTTCTTTTTTTCCAATTATAGAAAATGGATTAAAAAGGGGGTAGCCACATGCAAAACTTGGATATTTCTTCATCAACAAATGAAAGCACATACTTAAATAGTCTGCGTACATCAGAACTAGTGAAACGAAGACGCACCCAGATCAAAACACCAAAAGCAACGCCTCAGATCAAACCATTTGAAAATTCCCCCTGTTCATAGAGCATATCAATTATTATTAGTTGGTCTTCAACAAAATTCATAAATTAAAAAAGAAAAAAGAAAAACGGGGTAATTGTGGACAGACACCATGTACTATTGCCCAGTTGCGGATAATTATTGTTTCCTCTTTTTTTTTGACTCTTCTACCCTCGGAGAAAGAAATTTGTCATTTGACAAATCTGCCGCCTGAGGGTAAATGAGCGAGGAAAAAAAAATTCACTCAGAAGGTCTATCATCAAACTAAGGGGGTCATCCGCAATTAACCCAAAAAAGAGAGAATTTGACAATACCTGCTTATTTAGCTCTAGGGACGAGTAAACCACGCTTCTCAAAACTCTTATATCGATCCCTCACTAGAGTGGGGCAAGCCTATAATGGAATATATACAGAAATGTCAGTTTTTGGGTTTGAATTTTGATGACTAGATTACACTTTCGACCCTACTCCTAAACTACTACCTCCAAAGGTTGCAGGGTCCTTGATGACTCATCAACTTTGATGGCAATCCAAGTGAAAGGACCCGGCACTTTTGTTAATAGTAGCTTGGAAAGTGTAGTTTAGTTCGAATGATCCTTCGAGTTAAGCTGCCAACGACTACTGAATGCAATGATATTGAAGGAAATGTAGCCAACCTTCAGCTTTCTCAGAGACCCAGAAATTTCTTCCGTCAAAAGAACTTGCATGGGCGCTGGCTTAAATCTGGAAGGCAGGGGAATTACTAGTGGGAGCACATAAGAAACTAACTAAAAAATAATAGTAAAAATCAAACAATACAAGCCTTTTTTTTTCTAGGCTTTTCCCAATATTAGTCCCTTAAATATCAATATTTCGAAATAAGGCCCTCAAATCATTGAACTTGCCATTAGGTCCCCCAATTCTAATAAGTTGTTTACTCCCCACAATCAAGAGGCGTAGAAATTGGGGGACCTAAAGGAAATTTCAACTATTTGGCGAACAAATTTCAAAATATGAAAGATTTAAGGGACTAGTATAAAAAGTGGATTAATTTGAAACAACTCATGAGAATTGGAGGACCCAAAAGAAATTTCAACTATTTGGGGAACCAATTTCAAAATATGAAAGATTTAAGGGACTACTATAAAAAAACCTTCTTTAATAATATCATCTGATAGAGATTGATGACGAGCTGAGATTAGAAATTTACTTGTGCTTTCCCAAGCGAGGAGGACCAGATTTAAGTTTTTCTTGCTTAGCTACTTCACGCCTCAGATGTCTTCGCTTTTTATCTTCATCCTCTTCTGCTATTTCTTTCATTATATCTGATAAACTACAGACCAGACTTCATCCAAGTTAAAAGTGCTCAAGGTAACAGATGATCCGAAAAATAACGGGAAAAAGTGAAGAAGAATACCTATCAATTTCTTTCGAAAAAATATCCTTCTTCTTTGCCTCTTCTTCTGCTTTAAGCTGCTCTTTGCGCCTGTTTCTTCGGTTTTGCACTACTCTTGTAACTCTCTTTTCTTTTGGTTTTCTGCAGCATGGACAAAAAATGGCAGTGTAACAAGCATGACTAAAGAATATGATTGGTTAACAGGTCTACAAGTAGACAAATGTATTAACATAACAGCAAGATATAACCGAACCAGCATGTCAACTAAAGGTCTAAGTCATTCTTCCAAGCTGTTGATGGTTGACTAACTGGTATACAAGCACCTAAATACACTACACAAAACAAAACAAAAAAAGGCAAGAAGATACAGAAAATTTTGCCAATTTTTGGATAATCCCAAGTTGGGTACTTCTGGACGCAGTCTTTCAACATTTTAACTATGACAAGAAACCTATCTGTGGAAGATGCTGCCAAAAGTTACGAATGACATCATATTGACTTTGTTGCATGAGGAAAACCTCAAGCAGATCAAAATGATATAACTAACATCATCATTCCTCTTTGCCACTTAATCGCTAATGAAAATAAATACATGAATGTGGGAGAAAGGAGAACTACGGACCTGTCTGCAAGTTGTTCACCACCATCATTGCCCATATCCTCCTCTCCCAGATCACTCTCGTCTCCACCATCTGCATCCAAGAAAAGTTTCTGAAAGGAAAATGAAATGAGTGATGAATCCTCATAAATTAGAATTTCATTAGATTAGTAGTGGGTAACAACATAAAAGAGTTAATACTACAACCGACCCTAAACTAAAAGTGAGAAATTGGCAAACACAAAAAAAGAGCAGTATGTCTTAAAGGCTTTTATTAATGTCCATTAACACAATATATCGACATAAAGGATATACATATCAATAGGAGGAACAAAATTCATTCTATTCAATTACATGTCCTGGCTTCTGTAGGGACCAAAATTCATATTTATTCATTTAAAAAGAACCAAGGTCTTTTCTGTAAACCTAGATATGATAACCATGCTTGTTTTTATGTATATTTGCGCTGCAACTGGGACCAAGTTGAATCACTTGTATTCCCAGGCACCAACTCAATGACAAGCTCAGTTGGTAAATCTAGGGATCAGCAATGTTACTTTGCATTTAGGTTAATCTCAATATAGACCAACCAATTTCAAGTCAGCATTCTGATTTCTGAAAGTAAATACAGGCAAAACTAAACTAGAACAACTTGTACGTACTGTTATGTACAAGCAGAGGCACTGGAATGAAAGATGAAAGCTTATAGATTTTCACAAGAGCATTTCTTTTCACTAAAGTGCTCCATAGTCATGGGGACTATATATGAAATGAATATTTGCCTCACAAAATGCATCTTCTGGCATTATGAGATAAGGCCACGTTATATTCTCAGAAATTAGTAGAGAAGTATTAATGGATAGCAATTATAATTCACCCAAGCTAAACCAGCGCATAGCAGTAAAGTCGGAAAAGTTTGGATATGTATGGTAAATTTACCTTTGGATTGCATTATTCTAGTACATGTGTCACCATTTCAAAGTTTGAAAATGACATGCTGCTATAACATGTCTAGCCCTTTTAGCCGTCCCCGATAATAGTTCATCAAAGTAGATGGATGGTACAAGATGACATAAAATAAATGAAAGTTTGACAATTAAGAAGTTGGATCTGGCAGCTGGAGTTTCCTCTCTTTTTTAGGGGAATGGAAGATTGGGTTATTGGAGCCGTCACTCAGCCTTGCTACACCACCTAGAAGATGTGATCTCTAAGTTCACAACCCCATAGATTTATAATGATATATGAAAGCTAAGGAGGAACCTATCCCTCACCTCCTCTCAGCTCCCTTTTCTGTTTACATGCCAATTCACATTCAACCTGGCATGGACAACCACAACCATCAACATACTACAGCTTGATTTGAGATGAATGCTGACTTTCAAACCTAAACATAACGTAACTAAGCTCTCATGAGAAAGTAGATACTGGCTGAAAAAGTAATTTGGAAAAGCAATATGCTACCGTAGAGCCAATCTTATCAAGAACAACTGTTTATTGGCACGGTACAAAGATGTCATGTGCATACGAAACAACTCCAAGTACTTATATAATCTGCATACTATATGCATGTCCAAGTTTAAGTCAAGAACCAGAAAACATATGTCCTGCACCAGAGTTGTATTGACATGGATAAAATTTAGGCACCATGCCAATTTAGTGATCTGAATGACTATACAAGTACAAAAGTTAACTCGTTACTTACATCTTCTTCATCAATTACTTCGCCAGAAACTACAAGGGGAACTGGTTGAGGTGCCAACTCTTTTTGATAAACTTTTTGCATCTCATCAGCAACAGCTTGGGCCAATGAATCCTGAAGCATCAGAAATACAGTGAAAAACAAGCAGCAATAAAGAGAAGAAATAACACTATAAAAAGGTGGATCAAGCTGCTTGGCCATATTGAAACAACACAAAGTTATGAACCTTCCGTAACTTTTGGGGAACAGGGAGAGAATATAGAGTTAAAACACCATACCTGATGTGCTTCAAATGGAGGATTGAAAGAACATCCAGGTGGTTCCACTTCAACAGCAGGAATGACAGAGACTGACTTCTGTGAAGTGTCAAGACCAGTAAAGATTATGAAAACTTCCACACCAAGCATATATGTTAATAATAAAATTCTGGATATTATTGACTTTAAATAATTAAATTAAAACAATGAAAAAAATTCTGCTAACCTTCCTTGCTTTCACATTTGCTTCACCTGCAAAGGTTAACAGACAAGAAAAAATGTTTAATGCAGCATGAAAATTGTAAATGGAAATTTGATGTCCAGTTTGTAAGAAAAGAACCTTTATCATTCCATATGTCAACGACAGCAGGAGCTATATCCCCATCCTGGATGAATTCAATATTAGATGACAATAATCAAAAGAAAACAACCTTGGGATTTCCGAATTAACTACACACATTAGAGGTATTTTGAGTCTCGGATTTTGATTTGGCAAAATCCTTCTTCTTCTTCTTGAACTTTTTCAAAGTTGAAGATGGCACGGGTTTCACATATGCATTCTTTTCCAGTACTCTCTCATGGTGGAGGATTTTCTCCCTACGCTTTTCAATCTTTCGTTTGACAGGAATATCTGAAACAACTGTGACAAACCCCGACGAATATCTCATTAGAAAAAGGAAGATGGGGTTTTTAAGGGAGGGTGGAGGCACAATAAAAATCATTCTGTGATTCCTTTGGGCTAAAAGGGAATGGAATGAAAATATCCAAATTGCAAGAGCCGTCAGCCAAATAATTAAAATTAATCACAAGTTGAATTATCTCCAACCATTCAGCAGAAGATCCCTAACAGCCTCTAGACATGTTAAGGAACAAATTGTACAAGAAATTTTATTTGAGTCAACATATTTGTTGGATGCTACAGTAATAATAAGAAAGGAGATTTTCAAATCATAGCATACATATAAGAAACTATCAACAACTATTTTCTCCCATCAATTCACGCATACACAGACGCGCGCATAGACAGGTGTGCACACAGTGTGTTGTGCGCACGCACAGGTATATGTGTACATATACATGTCCATATGTATGTGGATAAACAATGGCCTTTACCTAACTGTTTTGCAAAACATGGGTTCGGTTAATGTTCCAAATAGGACTTCGATAATTAACTTGTTATTCACAAACTTATCAGTGAAATAACTTTATATAAATTATTAAGGAAATCTAAAGTTCACAAAAAAGTATAACATCCATTTTTTTCAAGGAAAACAAGAAAAGAAACATAAGTTTTTCCTTCCCGTGGAGATTTCAAGATTTCAGGAAGCGACATAACAACTCATTCTCTTATATACCTCAAAAGTTTCAAGCTATTGGTGAGACGCCTAGACCAAGCCACTTACTGAGGGTGTTCGGGGGAGCTTATTTTTTTGGCCAAAGTAACTTTTAAGCTAACTTATCCATGTCTAGTGACATATCAAATAAGTTAGCTTTTAAGTCGTATTTTAAAAAATTGGATTCCTGAAATAGGCTGTATATCCCAACCATGAAATTTTATTAGGAACTAAAAGTTATGCTTCAAATGATAAGCCTCACTACTTGGCTAGTTTCCCCCCTTCCATTTGATCAATTCATTTAGCGATTCCATATCCTTGGATTTTTTTATTACATAAACTGATAATAGGGCCATAAAACTGTATAAGAAAATAGATAAATGGAGACCTATCTAATCTAAAATGAGATACATGCCTTCTACAAGAGCCAATTTTTACAGCCAGTAAGTACCACTATCTAATGTCCCAATCCATATCCAAACCCTAAAGCATTCAAATCAAATTCAAACCCCGAACATATTCCCAACTCCGCAACCTTAAGCAATATACCAAATTGAACTCTTCTAACCCTCAAAATTGATAATTCATAACCAAACCCTAAACAATTCACATTAAATTCAAACCCTAAAGATTGAAAGTACCTGTAGATTGGGATTTGTCATCAAAGCAGATGGAATCGATGGGGACCTCGCCGAGATCAGAAGCTCCGCAGAGCGAATCTTTGGTCTTCTTCACGAAATAATCGTCGATGTCGTCGGTCTTGATGTTAGCCCTCCATGCTTTTTTCCCCTTTCGTGAGGTTTTCGCCGCTTTGCCCATTTTTTTAGGGTTTGATGGCGGCAGATGAAAAAAGAGAGGATTTTTGTGAAGAAGGAGAAGTTAGGGTTTTAGGGCGGATTATCGGGTATGGGTGCTTGGGTTTAATTGACCCGGATCCGGGTTTGGATTTAGTATGGAGTGAGTTCAATTTTGTTGGGCTCGCTCCAACTGAAAAATAAAAAAATAAAAAACAAAAATAAATTTACCGGAAAGGGTTTTAAGGTATTACCGTATCAGTCCCACAAACATAGATAATTGGAAGAACAAATTTTCGAATTAAATCCATTCCGAATTTTTTAAAAAAAATCGACCTTATCCTATTTTTTTTTTACAAAAATCAATCCACTCTTAGGACCACGCCAGTATCGTGACCTCAAAGCGGGCCAATTGTTTTTATTTGCGTTACTAAATAATCGGGGTTGCCAACCCCTACTATTTAGGACCCCTGTATAATTGGCGTTGCTGTCAATCCCGACTAATTTAGCATGCTTTTTAATTGGTCGGGGTTGGGAACCCCGACCAATTCGAAAGTCTTTTTCTAATATAGGGCACATGTATGGGACCTAACTACGAATAGCTGGTAGCCCACTGCAGACAAAAACTTAGTTAAGGAAAAGGACGTTAAAATATCTAGCCCTCTGGTTTTTTCGTTCTTAATTGTTTAAGGTAAGTGGGACAGGAAGTACCTTTTTCATATCTGCATATCTTTTATTTATAGAGAAAAAAGTTTAGAAAAAAGTATTTCGAATTGGTCGGGATTCCCAACCCCGACCAATTAGACAGTGTGCTAAATTAGTCGGAGTTGCTAACCCCGACTAATTTAGCATGTATATTAGTCAGGGCGTGCTAAATAGTTGGGGTTGGTAACCCTGACTATTTAGTAACGCGATTAAAAAAACGTCCCACTTTTGGGGCCACGATGCTGACATGGCCCCAAAGTTGATCGATTCTTTAAAAAAAAGGGATAGGGTCGATTTTTTTAAAAAAAATCGGAATGAGTTTAATTCGAAAATTTGTTCATAATTGGAAATGACTCATAAATGACTTTTCCAATGGGCAAATTCAAATTATTAGTAATTTATTTAGTGTTTTTAAATAGCTTGAGCACAGGGGTTTTGTAGAGAGACGGATTGTAAATACATGATTTCACCCTGAAATACTAAGATTATATCTTTTGATCATAAGATTATATCTTTTGATCATCAAAATAAGTCTCAAATTAATTAATCTAAGAATTAAAACAATTGCAGCATTATGATCAACATAAAGTCATATGTTCGAATATATCGAATACAGATCCTAATATTTTACCATATAACTATACCCGTAACCCTATCATATTTGTTATATATTTTAGTAAACACTAGTTGGATTGCACGTGCAATGCACGTGGTAAAAATTATAATTTTATTTAACATTATAATGTTAGATTTTGTATAAATTTATTGAATGTAATTTTAAATGTTTTAATAATAAATTTATTTTTAGGGATTAATTATGCGATATTAGAGTTGTTGTATCTACATGGTGATTGATCAATCAAGTACTATAACAAGAATATACATAAAAGTAATTTTTTATGTTTTGATGATGTATGTAAATCCAAGCTTATGACGTTATAGCCTTTCTAAGTCTTTTCACTAATTTCTTTGAAAAGCCTTGGATTTTCCTTTCATCTCGAAGCTTCCGATTACCCTTTGTATTTCATATGTATTTGCCAGCGTTCTCTTCCCTTTGCTTTGCTATCCATTGATCATTACCTATGCAGTGTATCGTTTTGCTTGGCTTGGTTTCCTTCTCTTCATGTTGGTGCTATTTTAAACTGGTACCTGAGATGTTGAAAATGGAAATAGTTGAACATTGTCAGAATAAAATAGATTATATCGTTCAATGTTATAAGGAGTCACATTTTTTGTGTACTTGCAATTTATAAGTCACAAATTTTCAATGTTTTACTTGATTGATACAATCAGACTCTAGAATGTGGTATTGCACAATAATGGATATATGTATTATTAGTCATGTGATGAATGAGAAAAGAGAGTACATTAACATATATGATAAACTTTGGCTACAAGCTTTGGCAACTCAGAAGGCCTATCACACTGTTTAATGTCCGGTGCATTTGATGAGGCGGTGAAATAAGTAGGCACATTGATTTTCCTTGAAATAAATCTTACAAAAAAAACTTGAAGAGAGAATGTTTTAGCAAAAATATGCAAAACACAGAATGCAAAATGAGATTGTCAGTAATTTTGCCTTCACTCAAAGTTACCTATTATCTATAATGTCGTCAATAATCAACATCAGCAAAAGAAGTTTCATCATCTTGATAAAAATAATATGTAAACAATAAACAAAAGATTTTGCACAGACACGATGAATGATAATGAGTTGTATACATATATTTGAAGAGATCATCATAAACCACAGACTTCATTGGCTCACATTAAATAAAATATTTGCCATGCACATTGTAGTTAGTACCAAAAATATGTTATAGAAAGGTAAGTAATAAGAACCAGGTTTCAAAAATTAACCGTGTCATCAATGGAAAATCCTTTTGTCCACTTAATTAGATTGCCAGATGAAATTGAAGTCTGTTGCACTGGGAAAGAGAAAGTAAAGCCTAATTCCCTCTGTTTTCCAACAGAAAGGTGATAATTGTTGCCTTCAGAAACAACAAACATTGCCAATGCTGAAGCAATGTAGTTGAAGAGTTTCTGAAACCACAATTTACACAATCTTAAAGCATATGAATCGAGGAGAAATAAAAGTTGGAAGTGCATTGGGGAATTTAGTTACATGAGAGCTTCCAACCATCAGGTGTGGGCGAATTGAGACTTCCTCAGTTTCTTGTTTGACCACTCGTCCCTCCTTTCCACCAAGTTGTATACGCAAACAACGAAAGTTTGTTCCTCCTTGATCTAATGCGTAAAACAATTCCTTCTCGTCCCTACAGATCACAACTCTGATAGTAAATGTTTCAATCCGAATTTTTGAAGAAAAGAATGGTTGGAAACCTTGAATTAAACATGATCTGTTGATATTTAATGAGAAAAGGTACTTTATTCCAGAACAGATGTGTCAGGCTAATGCTATGTGAAGATTTCATAGGTTTAAGGTAATAATACATCTATATCAACAGTGAATTACAAAATTTCCAATGAAAGGAAGTAGTTTCATGCTCATGCAACACATTTTCATTGTCGTGTTGCATCAACTTCTCAAAATGCTGATAGAAGACTTTTTTACTTGACACAAATATATGAAGAGAGTCAAAGAATTAAGCCAGACTCAATCTTTTCAATCTTCCTCACACTTTGTACCCCCGTTCTTCATCTTAAGTCTTCTCTATGGTATAAGAATTAGTCTTAGGTTCATTAAGAGAAACAACAAAGTATTTTACTTCCACAATAGTTCATTTCTGACAAGCAGTATGAGTTATGCAGGAAGATTTCCCCTGTACTTAATACTGACCCATACCATTTGCAAAGATAGAAATTTTGGAATCTTAAATCCTTACAGGGGCAGTTGATTAATATTACAATCATCTTTAGTTGTTGTGACTTATCAATTGACTTATCAATTTTGACACCTCAATAGCCAGAACCAGTTATAGCTTTTGGCTTTCACTTTTCTAATAAATTAAGCTAACTCATCACTTTGTAAATCTCAACTAAAATCTCATTAATTTTTTATGTGAAGATTAACAAAACATTTAAAAGATATGGGTACCAAAGTAGACATCATCTTTAAAAACATATATACAATTAAGAGGGTTTTAATAAAGTACATAGAACCTGAGAAAAAAAGGAACTGAAATAAATTCATACCAATAATCTAAGAACACTCATAAATACAAAGAGAAGGGACAAGCTACAAGGTATGAATGCACAATTAAATCTTTATTGACGGTTTACTCAAGGAAAGTATGTTAATCCACTTGACAGAAAGTCTATAAAGCAAGACGAGCTAAAAATATGAAAGTGAGGAACTTTCACCAATATAAACCATAATCGATCAAAATCAACAGAACCAGAAACTTCAAGAATGAGGAATGATTTACTTACCGCGGGTGAAGATCTTGTGCCTAGGCAAAGTGAAAATGTCACGTTTGGTTCAGGGTATTCAAGGCCGTAGACATGCCGCAAAAGTCTTTCTTTCTCTTCAATTGCTCCCTTGTAGCACAGTCAGGAATCGGCAATCAGAGAATGACGATAGGGGAGAAAGAACATCTTGTTTAACCAAAATACTCGGTGCTCACGTGGTTTACTTACATTTGTGTTATCAGAAGAATGCCTCACGATGAAATGCTCAATAGCCAAAGCATTAAGGACTATCCCTCCTACGTTGATTGCTGCCTATATCACAATTTACGTATTGAGAATGCATTCAAGCAAAAGAACACCTTAAAGCGTAATGTGGTTGAGTTATGTTAATTTTAAGCACTTCAGAAGCCAGCAAGTAGGATCTGATCTTTAGTAATTATCCGCATATTCAAATTTCAACTTCAAACCTTAGGATGAGTATCTGTATCTTGAGTATTCTTTAAGTTGGTCAAAGTCAGAGGTGTATCTTGGCTGCTTAAACTGTCTCAAGAATTTATTAGAATTAGTAAACATCTTGACAAATTAAGTTTAAGAGTATTAGAAGGATAATTCAAGGGCTCTACTTAATCTGATAGTTGTCTAGGTTACTTCATGGCCATTCACGTACAAATTTAGAATATCGTAGACAGAAAATTTTAATTTTTTATTTACTGAAGCAATAATTTGCAAGTAAAGACATGTAGGATTATAGACGCTTGAATATTGTCAGGCATGTTATGAGGATGATGTTACGACAATGGAGACTTGTACATAGTAAATATAGTTAGTTATGGACAGCTGGCATTTATAAAACTACCAATTATATTCAGTTCTAGTAGATTTTCAAAGTTAAACAAACTTCAGTCCTTAAAGAATTTGAATTTCACCCAAGAAGCACGGGACACACTAATTAACATGACATCTTAATAGAGTGCACGCATGCATACATACCTACATAGATTTGTGCGCATGCATATGGCCACACCCACGCTAATAAAATGATAACATAAAATGCTTGCATTATGCTATTAATTAAACTATCTCGTTTTTATGCTCCAACTAAGGTTAAAAAGTAGGAAATTGCAATCATCCGTGCCAAATATGTAGCAATTTACCTTGTTAGTAGTTCGAGCAGTTCGTCTGGCGAGGATGGCAGGCTGTGCTGTAGAAATGCCTGCATTTATTTGACATGCTCGGTGTAAGTTTCTGTGCTTTTCTCTAATAAACTTTCTGTGGAGAGGGAAAATGGCTTACTGTACATGCATTATACAAGCATTATAGGTGTTGATCCAAAATGCTAGCTTTTGTTTGTGCGTCAAAAAGCTTAGTTCAGCAGTACAAAGTTCATGCATCAATATCCTGAAAAAAATAGATGATTTCTCAAAGGTTGTACATGGAGATCGCTGCTGATGAGATAGAGAGAATACTTGTTAAATGGCAGAACTCATTATTATCAATAATGTTTAAGTTCCTGAAACACTGTATTCTCACTGATCACCTTTTTCTAGTGATATAGTTGTAACCCTGTTTACTAACTTAGAACTATACTAATGATTTGTACCGCTTATATTGTATCCCCAGTAGGCGTGTATTCTATTTATTGACAGTTGGTATTTCTCATTATTAGAATTAGACAAAAGGAAACCATGGTAAATAATTTATTTCCAATTGAACCAAGGTATGCCTCTCATGCCATATACTGGATGTCCATATTCTTGGTGTAAGTGCGATTGCCAACTATAAGGACTCGTATGTATGAGATGTAATTGTATATCCATGTGTATCCTGGAAGGAGCATGGTCAATATGCACACGTATAATGCATTAAGATACTAACTATGAGAAGGGTATACTTTATAGAATATGTAAGAAACCCCCATTGAATAATTATGTCACTTCACGGCATAATATATGCTTATCAACCATACTTGCCTCAGTTTCCTAATTGCTGGACCACATAATCTTATACGAGTCATGTCTAATGAACTCTTTGTGAAATGGATGAACTTCTTGTATGCTCCAATATCTCGTGCTGTTCTTTCACCTTCTAGCAAAACATCATAAGGATCTGACATCAGTAGAGTGTTCGATGAGTACACGGCTGACTTGCAGTTGTATGAAGACCTGGAGATAACACTCCTGGAGCTCATGCAAGAAATGTTAAGTTTAGGAACAATATCTTCTTTGCATTCCGGTTGCATGGATGACTTGTGAAGTTTATGAAAAATGATGTTTGGAGTTTTGATGAGTTGTTCTGACAGTTTGTTCGGAGATTTGGTACTGGTTTCTTCATCTGAAGGGCTCCAGCTTTGATTTGGTTCATTGTAGCTTCGTGAATATACAGCTTCCTTATCTGTTGAAATTCCAAATCATACTAATTTCATTATGGAAAAAACTATTTTTAATGTAAATCTGTGAGCTTTAAAGATGCTAGCAGGTCATTGTAGATGGTAAATAAATGCAATTAGCACGACTAATAACAGGCCAACACTTTTACAAGATTTAATTACCTTGATGTTTTGGTTCCTTTTTGCTTTGTTTCATAGTTGTAAATGAATTTGTTTATAATTTTTTTTCTATTTGTTGATTTCAATAGAATTTGTGCAGGTTCCTCGGAATTTTAATGTCGACACATAATAATATCTATGTATATTGAGTATGAGGTTATACCCTTTGGCTTTTTGTAGGATGTGCTGCTTGTTTCAGTCACCAATTCAAGAGCATATCTTTCATCTTCAAGACTACATAGGAGTTCCATCTGTTTGGGCTGCCGCAGTTCATGTAAATCCCATTCTTTCTGTTCTCCTCTTGATACAAATGTAGTTTCAAGTCTTTCACCTTTCTCTCCAGGCAAATTATTCCTTCTTCGACCATTGCTATTTCTGCTAGAAGTACCTACACCTGAACAAATAATTTATGTTAAGTAAAATTTTCTTCTGACCATGTTGTGGTTGCGCGCAATCGAATAAGTGATGTTGTTGTTTATGTTGGCTGGTAATTAGTGGTGTGTATGATTAGCATAAATTAATATTCAGTTGAATTGACTCGTGCAGATAATATTTTCATGCATGATATGTTTTGGAGAAGATGGTCATCTAGTGATAAGGTTCCTACTGTAGATTTTTGAGACTTGATGCCTGAAATATTGTTTTACTAACAATTACAAATCTTATTTTCTAATTGTTCTAAGAACATGCATGCTTCTCTTTTCTTGTAGCCATCTCTGACATTTGAAGGATTCTGTCAGTTTAGAAACTATTAGCCACTTCCTCTCGATGACCTTATCTGAATCATTGCATTATTATTCTGCAACAAGGAAAGATGACAAAAATCAATCCAAGCACTAATGTTCCAATTTTTTTTAAGAATAATATATCTTCATCTATAACATGTTTATCACAAAGCCCTCTCATCTAAAAAGTTCAATAAAGATCTCCCTCATCTCTCTTAATAAAACCATTAAATTTGATATAGAATCTTGATCTATGTAGTTGTTTGCGCTTAAATAGACGTCTTGAAATAGATCTGTACTTCAGAAATCAGAATTTTTGGATGTTATTAAATGGAAAGATAGAGAACAAAAGTCAGTTTCAGATAAAATAAAAAAAATTTGACATTTTTAGCATTCAGCTAGAATTTTACTTTTTTAAAGAGTTAATATCTGACGTGCGAGTCTGCGGGTGAGGTGGCATCGGTGGGCTGACGGAGCACAGGGGGGTTGGCGGCGGCGTCGAGCTCGACGGAGCTTGGTGGCGGAGCTTGAAGGAGCTCGCGGATGATGGTGTGGAGGCGACGGGTCTGGACAGCGATGGGGAGACGCTGGAGGTAGAGTGGAGGCTGACCGAGGTTGGTTTCGGCGGCGACGAAGGAGACGCAGCCGCGGTTCATGGAGAGGGAAGTTCGGCTTGGCGGAGCTCATGTGGAAGGAGGCGGCGCGGGGCAGTGATGGCGACGGAGGGAGTTGCGGCTGAGGCGAGCGGAGTTTGGGGGCTGGAGAGGAGGACGATGGGGCGGACGCGATGGCCATGACTTCGGGTGGTGTAGCTGGGCGTCGCTGAGGCGACGACGATGACGAGGGGAGGAGCTGGGCGTCGGATCTGGGGACGATGATGAGGGAGATGACGGAGGAGGTCGGAGCTTAGGGAAATAATAGTAATATTTGGAAATTGAAGGATTAAGATCGTGGGACGGCGTCACCGATGAACTGAGGAGTGAGGAGGGATGAGAAGAAGGGTAACCGATGAACTAGTGGGCGGAGAGAAAGGCGTAACCGACGGAAATCTTAGGTCTTTGGATTTCCGATGATAAAGATGAAATATGTTTAATGATTATAAGGATAAGCTTAGAATATTTAAATTAGTTGAATGTTAGTTTGGGGAGGGAAAAGTTTTTTATGAACTCCCTCTTTTAAAGGGTAGATAGATATAGATATCCGTATCCGCGGATATATCCGTGCATACACATCTTTTTCCACCCCCCTAATTGTAGGGGTCTAAATTTAGAAATATGAAGATTTTTAATGGCGGAGTACACAATTAACAAGGAGTTGGGGTCTAATATGACAAAAACCCTTCCAATTATATGGCGTCATACCGAGTCTCCTCCCGTCTCTCTCTCTCTCTCTCTGGAGGTTTTTTGTCCAATAAAATTTCTAACGGATGACCTCAAAAACCCTAATCTGAGCTCGATTGTTGAAGGTAAATCGACGCTCTGTTTCAAATTTATTCGAATGATTTTAGTGTTGGTCACTGAAACTGTACCTAAACTGTTTGAATCTGATCAGTTTCTTGTAACATTGCTTCTAATGCTGCGACGTAGAAGAATACCAAGCTTGTTTGATTCAGTGGTTATAATTCTAGAACTTTGGAGTAGCTGATAGTTGAATTCCTGAGCAAAATTTAATTTTGATGAAAATTTCGTTTTGGATGATTATGCATTTGTACACTTCCAACTGGAAATCTAATTTGTAGTACCGTTTATGCATTCTAATGTTTGGATCCCTTGTTCGTTCTTGGAATTTGTACTGAAAACTTTCAATTTGTTTGATTTATTAGCTTCTTAGAATTGTATTGAACCCTAAATGGCCTCCCTTTTATGCATATAGTTTCTTATTTTTCCGGGGAAAACATCGTTAAGTAATTGTATATCTCGAACCTTAGAGAACACGATATTTGAAATCCTAGACAAAATAAATTGGGGAAATTTTCTATGTAGATCTGTTTCTACACTTCAACTGGAAATTTCACATTATTTACCGTGACTTTGATAAGCGAAAAGGATTATTAGCTCAATGAATATATCAGAGTGTATTATGCTGTGGAGGGTTACTTAGATTTAGATTTCGTCATTGCAGGATTCAAGAAATTCAGGCACAGGATCGGCACTTATACGATTTTTTTTTTTGTGTGGGTGGGGGTGGGGGCTCAATAAGGATTAGAACCCAGTTGATACTCAGAATCCGACTTGATGCAATGATTGCCAAGTGAACTAAATTGAACCACAACATGCAAGTAAAGAGGAAAAGGCATCGCACTGAACCTTTTAGATTACCGATTCAGAAAGAAGGATTCACCATTGATGATGAAATTTCCCATCTCACCAAGCTCAGATCAGAGCCTTGCGAGAAAATGCGAAGGGGCATGCCAAATGGAAGAAAGCTGCCTATATCGACCGCCAAGATGATAGCAGGAAGGGAAGCTAATTTGTCTGGAAGGGGCAAGTTTTCTTCAGCTGATTGCTCCCATGTCCTCGGACGATATCTTCCTGTCAATGGTCTTTGGTGTTTTGATGACATGGATAGTAAAGCATACGTCTCCCAGTTCTCTGCTGATGGTTCCGTTCTTGTTGCAGGATTTCAGGTATGAATTATTCTGGATGTTTGATTGAACTATTAAGTTTGAATAGGAAGAATAGGAGAAAGTACTTCTTTTCTTTTTGGAGAAAAAGGACGGAGTTTCAAGTAAAACTCCAGCCTACTGTCATTCAATAAAGCACATGGTTGTAATACATACAAGCTTACAACCCCACACCAAAAAGGTGTAAACTGCTCCATAGTCTTAGTATAGGAACACGTACTATGATAAAGTAAAGTGTATTGCGGTTTCAGATTGGTATTACTTTACTATCATAGTATCAAACGCAGAAAACCCTAAACTGGGTCATGCATGCATTGTTATCCTCTAAAGGAATTGCTTGCATAGTTAGTATGATAAGTGTGAAATTGCATATTTGAAACACTTCTAGGCAACATTTTTTAAAACCTTCATTATGCAATTACCTTGACAATGATTGCTTAGGTTTAAGATACGCGTTACTCGGGTTTAAAGACTTCTGCTAGTAGGTAATCTTGTCAATGTTGTCATCATCCATTTTAACAGCATAATATTGTGCTTCATCATAGCTAGTAGAGAGGTTTCTATGCTAGGTTAATTTAGTTCAAAAATCATGCCTTTGCTAGTTCAGATCTCCTTTTGCTTGGTTTTAAGTCATAGTGAAGCAAAAAGATGTTAACCCTAATTTTCATGGGGATTTCCTTTAGCTCAGTGAAAGTATTAAGTTCAGCAATTATCCAATCGCTAAGCCTTTTCTGTGTATTTTTTCCTTTTTTGTTTCAATTATATAAACAGGCGAGCCGTATCAAAATATACAACGTCGACAACGGGTTGAAGTTGCAAAAGGATATCATTGCTAAAAGTTTGGAGTGGACAATCACTGATACATCCCTTTCACCTGATCAACGTAATCTGGTAATATCTCCCACATATTGGTCAATGTAGCTAAATGTCTATTATTGCTTTGCAGATATTAAGCATACTTAGTGAGCATATATACGTGAGCATGCTCTGCATTATGGAAGGTAGAATTCTTCATTAAATTTTGGTTGGCCTATGATTTAATAGTTGAGGCTTAAATGCATCCTCTTCAACATCAACATGTATATCATATGACAGGATAGGTCAAATATCAAACATAGAATATAATGTCTCTTTTGCTCTCCTTTTCAGTCATTATTCTTCATTTCCTTTTTCGCGTTATATTTTAATATGACAAAGTTGCTCTGAAATTTACCCCAAAAATCTCTTACCCATCTCAAGAAATCCGCAAAGTGGGGTGGCTGCAATAATTTGAACTATGTGACCTGCCAAAACCAGTTTATAAGTTCATTTCTTTGATTACCTGGGAAGAGATTGAAATGTGCAACTACCTAATTAGACAAAAGTGTGAGATTTACCCTTAGATGCCTGATATCAGGAAACCTATATGACATAATTCGGGGGATTTCTGTATTTAAGTTGGCCATATACAAGCATATGTACTTATTTCAGATCAGGGATCATATTGCAAGTTTTTCAAAGGCTTGGATTGTATCATATCAGAATTCGATCATCAACTTTGAGATCCTTCTTGATTTCTTTTACAATCAGAATGAAATGGTTTTAGCAGGTATGTACAATGGGAATGATGTGTTGCAAAACGTCTAATGTTTTAAAGCTGGCTGGTATAACTAGTACCGTGTAATGAATGTTTTGATGTAATTGTTTTTAGTTAAGTAGATGTATGAAGAAATTGAAAAAAATTGTATTCTCTGGTCAAAGAATGTAATATAGTTTTCCAGTCCGTTAGGTGCACTCCAACCTTGGTTGCGTCTTTTTCCATTCATACCAAATCCAAATTGTTAAGGATATACCGTACTAAATTATTGCTAATTATATTCTGTAAGCTACTCTTACATTGAGGATCACAATTCATTAGAGTCTCTGAACAAGTGAAGTGGTGGTAAATGGTGGAAGTGAAATGATATAGTACAATCTCATAAAGGTGGTGTTAATATATTGAAGGAACTTGTAGGTGTGAGTTACATGGAAATCGGAACAATAGATAATGATTTTTAAATAGAAGACATGAGAATGGAGATACACTTGCGACAATACTGATAGGTAACTGGCAATTTGGAGTATTATGCATTATCTACAAATATTTATATGCATTAGGGTGGCAACGGGTATGATAAAGGTGAGGGTCTTACCATTACCCTTAACCTATATACCAAACTACCCTTACCAGATGTAGGGTAGGGGTCTTGCTTTTATCCTTAGCCTTATTCATTATATGCGACCTATTACCCTTACATTAATAAATAATGATAAAAGTGTAATTATCCTATACGATAGGGTAACAGATAAATACTTTTATTTACCCTAGAAGGTAAACGGGATCCCCCCCCCCCCCCTTTATCTCACCAAAGTATCTGAGTTCTGAAACTGAAGCTTCCATGAAACATTTGGAAATCTTTTCTGAGCAACCATGGACAAGATTGGAACTTGCTGCAACCATTGAAGGAAATTAGCAGATGTATGAAACCTGCACTTCTTATTATGCAATTTGAGATCATGTAACCTGGCAGAAATCCAAAATTTTCGTGCTTTTGTTTGCCCATTCTTTCCCTGTTAATAATAGATTTCATTATAAAACATACTTGGATAAGCAAATAGATGACCACACAGCCCCAAACACACCCAAGCACACACATGCACACCCCCACACTCACGCCTGCCAACGGGCACGCCCACTCCCACCCATACACCCCCTCTCCCAATATCCACACCATCACACACTCACTTACACAATAAATTTTTAACGGTCAAGTTGTCAGGAAGACGTAAATATGGGAAAAAGCTCTCAACAGTAATACTTTAACGCTAGTGGCGGATCCCAAAAAAATCTTGGGGAAAAGTCCGGTGGGGGAGGGGAGGGGCAAGTTTCTATTAATCTTAACATAAAATTATAAAACTATAGCTAATGGAAATGTACTCAGTACACTTTAAATGAGCGAATTCAGTTCCTACATAGATTGGGGTGCAGTTTTTAGAATTTATGTCTGTGTGTGTCTTTTTTTTTTTTGCCTTCTTTTGTTGGGTTTTTTTTTGTCTTTTTTTTGGCGGGGGGGGGGGGGGGGGCAGATTGAAAATATTACAACAGTCTATATGCAATTCCAATTTTTAGGGCTTAACTTAACTGCACACCAACACATGAATCTAAATCCACCCCTGCTTAAAAGTCTAGATGTTGTGGCTTGTTGTAGTAAGAGGATGCTTTAAATCACTTGATACTGAAAAAAGAACTGGGGCTTTGAGAGAATTCGTGCCTAAATGTTTGCCAAAATATGAAGTAGAAAGCCGGAAGCTCTTCACCCAGTAGACTTGCCATGCCAAATTGCTGGCTATATGCTTTGATGTTTGATGTATACATAAGAAAGAAAGACACATTTCTTCTTCAGGGGTGCTTTAAGGCGTATTTGTCCTCAAGCCTATAATTGCAACTTGCAGTCATCAAGACATGCAAAATGTATATGCTACTGCAAATGCAAATGTATGTATCATTTAGTGGTTGACTTGTTAGGGCATATATTTATTTTAAAGTCTAGGTGTGGTGCTAATAGCTTTATTTTGCATTTTTATGTTTCCCTACCACATTTTATATTGCAGATTTTCAACAACTTTATAATGAGATGCTTAACTAATTTTAATGATTTTTCTTTCGCAGGTCTACTCCAGTTTGTCACCACTTGTTCATATTGTCAACGTAGAAACTGCTGGAACAGAGTCACATGCTAATATTACTGTATGTTTTATTTTCATATTGTAAACAATATTCCCCTACTTATTTCATAAAAGTCCTCAAGGAAACCCATCCCAACTTTATAGAAAAGTAAAAATAAAAATAAAATAATAGATAAAAGAAAGGAAAAAAAAAGAAGCCCTAAAATTAAATTATACATGTGATAAAAAAGAAGCCCTACAACCACCTACATCATCACCCAAAATGCATAGTGATATCTACCACCGAACAGTTCAGGACTAAGATGTGTTTGAAGAATGTTATTGGGAGGAATAACATTGTTACTGCCGGAATCTTGTTAGACTCAGTATACTAGCGATTTTTGTCCAATTGTCTTGCATTTCCATTTATATACTATATAGTTGTGTACAAGGACATTGTATTTTCTATGCAAATGTTTTTTGCTGTCTCAACAATTATTTTAATTTACATATTTCTGAGGATTTTAGTATAGTTTTTCAAATTAATGAAAACTTTTTTTTAAATGTTTTCATTTTCACTGAGGGGCAAACTGGTAGTTTTACTTATTTATTAGAGTTACTTCTTTGTGCATCTAAAATTTACGCTTTCTCATGACGTGCTCCTATTTATTTCTTAACATCACAAACTGAAACAATGTAAGTGTCAAGTTCTCCCTTGATTAAAGTTGGATGGACAAAATCTTATATCAACTTAAGTGAATACTAGCTCGACTGTTTATATTACACACATATACATGTATATATATGCATATGCGTGTGCTTTAACAGTTTTCTGTTACTACTTCAGTTTAGTTCAGGATCTTTAGTTTGTAATCATTTTTTTGATTATAAACAACTGTTAATTCTTTTAGTAACACTTTCTGAATTCACTCTTACTCTATCCATGCTACATAAATGTCAATTGCTGAAAGTTACTGCCTTCTATCATGTAGGATATTCATGATGGACTAGACTTCTCTGAACATGAAAATGATGACTTCTCATTTGGAATTTTTTCTGTAAAATTCTCAACTGATGGTAGAGAGCTTGTTGCTGGGAGTAATGATGACGCAATATATATTTATGATCTAGAAGCAAATAAAGTTACATCTCGCTTCGAAGCTCATTTGGTACCATTTCACTTTATATTGTGTTTTTGTTTGACCTTTAACTGAACATCTTGAAATTTGTTATTCAATGTTTGCAAAAATAGGTGAAGCCTGCCTGGCTACCAATTCTTTAGTGTTCCTCACTCAGTAAATGAACTTGGGCCTCCTCTTATTGAGGGATTGCCTACAAGCTCCTCTTTTGACGTTTTCTAGACCTCACCTATTCTTTGTATATGTTGATATCCATGTTGTTGAGTTTCTCTTGTGGCCTTAAAAGGGGAAAAAGAAACTCATTAATATTTCATATCCTAAACTCAAGTAAGAGAGAAGAACAACTGCTATGTGAGTTTATAAAATGTCTGGAGTTAAAAAACTGATCAGGTTGATAACATGAAGGGATAAAATAAAGCTGGTTTGATGCATTATAATTAGATAAAACTTTAAGATTTAAAACGAACTGTCTTCAATGAGAAGAGATGAAAATAAGCACAAGTAGATAGTATTTTACAAGGACTCCCTAGGGAATTTTATCATTTGAAGCCTTTCTTAATGCTGCAGTTATTATGGACTACAGGGCCTTATTGATGAACAGTATAAGGGGCCCCAGTTATGAATAGCAGGACATAGTAAATGACTTTAGCCATGGTTGTTTTCTAATTTTCAGTTGTGGAGTTTCCTTGCAACTGTTGAAAACTAAATTTGATATTTATGAAAATTTACTGACAATTGTTATTTGGCAGTTTCTAAGATAACCAAGACTATGCTTAGCGAGATCCATATATCAGTGAACGCTTCCCTGATGTAGGGCTGCTCTATGGGAACCTTTCTACACAGATTTTCCTTCAGTGGCTCATTTTTCTTGTATAATTTTACATAAATCCCAAGAATACTGAACTGATTGGAATAATTGGGGCGTCGTATCCAATTAAGAATCTTTGTACACCAAGTGTAGGCTCATGATGTTTTTCTGGCAGCAGCTGTCGGCATAAACATTTCAGCCGCAATGACAACCAGCACCTTCCTTTACAGTAGAATTCACACATTATTTTATTATTTAGAAGTCCAGTGTTGTTAATTTATTCCTTGAGCAATTGATACAAGGATTTTGATGGTCTGTTAAGTATTATATTCAAGGACCAAAAAATTGATTAGTAGCTCCCTTCTATAGATATTAAACTTGTTTGATTGTTCGTAGTAATTATGAATGTTGCTTTTTCCTATGGATTACTATGGAATTGGAATGTTGAGAGAGCTCCACAAATTTTTTGAGCATGACTTAGGAGCTTTTTTAATTCTTAGACATTGTATAAATATAGACATGCCTGGTATATTGAAGACAGTTCTACTACTATAAGACACAAAGTCTTCATGCTATGTTTTAATAAAAGGCACAAAAAATAAAAAATTTGTCATATAGTCAGATTTTTTCACCATTATTGAAGTATGATAGCCGAATCTAGTTTGTAGAAAGCTTGACTGCTAAGCAAAATCCAAGTTTTAATGGGTCAAGAGTTTAGATATTACATACCAGTGTCATTGTGGTTTGGGCTGTGTATTTCAACTTTGGTGTTTAGTGTTAGCTGTGCCCCATTAAGTCACAAATGTCCTGTTTCATTCACATTTTGTTGTTCATCAGGATGACGTTAACACTGTGACTTTTGCTGATGAAACTGGGAATCTCATATATTCTGGGAGTGATGACACTTTATGCAAGGTAATATTTCAATCCCCCCCCCCCCCCCCCCAAACCCCACCTCACATACACATGCTCAAAAGAAGCGTGTGTTTCTTCAACTTGAAAAGTAAAAATAATAGTATTTATATCTTAAATGTGACTACTAGTTGAGGATTATGGAAGAGTATTTGTAGCTAGAACATCTACTCAGTGGAGAGCATTTACCTGACAAGCAAAAAACAAAAGTGAGAAGGTATTTACCTTGTATTATTAGCAACTGCACACTGTGGGGATGCTTTAAAGAGTAAAAGGTTTGATTAATAAATGCTAAACTAGCATTTTGTAGATTGTAATTGGTGAGGGATTTTTGTAATTTTATATGTTTTCTTCTTTGGTAAAATCATGGTTTTCAATGTCGACCAACATGTCCGACATGTCGGACATGTCGGATCAAAGGCTAGAGCGACACGAATATGGCCATTTCAAGTCGGATATCGTTTTTGAGGTCTATGTCGGACATGTCGGGGGATATTGCGGACATATCGGCCGATTTTCAGCCTTGAAAAATTGAAAATCGGCTGTTTTTTTTAGTTGATAAGTATTGGGGTTTGGGTTTAGTACTCAAAAGTAACCTGATTAATTCTTTTTTTAGCCTTTTGTTCCCATAGTAACCAGATAGCATATAATACAGATTAGGGCAAAGAAAAAAAATATTGCTCTTTTTTTCCCGTCGCGATCTCCTTTCGTTCGTTTTCGTCTCTACAAATTGAAATTGAGTATACATAAAAGCATGATGTAAACAATAAGTTTGAACCGTAGCTTGAAATCAATTCAAAGTCTAACACTTTATGTCAATTTTATGCAAGACACTTTACTTTATGTTAATTTTATGCAAGGCACTTCGAAAGTTCTAGTTTGACAATGTGTATTTTATTTATTTGTTTGGCATAATATTCTAATGTTTCCCTTCAAGGAATGGAAAACGACTCGTGTCTTGATGATGAATACTCAACTCAAGTAGGATAAGTTATAACAAGACAAGTGCATTCCATCTTGGTGACCAAAATTGAGTAGAAATCCATCGGATATGGCAATCCGATATTTAGTATATGTCCCCTGACATATCCCCAATTTCCGCTATCCGACATGAATTTTGGCTGTCCAACATGAATCCGATATCCGACATTTAAAACCTTGAGTAAAATATATTATAACTATTCTGAAAATTTCTTGGGACTTAAACAAATCTAACTTTTATAGTTTTCACAACAGAATGCTTCTCATATATTCTATATCTTATTGTCCACACTGTTGTAACTTATAGCTGAATTACAAGTTAGTCATTATGTTTCTGGGAAACTAATTGTAGGCTTTGTTCTAGTGTAGCATAATGACTAATAGGTTGGTGCTATTTTCTCATTTAAATTTCAGCACCTTCACGATATTACGTGTAGCATCATGTCCATGCTTCCTAGCATATTTTTCTACTTTCTCTTCCTCCTACCTATTTACCTCAGGAGTCAGAAATGTAATGTATTAAACATCCAGATCTGGGACAGGCGTTGCTTCTTCACCAGAGGAGGACCAGCAGGGGTCCTGTCAGGTCACACAGAAGGCATTACCTTTATTGATAGCCGTCGAGATGGCCGTTATTTTATCTCAAATGGCAAAGATCAAAGTATCAAACTTTGGGACATCCGGAGACTTTCTACCAATGCTAATAGGTAGGTGTTATTTACCATATTTCTCGTGCTGTCGCTAATGTGTTCTCTTTTAGTAGATGTATGATGTTGGATGTTTGTTTTTGTTTTTTTTGGCTCAACTGTGTTAACTGGTCTCTTGATCTCTGAATTCTGATCAATTTTCATTGTGACGGTATTAGGTTAAAGGTATCTATGTTACTACACAATGCTCATTCAGGTTGAGCTAGTCTGACAAAGTCCTTGTGATTATGGGAGTTTTCTCTAAGAATGAATTTTCACCGTTTTTCTGTGGCCAAAGTCAAAATGACTTGTATAAATTCTAATTAGGTTACCACGCTATAGAATGCTGAAAACATGTTTTGCAAAATTGGACTGTCTAATGCAACCTGATATCTTTATTTGTCAACCACCTTAATAAGCACAATGAATTCAAATGAAGTTTTTGAAAACTGCTACAAGTTTTTAGCCTTTTACTGTTAAGATCATGGCCAACAACCTTTTGGTTCTTGGTTTCACACTGAAATCACATTTGTACTTTGGACTTATCACTATCAAGTATCAACTAGTATAGAATTTTTTGTTCATGAAACTTGATTCGTCATATTTCTTCAAGTAAGGGGCAGTACCTGTTTTCAAAAGCAGCATAATGATTTTGGTGGATTTCTTTTTTTCTATTATTGTCTTGGCCATTGTCAATTCCTGCACATTCTTTTGCGTCAGTGTTGGTTCTTGATACAATTTCCTATTTGACTTTTACAGCTCCAGACCTAGAGCTTCTTTATGGGATTATAGATTGTCAGCGTACCCACGGGAGTATAGATATTTGAGACATCCAAATGATCAATCATTAGCTACTTACAGAGGTCACTCTGTGCTGCGTACTTTAATACGCTGCTATTTCTCCCCAGCACATAGGTGAGTAATAAACTTGTCTACTTAAATTAACTAGTCCTTATGCACGTGCAATGCACGTAGTTAAATATCAAAATTATTTATTTAGTTATTTTTGTTTATTTTCTTGCTATATAATAAGTCAGATTCATCTTGAGTTAATCTTTAAACATGGATTATTACATTTGCTATAAATTTTATTTAAATATTTTTTAAAATTTTATGAAATAAATTTGCGTGTAAAAATGGGATTAATATACTTTTATATGCTTGCATACATAACATTATTTTTTTAATTTGTATATATCAAACTTCATGTAACAAATTTATTTATCGGATCAAATCATCGATCTCCAATTTGTTTATCTTAGTCATTAAATGTAGTGTTAAATTTGAAAAAAATTCAATAATGTATTGTTGATGTGTTAATAAAATATAACCAAATAAAATACTTAATATTAAGATGGTTTGTATAAGCTCAGCAAAGAGTATATACTTTTCACAAGATTACAAGACATCTTAATTATTAATAGACTTAAAATAAAAAAATAAATACTAAATATTACTGGTGACTCTAGTGTAATTTTATATGACAAAATCATTCACATAAGCATATTAAAAATTTTGCATCAAAATCTCTTCTAAAGATTCCTAATTTTACTCAAAAAATTAAGTTCTACTATAAAATATTTAAAACATGTTATCCTTTGTTCCTTCTTTTTTCATTTTTAATTGAGTCGAGATCAATCATTCTCCACCTTTATCTTTTTCTTGGACAATTCTACAGTAGTGTCTTCATCGTCTATATCAATTGTGATATTAGGTTGGTATATAATAAAGAGCAAAAGACAAGACACGAGTCCAGAAATATATTAGGATATACTTGGATCAATCAAATTATATTATTACTCGTAATTGATATGCATCAGAGACAAAATGTATTGACAATCTTAAACTATTAAACAGACTGTATGAGCCCTCTAACAGAATTTTTTTAATGCAAGCAACCCTCAAGATTAATTTTGAAAATCTCTTGGGTCAGGAATAAATAATTAACAAGTTTGTAGTGAAAGCTAGGAAAACGCAGTACATTTTTAAGAATTATTAATCTTTATTTAATTTGTTTATAATGACATGATCTCATTATTAATTAACTACTAGGCCTAGTACATTATTTTTTATTGGACGTTCAGAGCAGGCAGAGGACCCATGTGAGTCATCATCGTAATGAATGTTATACAATTTAAGTCCAAAGAAAAAAAGAGGATTGATCAATGATGTAGTTGGTGAGGGGGAAACTCCAACAGCTTAATTTGGGTATATGGATATATTATAAATGGAGATGGAGAATGATGGTTTTGAAAACAGTGAGTGTGTGGGGTAATTAATATGGTTTTTGTTTGTGTGGTTTTCTTCGTTCATTTTCAATATATATGTAGTCGTGTGGATATATATAGCTATAACATTACTATTCTCTTTTGGCTTTGTGGAAGAGTTTGGGTGAAAAAAATTTATCTAATCCGGTTAAAGTAGGATCATATAAGTTAAGCTCATGCATGAAATTTATTCTAACCAATACTAACATGTAAGTATTACAATTAGCATTGAGATCTAAAATACGTGTGAGATTCTCTTTGACTTTTATACAAATAGTATTTATTTAAATAATAATTGTATAATTAAACTTTATGATCTAAAAAAATATTAAATATACAATATCATTAATTGCTTTAAAATAATCTGATCTAATTTTATAAGAAGAAAATAGATGAAAGTGATGTAAAAATTATTGCATTTTCATAATTCATAATTTTTAAACAATCTAATCTAATAAGAAGAAAATAACAAAGGCACATACTTGTTGAAGGAGATAAAAATGTTATGAAAATTATTACAATTTCTGATATAAAAAAGATCAAACATACGATATAATTAATTGCTTTAAAATAACCTAATCTAATCTAATAAGAAGAAAATAGATGAAAGTGTTGTGAAAATTATTGTTATTTCTTAATATGAAAAAATTAAATATTCAATATAATTAATTGCTTTAAATTAATTTAATCTAATCTAATAAGAAGAAAATAACAAAGGCGCATATCTATAGAAAAAGATAAAAGTGCTATGAAAATTATTGTAATTTCTTGGCTTATATATATTGGCATGTGATGTTGCATGTGAGAGAATAACAATTGTAAATAAAGTTCTATTTAAATAATAATAGTATAATTAAACTTTAAAACTAATTATGTAGTACCATGAACTACTTGAAGTTTAGTCGGTGAGAGATCGCCATGTTGTGTCATCAGATCGCAGCCATTTATTTTAATTTTTCTTTCTTATAATTTTGAGATCGACTCTTGTCTCTTTAATTTGTTTGGTGGAGTTTGTAAATATCCCATCCATATTATGTGCATTTGTAGGTATGCGTTGTTCCTAGGTTCGACCTTTGGGGCAGACATTATTTGTTTCGTTAATTCGTTTGGTTTTTACATATACGCCATTCATCTTGTATACATTTGTAAAGTTGGCATTTTATAATTTCATTCAGGTTTACATTTTATTTTAAACTATATCCCTATCTTCATACTATGTATATCCAATAAGAATTCATCAATTTATCAACTTACTCTTATTTAATAGATTAGTATTTGAATTTTAGGGGTATTTTTGTTTACCGAAAGATTTTCCCGAACTCGTGCTTTTAAAGGTAGTATGATTTCACAATGTCCTCACTTTCATGTGCTCATTTTAATTGTTGTTGGTAGATGTAAGTTATTACAATCAGGCTGCATCAGAAATATGAATTGATTTAGATTTTTGTCTCCTGTACATGGAGGTGAGCACGGTTGTCTTTGGGAGTTTCGACCTTGCCTGCTGACCTGAACTCAACAGTCAGATTTCTGCTGTAATAACTAGGTTGATCGGATAACCGTAATATAGATGGTTCCAGTTTGACTCAGACCCTTTACCATTTTGACCCTGGTTGACCTTTTTTACTTTTTCTGTTTTTGGCATGAACATCTAGCAGTGTATTCAATACCAAGAATGAAGCGGTTACAAACCCAAAACAAAGTCTCCGATTCAATAGGTACTGTACAGGCACTAGTAGAAAACAAGGCATTGGCGACGGGGAAATCCGTCACCAATGCCCCAAAATCCGTCACTAATACATATTGGTGACGGAAATGGATCCGTCGCCAATAAATCCGTCGCCAATAAGTATTAGCGACGGGTTTCCCCGTCGCCAATACTTATTAGCGACGAACGACTATTGGCGACGGATTTCTTTGGCGACGGATGGTTCCCGTCACCAATATATATTGGCGACGGGTAAATCCGTCGCCAATGTTTAAAACATTAGCGACGGATTTCCCGTCGCCAATGAGCATTAGCGACGGGTAAATCCGTCACCAATGTTTAAAACATTGGCGACAGGGATTTCCCCGTCGCCAATGTGTAAAACATTAGCGACGGATTTACCCGTCGCCAATGTGCATTGGCGACGGGGAAATCCGTCGCCAATGTATATATTTACGCAAAAAAATAATAATTTTTTGGTAGCTTTACATACAAAAATACACATATAGCCTGTATCGACATCAATCCAATGATAATATTTAACAATATATCATAAAATCAACCATGATATACATTCACATTTCAAATAAATACTCATCCAGTTTCATCCGTCAATCCACAATATCGAACAATACTCATTATATAATCACAATCACAATCACAATACATCTCGCATGCTCAAATAATATTCATTCACTACGCAATAAAATCATAAATATATTACATATATGTAAAATTCAAAAGTCATAATATGTCTTCACACAATTGAAAACTACATAAATATAAGAACAAATCTCACTCACTCCTCATCATCGTCGTTGTCGGCATCCCTGTTATCAATGTCGTCTGCATTAGAACGCCGTATCGTACTGATGCTCCCTACAGGAGTGCCTCCTCTAACCTGAAAATATTATCACTCCACATAAGATATATATATATATATATATATATATATATATATACCAAAAATATCATAATAAATACATATATGTCACGTCATATATACCTCTAACCGAACCAAAGAGATCGCCTCTAAGCGAAGAGCCTGAAGCAGAAAATGTAACTTGGTAGCTCAGCTTTTTCACATTCTTTGTGAACTGAAGCTTATCAGGTACTACCTTCACGTCCAATCCAGGGGGCGACTTGACGGTCGCAACGTATGTAGTTCCTTCTTCTTCGTCGACATTAGTAACTATCCTGCTCACCGTCTTGCTCTCATTCCCGTTGAACTTTGAGATAGATATTGATGGGTAATTGAGGTTAGATATCAGGTCCATATTGGAATTTTTCGGGCAACGAAATCCATCTGGAAGTGTCTTTGAGATCTGCTTGATATCGGTCGTGTTGTATCCATAGTTGCATAGAAACTGCAAGTAGTCTTCAGGACCTGCTTCATACACAAGACCTGGTTGCAGTGCGCTGTTTGGATTCACTTCTCCTGCTCCGTAGTCATAGGGTGTCGCTACTGAGCCTGAGTCTGTCGATAGAGGTGCCTTGTCATTGTTTGATTAGTTGCATAGAAAAATATTTAGGGGTTATTCGTTTCATTGCAATTGTATCTACGTGCAACTAAGTCATCTTTTTGACCAGTTGATTGTTTGTTTCCCTCTAGCTAAAATATTTAAGTTACAGCTACAGTTGTAAAAGGCCTTCAGGTTTCTGGCCTGCCGGGACTTGTGATGACTTGTTCGTCGGTATCCATGATGCTAGTATGTTCAGAGCAACGATGTCGGGCTTTAGAACGTTACTTGTTTGAGCTGAAGGGCCTCTGGAAGAGAAATAGGTCACCACAGGTGTTGGTTTATACTTTTCGACAGTGATCGACGGTAGAATTGTAGCCATGGGATTCCTATAACAAAAACAATGCGTTGGTGACTATACAATTGATTATCAATAATCTAGGTGCTTACTTTGTTGAGTTGATGTAAGCGAAGATATCATCAGCTGCTTTTGCAGAGATCTCGGTTACTGGAAAGGAAATGTAAGGATTAATTTTAGATTGGCCTCAAATCTCCTAAGCTATGGTTAAGGAACAAATATTTACCTTAAGGCCTGACATGACTCCTTAAGGCCTGACATGCACCAGATATGCATCCATGTTCTCGGAGTTCTGGTCTAGGAGCTTCACCTAATCTTCCTTCTGGGTCAGATCCAATAACATTGAAATATCTGGTAACAAGTAATTTGGGAATTAATGACCACTCATGACTTTATTCATTAGTTTCAATATAGAAGAGTGACAAACCTTAGAATCATGACAGCCATGTCGGTGTTCTTTGAGTAATCCAAGATGATATCCTCAGACATTTTCTTTGCCTTCCCATATGGGTTAATAGGAAACTGCAAATCAGGAATAGAATTGAAATTTTAAGACCTGATGTACCTAGAGCAGATGATTTTAACTTTCTGACACATTGAAAAATCTCTCAACTCCTTCAATTACTGAGTGTTTGATGCTTCAAAAGTGACAGTGAAACTGTCAAAGTGAATTCACTTTCAATAAATATCGAGGTGTTTGGAAACTATAGAGCGAAATTGTCAAAGTGAATTCACCTTCAATTACTGGATTGCATGTAATACGCAACTTCTCTACGCTCTTTAATGATTCAATGAATGTTGATATACACTTGCTAACCATAAGAAATGCTATAGCACTAAAAAGCAAGGAAATATGATACGATTTTCTTAACAGGGTCCAAGTTTCAACAAATAAAATCAAATAAACCATGTCACCAGGAGAATTCATTACAGAGGTGATGAGCTCAGCTAACATGAGGTGTTTGTTCTGTGATGGGCATTTTCTCGGGTTCTCCATAAGTGGCGCATGTACTTGAGTATATGAGAGTTTTAACACCATGAGCTGCCATAGCCTCCAGAACTACCAAAGTGTTTGAGGTGATGTTGTGATAGTACCTGATTCAGAGTGGAATTGTTTATTTAATGGAGAAAGTATCAAACTTCAGAACTAATTGCAATAAATTGCAGGAAGAGAGCATTTGGCCATGATGGCTCCAACTGCTCCTGAGCTCTGAAGATCATCTGCCTTCGAGCTCTTTGATGAATCTCTTTGTGAGTGCTTGCAGAGAAGTATTTTCCCTTTGATCTTGCTCCCATCCAACGACAACGGGTGAGCGACCGTGCAAGGGCGGCGAGCGGCGGCGTCGTTAAGGATGAGATCTGGAGAATGAGGAGAGAGAGAGAGAGAGAGAGAGAGAGAGAGAGAGAGAGAGAGAGAGGCTGAGAATGAGAATATGGGGTCGGCTGCTAGGGTTTGGTTTGGGGGTTTTTAGAGGGAGCGGGGAAATGAAAATAGAAGCGGGGAAATGAAAAGGGAGGCGGGGAAATGAAAAAAGTATTTTCTTTTGAACATTTATCCTTTTAAAATAAAGTAATTTTTTAGTATATGTCCCCGATATAAGTAAATAAGTTCCTTAATTAACTTAATGAAATTAAATAAATTAAAATCTTTAACGGGTGAGGATCCATGTAGAGATAATGGACTACAAGAAGGTCGTGAGGACATTCCTTCACGTAAAAAAAATAAAATTATAAATGCGAAATATGCATATTTATACCACAAACATAATTTATTTCAACAAATTTATATTTATACCTGATGATGAACATGTTTGATTGTTGGAAACTTCCCCTATGCGTTTTATCCTTCGACTCATCTACAACTTAATGATTATTTAATTTACGGACCGTAAGGCATGAATAGTATTGGTTATTGATGGATTATTACGATAATAAGGTTAGGATTAGGGTGATATTAGATTTTTGTGAAAGTAGAGTTAAAATTAGGTCATTTAGGTTTAGGATAACTACATTTGCATGATTATGATCAATCAATAACATTAATTGCATAATAAGTTTATAATAAAAATAAACTAAAAACTAGATCCCTCAAATCATGAATATTTCTATTGCATCCCTCATTAGCAATATCAATATGGTTACATGTTCGTAACACCATTTTCTCATCATTCTCTAAACTAATCAAAGTCCAAGCCAAAAACTCACGAATACTTAACGAATATCAAAGTATATTTATTATGCTAAAGAATTTAATTTTCAAGTATTATTAAAATTCACAAATAATAATTATTCCTTTATACTATATATATAATGTGTGTATATTCAAATCAAAATTTAATTAGAAAATAAATTTAAGATTATTTGAGTCTTAAAATCGGTATATAAAACTTAAGTAGAAATGGTAAGTGGTAAAAAAACACGACATCATATATGTAAAATACAAGTAATAACTTGTGATCAATTTTAACTGAATATTTGATAGACAAACGATTCGAATATAGATCTGGTCAAATTTCTAATCGTTAGCAAACTCAAATACTAAAAAATAAATTTTAAAAATAAAAATAAAAAATAAATTTTAAAACTAACATAGAATCTGCTAGCACAAAGAATAGTAGAGCTCATCGAATCTGCTAGCAGCTTATCGAATCTGATAGCATAAAGAATAAAGAGTAGTAGAGCTCATCAAATCTACTAGCATAAAGAGTAAAAAAATAAATTTTGAAACTAACATAGAACTCCTAATTAATTGAAAGAGCTATGATAATCAATATGGTTACATGTTCGTAACGCGTATACAAACGAATATTTAATAAACAAACGAATCGAATATACATCTGGTCAAATTTTAATCGTTAGCAAACTTGAATGTGTTAAATGAACTACTGAAACGAATATGACTGGATAGTTATTTGAACAATTCTCGAACTATTTGTTAATTATTTGGTTCATTTACATCCCTAGATGTGTTAGCAATTTACATAAATTGTTGGACTACTTTTAAAATATTATAGATTTGAGAGACTAATATTAAAATAATTCTTAATTTTTTGTGGGACCACTCATTACTAATGGGATAATCAATCACTAATGTTATTTTTTTACTATGGGCACATTAGCATTGGCGACGGATCAAATCCGTATCCAAAAGTATTGGCGACGTATTCGATCCGTCGCCAATAAGTATTGGCGATGGGAAACATTAGCGACGGATTCGAGGATTCGATCCGTCACCAATAAGCATTGGCGACGGATTGGATCCGTCGCCAATGTTTTCTCGTCGCCAATAAGTATTGGCGACGGGAAACATTGGCGACGGATTCGATCCGTCGCCAATGTTTACATTGGCGATGGATTGGATCCGTCGCCAATGTTTTCCCGTCGTCAATAAGTATTGACGACGGGAAACATTGGCGACGGATCGAATTCTGTCGCCAATGCTTATTAGCGACGGATTCGATCCGTCGCCAATACTTATTGGCGACGGATTCGATCCGTCGCCCATGTTTTACCGGCGCCAATAAGTATTGGCGACGGGAAAACATTGGCGACGGATCCAATCCGTCGCCAATGTAAACATTGGCGACGGGGTATCGGCGACGGGTTTTTTCCCGTCGCCAATGTTTGTATTGGCGACGGATTTCAAATCCGTCGCCAATGCCCAGTTTTTTACTAGTGAGGCACCTATAGTATCAACAAAAGAAAACATCTATGATACTACGCATAAAGAATCAACTCTCTCTATGAAAACATTTTTATATACGCTATTGTCTACCTCTTCTCAAGAAAGAATCACCCAGAATATAAAAGCTACAGCAAGGGTCTTCAATCTTTTAGAAGCTTTTCCAAACTGAGCTGCAAAGAAAGAATACCTCAAAGATCCCTAAACACTCCCCTACTTTGAGAAATAAGGTTGAATATAAAACTAGCTGCACTAATCTCTATTACTGATAGTTTCCTTCATGCTGTCGACTTTAATAAGTTGGATTTTGAAGAAAGATTACCTTATCTCTCTTAGCCTCTGTATGAGGTACACAACTGCTTCAAGTGGTTTAGAAGTTCATTTTGTTCCCAAGCATCGAGCTCCATGCCTGTGCTCTTCAAATTTCTTTTCTAAACAAAAAGCTCTTATGATAGAGTACAAAGGAAGAAAATGTGTAACAAAGATACTGGTATTTTAGTTTTGCGGAAACTTGAAGAGATTTTTGAGCTTGTGCACAGGTATCAGTCTCTTTAAATTTTTTTCAGTTTCTTGTCACTTGGTTAACATCACTCATAGATGGCCGATATTAGATTTGATTATCAGTCATATGGAAGAGTTAGTAAATTCGTTGCTGGGGTTCAGTAAATTCTATGCTCTCAGCTCTGAGCATTGCACTGTTTACAGTTTTATTTTGTTTTGTGGAGGTGGGGGGAACACAAATGATGATTTGAGTAGGAATCTGGCTGCAGTTTATTGTTAATTTTGTTTATGGTGATAATTCGTCTATAAGTTTTGAGTTCAAAAGTAACGGAGCAATAGAGCATGTTTCTCTGATTTCAAAGACACTGATTACTTTTTAGCTGAAGGATGTGCGTTTAATTTGCATAATTTATGTATTTATCTTCATGAATGTTTCAGCACTGGCCAGAGATATATTTACACGGGATCCCATGACAAGCATGTTTATATTTATGATGTGGTACGTACTTCTGTCCTTTTCTCTCTGTTTTATGTAACTATTTGATCTCCTTTCAGAATAAGCAACCCACTGCTTAGCTAGCAGTGGTCAGATGTATACAATTCATTGTTAGGCTCTGCTTCAATTTGTAGAAAACTATCCATACAATGAGGCAACCAAAATAGTTAGGTCTGCTATTATCATCTTTCTTAGATCTGAATATAGGTGCGCCTACTGTTGTGCTAATTATTAGAAGCTTTTTGGTGGACCGATATATCATATGCAAGCTTCTAATAGGTTAAATTTTTAGTCTCTCAAAAGGAACGGCAAGGTCGTATCTAAGTTTTATGAATAGAGAAGTGCTTCCATATCCACCATTTGAAACTGATCTATTTCTAAGAGACATTACTGTAAATATTAAAACAATGAGTGCACCCGTCCTTCGTTTTGCTTGAACCTAAGTATCTGGGAGGGATGATAAGGTTTATTTTATATGCCACGGTGTGTGATAGACCCTTTTCAAATGATAGTTCTACCTTTTTTTTTTTGGGTGGGGGGGGAGGATCCCTACAAGAAAATGAGACGATATGTTTTGGTTTTCTTTTGGGTTAATTGCGGATAGACCCCATGTACCATTGCCCAATTGCTCATAGATCCCCTGTAGCTCTATTGTTGGAGATAGGCCCTCTGAGTGACTTTTGTACTCTTTTACCATCGGAGAGAGATTTTTTTTGGTGACAAATATGCCTCCTGAGGGTAAAAGAGTTAAAAGAATTCACTCAGGGATCTATCCACAGTTCATTGATAGTACAAGGGGGTCTATCCTCAACCATACAACTACAATGGGGTCTGTCAGCAAGTGGGTGATGGCACTGGAGGGCAATTTGCAATTAAGAACTGATGTGGGTTTAGGAGTTAGCCAGTTCAAATTGTGGGTAAGGAAACTTTTCCCACTTGTTAAGCTGCATAGACTACCAACGTGATGATATATGAGAATGTTATGAGATGATGTTTTGCATTTGTTTATCTGACACTATTTCAGGTGACCGGAGACCAAGTTGCAAAACTTGCCTTTCATAACGCTGTGATTAGAGACTGTAGCTGGCATCCATACTACCCTATGCTTGTGAGCTCTTCTTGGGATTGTCAAATTGCTAGATGGCAATTCTCGGGCTCCGATGCAGTTCCTTCCGTTGTTGACAATAAACGCCATTGACGGCAGCAGGCTGAGCAAAGGACACTCCCCTGATGCTTTGAGCTCTTCTTCAAGTTTCTGGTTTGACATGGTGCAAATTCTTTGATAAGAAGAGACACTGACAAAGGGGATCAAGGTCATGTACTGAGATCTTTATCATCTAGACTACCCTATATGATGAGGCCTCAATTCCTTTGTAAAGAATATTTAAGTTTGATTATGGTGTAAATATTTGTAAGCATCTTTCTTGGTGCAGTCAGCTTACATTGCCCTGTAAATAGACTGAAACAATGCAAGAAACTTGAGAAGCGAAGTCATATTTCTTGTTTCTGTTATGCTATTGAAATCATCTTGTCAAAATACTTCTACCCTAGGTTTTCCTTCAAGATATCTGATTGGTTCATGCAGGCAAATTAAAGTTTTTTCGATTCAGGGGAGAGAAGTATTATATCAGAGGTTGCATTCATTTTGATATCTGAAACTCTTGGAAGCCTGCGTGTTATATACTGCAACTTTCAGTCTACTCATTAAACAAATCTGAATGTTAATGCTTCGTTTGGATACCATGATGTTTTCCTTATTGTGTTTTTGTTAAAAAACATCATGGTGTTATGTTTTTTCCTTAAAATGTTTTCAAAACGGTTTGTTCAGTATTTTTGGTCAACACTCCATTATAACATTAGTTTAAACATATTATTAATATCTTATATATGAATTACAATAAAATATATTATAAATAAAATGTTATGATATTTAGTTTACATTATTATAGTATTATAAGTATTAAATGTAATACAATATAATATTGTATAATGTATTATAATATTATATTATACTTTAATGAGTTATATTATATTATAATTATTACATATTATTTTCAAATAATTATATATTTAATTATTTTGGTATATCAATTTGTTATTGTTGTATATTATATTACTATTTTTATAATAATGATTTTTATTATTAATATAATATTATACTATTATTAATATAATATAATATTATACTATTATTCATATGATATAATATTATTAATAATGTTAATATTATGTTATTACTAGTATGTTATTCATAAATTAATATATTATAAATATTTTAATATTATATAATATATTATAGTTTTTAATATGTTAGTTTATTAATAGTACTTTAATAATATATTAGTATTTATGATATTAATAAGTATTATTATATTATGAATATATTATTTTTACATTAATATTTGTTAGCAATAAATTATTTTATTATAAAAACTTATTTTACTTTATAATAAATTATATTATTTATTACATAATATATTAATATTTTATATATTATATTACATTTACTATACAATATGTTATTATAATATTATTATTATATTGTAATGTTATTATTAAATATGTTAATATTATATAATATTTTATAATTATCAATTTATTACAATTTATTTTTTAAAAAGTTAATAATATTATAGCAATTATACTATTGTAGAGCATATTATTATATTATTATTATATTATTTATTATCAATAACTTTTTTATTATTTTTATTAGTTTATTTATATTTTATTATTATTTATTTATTATATAATACATTATTAACATATTAAATATTAGTATTTATATGTTATCACAAGTTCATGAGTTGAAGAAGAGCAAAGTTTTTTATCGCAAGTTTTTAATATGTATTATAATATTTATTTATTATATAATACAGTATAGTATAATATATTAAGCATGTTGATAATAACTCTATATTAATTACATTTAATATATAAAGTTAGATATTATATTAATTACATTGAAATAAGTGTTGTGTTTTTTGTTGGAGGATGATTTAGCTCAAAAAACACTATAGTTTCTAAACGTATTGTGTTTTGTTTTTGACAAAAATATCATGAAAACAATTAAAACACTAAGGTATCCAGTCGAGCGTAAGTTTGCTTTCCATTCTCATGTGATGCAACGTGGGCCAAATCAGGAGAAAAAACCCAGCACAACTTCAGCTTTGTGCAATGATCAATAATGAACGAAACAACAAAGGTTCTTTTTATCCTTGCATCAAAACATTGGATTACATATGAAATGATCATTTCAGCAACAAGAAAAACTCTCAACTATTCCTACTCTTTTGCCTTGGTTCCTCAACTCTCTCTAAAAATAACAAACGCAGAGCAATACATTTACCGTCCCCTCGCTGCATAAAAGGAGATTGCAGCAAGAACGGTAGTTACCGGATACAACCACATGAACAATCCCTGCTGCTTCTTGTTCTTCTTTAAGACCTCAATCTCTCTATTCATCTCTTCAAACTTCTCTCCTCTGCTCTTAAAAGCTCCTTTAATCCTCTCCATCTCCTCTGCGAATGGACGAATCCTCTCATCATCATCATCGACAAAGCCATTCTCTTGAGCATTTTCACCTCCATGTACAGCCCCCGTGGTAGTCTTCAGTAGCGAGAGAACTTTATCGGAAACCATCTCAGAATCTTTCATCTTCTTCATCATGAGAGACTTCTCATTTTCTTTCTCTAGGACAAGTGCATCCATTGATGCCTTGAGCTCCCCAATCTTTGCTTCAGCCTCCTCCTCCTTGTCTTTAACCTCCTCCTCCAATACACCAACCTCTTTCTTGATTGCATCGTTCTCACTACGCAACCGGGTGTTCTCTTCACTATAATATCCAGATGTCTTCTCAAGCTCTAGCACATTCAGTTGAAGCTTTTCTACCTCTCTCTTCAATTCAAGAATCTCCATCTCTTGCTCAGCTTTCTCCTTCAAAGCCTTATTCTTCTCTTGTGAAATCTCTTCTATCTTCTTCTTCGATTCTTCCAACTCCAAGGTAACAACTCGAATCTTCAACTCAAACTCTTTCTTCTTCTCCTCCTCGTCCTTCTCCAAGATGCAAAGACTCGCCCGCAACTTACCAATCTCCTCACAGGCTTCCCCATTCTTCTCCTTTAACACAAGAATCTCGGCACTCAACCCTTCTTCTATGCCCTTCAACATGCAAACCTCATCCTTTGAAACCCTAACATCACGTTCCAATCTCTCTTTAACCGCCAAAGCTCTACGACCCTCTTCTTCCAACGATTCGATCCTTCTAACTTTTTCTTCCATTTCATCCCTAATCGACTTAATCTCCGCCCGGTGCTTTTCGCCGATCTCCTCCTTCTCTTTCTCCACATCCTCCATCATCTCTCTCAGACACTCGAAAGCTTCCTCTTTCTTCGTCAATATTCTCTCCATTTCATCTTTTTCAACCTCCATTTCCCCCAATTTCTCCCTAATCCCCACGTTTTCCTTCTCCAAAACCCTAACTTTCGCCTCGAAACCCCCAGCCTCACTCTTCCTCAGCTCAACCTCCTCCTTCAACAAGCCCCTCTCCGAAGCAACACTCTCCAGCTCTTTCTTCATCCCCTCCCTCTCTACGCTCAAAAGCCCCAGTCTTTCCTGCAAAGCTCTCGCCTTTCCCGCCCCGTCAGCGAGCGCCGACACGAGCACGATCCTGCGGACCTCTCGCTCGAGATCCGAAGCAAAGGGCCGGGACTCCTCGACGTCCTCGATCTGCGCTTTGAGCTGATCGATCCGGACTCGCTTCTCCGTGGTTTCTTGAATGAGCAGCTGGTTTAGGGTTTTGAGGTTGTCCATTTTTTTGTTATCAGGGGAGAGGTCCCTGGGGCTCTCGGATTCGCGGGGTTTGGTTGAAATGGCTGAGGATTTCTTTCTCGCCATTAAAGATTGGATCTTGGTAGAGGAGGTGGAGAAAAAAAAACAAAAGATAAGGGTTAGGGTTTTTGTGAGGATGAGAAAAAGTTAGGGTTTTGAGGAGATAAAAGAAGAGGTTTTATATATTTTTTAAATAACGCGTTGGGTATCGAACCGTTGGGGTTCGAAATTTGAAAAATCTTACCGGCTGGTCGTTTTCCCACTGGGTTTCTTCCGCACGGGTCCTTGTTTATTTGGAAAATTGCAGGATTGTGCGAGATGGGCGTGAAATGAGGGTATGTTTGCAAGGCTTTGGGGGGTATGATGCAAATAGTTTTAAGCGACTAGTTTGATTGGAGATGCTTCGATTACCGAGTAGCCTCTTTGAATGCAGAGATCTGTAGGGTCCTTACATTGAGGAAACTGTTTGCATTCATGTGTATCTCATAAATGTTAAATTATTACTAAAATAGTAAAATCTTAATTAAAAACGTTTTTTCTATAGAGTGTGGTTGTTGTTGGTAAAGTTGTGTATTTATGATACAACTTGAAAAGTTATTGTCCACCTCATCGATTTTACTTTTATACTTTTCTTTGTTTGTTTTTGATTCCATTGGAATCATATATTGCGTGTTTGGTTTGCAAATGTAACTTTAATTGTTTGTTTGGAAAGTGTAAAAAGTGGTCCCTACTCAAATGATTATATTGGTTGGAATTATTTTTTATTATTTTTTCCTGACTTCAATGTCAGCTTTCTCCTAAAATCATGTCTTTTTTTTATGAAATCACTTTACAAGCCACATCACCATATGAAATCACTTTACACTATTTTCACAACTACAAGCAAACAATTGAAAGTGATGAAAGCTGACATTGGGACCTATTTTTTTACACTTTTCATCCTTTTACGTAAAAACATACAACCAAACAGCCCCTAAGAGAAGAGATAGAGAGAAATGAATAGCTCATGTGCCTCCCTGATATGCATTAATTTCTGTGTATAATTCATTTCTCTCTATCTCTCATCTCTTACAGGGTGCCCATGGACACTCTATAGAAAAACCGTAATTAAAATCATGGACTTGGAACTTTGTGAAAATTTCAATTCCGTACATCCCCTCCAAATTATCTCCTGAACCAGTGATTTTATTACTGAATAAGTATTTCGTTTCCTACTTCCTTTTTCGCCATTACAACATTTAAGCATTACCATATTTGATTTGATATGTAACAATGGGATCAATTTCAACACTCGGGTCAAAATGTTCTGTTTAACTTAATTTTGGTGCATAAAATAATGCAATTATAGATTTCAATACTTGCATTAAATTAGATATGTAACAATGGGCCCCTATAATTACGTTGGGCTTCGTGTAGGCTTGACTCCTCAGACAAAGGCCCAACTATATATTTCAACTGACTCGTTTTCTGAACTCTAGAAATGTGCTTGAAGTCTTGCCCAACAGTCCTTATCGGACCCAATCAAAATTATTGAGTCCCAACATTTAAAAAAACATTTATTAAATAGAATTGTACTGCACTAAATGCTAAATAGAAAAAATTTTCAAGGACCCAAAATATGGGACCAACAGGGAGGACAAATGAGGTGTCCCATTCTATTGCATAATGAGTTGGTCATCATTAATGATGGCCAGCTCATTATGCAATAGGAGGGGGACACCTCACATGTCCCCCATGTTGGTCCCATATTTTGGGTCCATATAGCAAAGCTCGACTAAATATTATAAAATCCTCTATTTATCATAAAACTCCTCTTAACTTTTAAAATATAAGAAAATCTCACGTAAGTTTAGGGATTATTAAAAAATCCTCTTTAACTTTGGGATTTCATATAAGAAGGGGGGGGGGGGGGGGGCGGCACCCCACACACACAAAATTAGTGTGATTTTCTAATGAAATTTCAAAGTTAAAGGGGATATTCTAATAAAATTTAAAAGTTAAAAGAGGAGTTTTGTGATGATCCCTATACTCAGGAGGGGTTTTTGAGCTAAAACTTATGATTTGTTAATCTAACATCACATGCCCTTTCCACGACCAAATATATCATGTTGGGCCACCTTCTTGTGTTGTTACTATTCTCTGATATTTTCTGATACACAGGCTCTGTTGGAAAAATCCCCTTAACTTGGTTAGTGGACTCTAACCCGTTAAGGATTAAAATGGTGTTTGGCTAATAACTAGGCCAGAAATGGCCTAGGTTTTTTAGCTTAGGTCTGTTGGTCTTCTTGTTTTGATGATGTTTAACAAACAATTTACTTCTAATGTTGTTTGTCTAGTGTTTGTGTTTTCATATTTATTCTAGACAAACGACGAGTTGGAGGATGGATGGAATTGCGCATTCATGATCATATCTAATGAAGGTTGGCGGAATAGTAGAGTGAAGCTTTGCATTCAAGTTAAAGATACAAGTTCAAGCTTCATCCGCAAGTTTACCAAGTTGAGCTACAATGAAGATCAAGATCAAGCTTGGGTAATTTAGTTTAAGAGTTATATTATGTGTGTTAAGTACTTTAAGCTCAATATCATATACACACATATTTTATTGGTTTCTATGTATATATATAGTTATATATATATGTACACATTTTGGATTTTGGTTTATCCACAAACAAAGTTTTTAGCATATAAATACATATTTATATTCATACATGTTTGTTTTTATGTGGATAAGTTGGTTTGGTTTAATTTCATAGATATGAAACAAATATATATTCATATTCATACTCATATGTTTCATATTCTATTTGTATTTGTGAAAAATACTATATTCATTGTTTATAGACTTCATAACAATAGTTTACATCTTTCTTCAAGTCTATAAAATTATTTTGTATTGTTTCAAAACATGGTTAAGCTAAAATGTCAAAACTCATATGTTTACATTTTCATGTTTTGGACTATTTTGCAAAATGATGATATTTTACATTTGGGAAGTCCTTTTTGCAAACCAGTCTTTGTAGCATGTTTATTATCATGTCTACAATCATTCCCCAAAGTTTTACATTTTTCTGAATTTATTGATATTTGTAAATAGTATTTTAAAATCAGCAAACTATTTTCGCACCTGAAAATTTCATATATCAGTTCACGGTCGACCGCTACGGTCGACCGCGCCTGTGTCTTTTGTTGCGTGGGCTGCAAAAACTTTCACGGTCGACCGTCAAGCTGAAATTCCCACGGTCGACCGCCACGGTCGACGCGTAAGTCTCTGGAAGTTTTCTGAGTTTCAAAGCTGGCTCGCGGTCGACCGTGAGTTTTCCACGATCGACCGCTATATACTCCAATGGCTATTTTGTACAGAATCTGATGTTGGATGTGGGTTTTTGGTCATTTTGTTTTGGTTTTTTGGCTGAAGTTTTGAGTGGGTATAAATACCTCATTGCCTTCAGCTCTTCTATGACAAGAAAGTGTTTTTAAAACAAGTTTAAAGAGTTTTAAACAAGGGTTTAAGAAGCTTTTAAGCATTTGGAAGTTTGAGTTTGTGAAATCAATTTCACAAGAGCTTGAGGAGATCATCTATTGGTGTTTGAGCATCCAACTCTTCTCCTTCCACTCTTGATCTATTGAGAAGTTTTCTAAACTCAATCTAGCTTTATATTTTATATTGTTTGATTATCATTTTATTAAGCTAGTGTTCATATTGAGTTTAGTTGATTTTATTTTCTCCTTGTTTACACACACACAACCATTGAGCTTATTGTATTTACATTCATAGTATAATTGGGTTGTGGGATAGTGTAACTTAGAGAGTGAGCTTATAATTCGTTCTCATCCTTGTAGAGAACAAACACTTTGTATTATGCATAATTGTGAGATCACTTTGTAATACACTTGTACACCGAGAGAAGTGTGTGGCGAGAGTCGGGGATCGTCCCAAGAGGAGTGGCGTCGGTTGACGAACCTAGGGAGAGGTTGTATCCGAGCACTTGAGGGAGACAAGTCTAGTTCAACACTTGGGAGGATGTAGAGTGGGATTGCAAGAGTGTGTGAGTTGTAGAGTTTTCGATAAATTAGAAAACCGTATTGTGTGGTATAAACATTACTCGGGTAAACATAGAAAACCCGGTTATGATAGTGGATTTCTCCCCGGGAGTGGGGAGCGAAGACGTAGGACGGAAGGTCCAAACTCCGTGATCATTTTGTGTGTTTGCATTGTTTATTTGCACACTATCACTCTTATCCTGTTTATTTCACCATTGTGCTAGTTTATATATCCTTGCATATATTTTTATCATATAGGATATATCTCTTTGTTCATATTGCTTATCCTAGCTTATATATCTTGTTGTATTTCATACCTGCTAGGATAACTTGTTAATTAGTTTTAATTGGCATAAAATCGGATTAGATTAGCATAAGACCCTAATCAACCCCCCCTCTAGGGTCTAACAAGGTCTTGTTTGGCAACAATTTAAAGCCGAGTCAGGGCTAAACCTGTCCCAAATTTTTACGCTATTTCTGTTTAACAAAAAACTTGGCCATTGTTGATCTAGTGGACCGAGGGGAGCTGGTCCACAACTGAATTGGTTCTCACTAGAGCAAATACTAAAGCACACTTTGGCCCACTTAGCAAACACACCCTTACTTTTTAACTGGGCAAGAATTGGTCCATCCCTTTATCTAGATCAATCTTAGCCAAGACTAAGGGATTATTCAAGCTAAGGGAGATTTACCAAACACACCCTTTAGTTTCCCATTTTATCTTTATTATTGTGTATTGTTCATTTGCTAGGGAGAATGTTGCCATCACAATTTATAAAGCTTATTGTCAGCTTGTATTATAACTATCACATTCCTAAACTCAATCTAGCTTGAGGAGATCATCTATTGGTGTTTGAGCATCCAACTCTTCTCCTTCCACTCTTGATCTATTGAGAAGTTTTCTAAACTCAATCTAGCTTTATATTTTATATTGTTTGATTATCATTTTATTAAGCTAGTGTTCATATTGAGTTTAGTTGATTTTATGTTCTCCTTGTTTACACACACACAACCATTGAGCTTATTGTATTTATGTTCATAGTATAATTGGGTTGTGGGATAGTGTAACTTAAAGAGTGAGCTTATAATTCGTTCTCATCCTTGTAGAGAGCAAACACTTTGTATTATGCATAATTGTGAGATCACTTTGTAATACACTTGTACACCGAGAGAAGTGTGTGGCGAGAGTCGGGGATCGTCCCAAGAGGAGTGGCGTCGGTTGACGAACCTAGGGAGAGGTTGTATCCGAGCACTTGAGGGAGACACGTCTAGTTCAACACTTGGGAGGATGTAGAGTGGGATTGCAAGAGTGTGTGAGTTGTAGAGTTTTCGATAAATTAGAAAACCGTATTGTGTGGTATAAACGTTACTCGGGTAAACGTAGAAAACCCGGTTATGATAGTGGATTTTTCCCCGGGAGTGGGGAGCGAAGACGTAGGACGGAAGGTCCAAACTCCGTGATCATTTTGTGTGTTTGCATTGTTTATTTGCACACTATCACTCTTATCCTGTTTATTTCACCATTGTGCTAGTTTATATATCCTTGCATATATTTTTATCATATAGGATATATCTCTTTGTTCATATTGCTTATCCTAACTTATATATCTTGTTGTATTTCATACCTGCTAGGATAACTTGTTAATTAGTTTTAATTGGCATAAAATCGGATTAGATTAGCATAAGACCCTAATCAACCCCCCTCTAGGGTCTAACAAGGTCTTGTTTGGCAACAATTTAAAGCCGAGTCAGGGCTAAACCTGTCCCAAATTTTTACGCTATTTCTGTTTAACAAAAAACTTGGCCATTGTTGATCTAGTGGACCGAGGGGAGCTGGTCCACAACTGAATTGGTTCTCACTAGAGCAAATACTAAAGCACACTTTGGCCCACTTAGCAAACACACCCTTACTTTTTAACTGGGCAAGAATTGGTCCATCCCTTTATCTAGATCAATCTTAGCCGAGACTAAGGGATTATTCAAGCTAAGGGAGATTTACCAAACACACCCTTTAGTTTCCCTTTTTATCTTTATTATTGTGTATTGTTCATTTGCTAGGGAGAATGTTGCCATCACAATTTATAAAGCTTATTGTCAGCTTGTATTATAACTATCACATTCCTAAATGCAGGCATTTGCCTTTTAGGTGCGAGAAGATTGGGTTTAATCAAGATTTTCCGATATGCTTACTTGTCATTTCTATTTGTATTATTATGTATTGTTCACGTTTATGAAGCATGTTGCCAGCACGTGTTATAAAGCATATTGTCAGCTTGTTCGATAACAATCATGTTATGAACGTGGGTATTTACCTTTTAGGTTTGAGAAGTTTGGAGTTGTTAATTAAGATTCTTCGACATGCCTTACTTGTCATTTCTATCCGTATAATTATGTATTGTTCACGTGTTATGAAGCATGTTGCCAACACGTGTTATGAAGCATGTTGTCCGCTTGTATGGTAACAACCACGTTATGAATACACGCATTTACCTTTTAGCGGAGTTGTTATGATTCTCTGATATGCTTACTTGTCGTTTCTATCTCTATAGTTATGTAATGTCCAGGTGTTATGAAGCATGTTACGAACTCAACAACCTTCTAATACTCCTTACAATTATGACCGCAACGATTGTACTGTAAGCTCTTTATTGCGCTTCCTATTTAAGGAGTCATGCTGTGATAATTAGCAGACTTGTTTTCTAAACTCTAGAAATGTGCTTGAAGTCTTGCCGAATAGTCCTTATCGGACCCAATCAAAATTATTGAGTCCAACATCTAAAAAAAATCCTTTATTAAATAGAATTCCACTGCACTAAAGGCTAAATAGAAAAATTCCCCAATGACCCAAAACATAGGACCAACAGGGGGACAGATGAGGTGTCCCCTCCTATTGTGACCAGCTCATTATGTAATAGGAGGGGGACACCTCACATGTCCCCACATGTTGGTCTCATATTTTGGGTCCATGTAACAAAGCTCGGCTAAATATCATAAAATCATCTATTTATCAGAAAACTCCTCTTATCTTTCAAAATATATGAAAATCTCACTTAAGTTTAGGGATTATTAAAAAATTCCTCTTTAACTTTGGGATTTTATATAAGAACACCCCCCCCCCCTAAATTAGTTCGATAACCATCCTTTTTTGGGGGTTAGGGGGGGTTCTAATATTGACCTAGCACTAAACTCTAAAATTATGACGAGGGCGAAAAATTATGATTTGTTAATCTAACATCACATGCCCTTTCCACGACCAAATATCATGCTGGGCCACCTTCTTGTGTTGTTACTATTCTCTGATATTTTCTGATATGCAGGCTCTGTTGGCAAAATCCCCTTAACTTGGTTAGTGGACTCTAACCCGTTAAGGATTAAAATGGTGTTTGGGGAATAACTAGGCCAGAGATGGCCTAGTTTTTTAGCTCAGGTCTTGTTTGGCAACAATTTAAAGCTGAGTCAGGGCTAAACCTATCCTAATTTTTATGCTATTTCTGTTTAGCAAAAAACTTGGTCATTGTTGACCTAGTTTTTATAAACTAAAAAAACACCCCCAAGCCCACCCCCCCCCCCCCCCCCCACACACACACACACACACCAAACTAAACAAGAAAACTGGTTTTATTGTGGACCAGGAGGGAGCTGGTCCACAACTGAATTGGTTCTCACCAGAACAAATACTAAAGCACAGTTTGGCCCACTTACCAAACACACCCTTACTTTTCACCCCTAACTAGGCAAGAATTGGTCCATCTCTATATTTAGACCAATCTTAGTCGAGACCAATGGATTAGAAAAATTCCCCAAAGACCCAAAATATGGGACTAACAGAGGGGATATGTGAGGTGTCTCTTTCCTATTGCATAATAAGTTGGTCATCATTAATGATGACCAACTTATTATGCAATAAGAGGGGGACACCTCACATGTCCCCCTGTTGGTCCCATATTTTGGGTCCTTGTAGCAAAGCTCAAGGGATTATTCAAGCTAAGGGAGATTTACCAAACACACCCTTTACTTTCACTTTTTATCTTTATTATTGTGTATTGTTCATTTGCTATGGAGAATGTTGCCATCACAATTTATAAAGGTTATTGTCAGCTCGTATTATAACTATCACATTCCTAAATGCAGGCATTTAGGTGCGAGAAGTTTGGGTTTAATTAGATTTTCCGATATGCTTACTTGTCATTTCTATTTGTATTATTATGTATTGATCACGTTTATGAAGCATGTTGCCAGCACGTGTTATAAAGCATATTGTCAGCTTGTACGATAACTATCGCGTTATGAACGTGGGCATTTACCTTTTAGGTTCGAGAAGTTTGGAGTTGTTAATTAAGATTCTTCGGTATGCCTTACTTGTCATTTCTATCTGTATAATTATGTATTGTTCACGTGTTATGAAGCATGTTGCCAGCACGTGTTATGAAGCATGTTGTCCGCTTGTATGGTAACGGTCACGTTATGAATACAAGCATTTTACCTTTTAGCGGAGTTGTTATGATCCTCTGATATGCTTACTTGTCGTTTCTATCTTTATAGTTATGTACCGTCCAGGTGTTACGAAGCATGTTACGTACTCAACAACCTTCTAATACTCCTTACAATTATGACCGCAGCGATCGTACTGTAAGCTCTCTATTGTGCTTCCTATTTAAGGAGTCAATATTGTGATAATTAATATTTTCGGATCTTTAAGGTCAGTAGGAGATTTAGGGGGTGCTTGTTTCAATTTCTACAAATTATAGGAAATATTTTCCACCCAAAATATGATTTCCTTGTATTTCTTAAAAAATTTATAGGAAAAGTTTTAAGAAGTCAAAAAGTACCAATTTGCTTGTTTTTTTTTTACTTTGCTTATTTGGTTCAAAACAAGAAAATGACCCATAACTTAATAGAAAATAGCAAGATTTTCTATAATTTGTAGAAGCTGAACCAAACACCCCCTAAATTTATAGAAAATTGTCAATTTTATATAAAGTGACAATGTGGTGCAGATTTCTAGGTGGTTTCCGCCCATTTTGAGAGGAAATTGATTTCTGTAAAATTTGGTACTTTTTTGTACTTTACAGAAATCATTTCTGAATTTTTTTTTTTTTTGAACCAAACACAGCTTACGAAAATCTACATAAAAATTTTAATTACGAAAATCAAACTAGGAGAGTAATCTCAAATACAAATCCTCTAATAACCTTTCCAAAACATGAAGAGAGCGGTCGTAGCCTTCAAACTTTTTCTCTCATATTATGCTCGCACGCGGAACGCTCTGATAATAATTAAAATATCTACCCAGAGCAATTAAGGAGACGTTACAAAAGTATCAACCCGCAATACATTTCCACGTTGGACCCAACCTGTCTGGGCCCCACCAAACGCACAAACCTCCCGGGTCTGTTAACTGCAGTCCAAAAAACTCTTAAAAATCCGTTTCGGCCCTCACATTTTCATTCAACGTAACCCCCCCTAGCTCTCTTTTGAACAACCTCCCCATAATACATCCAAAAAATAATTAAAACTTAAATTGTCATTACATAAAACACCAACTTGTTAATTAATTAATTAATTAACTTTCCCTATAAATAGGGGGGTCTTGTTTTAGTCACTCTCCCCCCTTAATTTGCTTCCAATACTCTTCACCATTTGAGCTAATTTGAGATAGTATAATGGATATCGAGCGTCTCCACAACAACCTCGTTGAGCTCCATTGGGAGCTTATTCATGAAGTTTAGATCATTTCTTTTCCTAATAATTAAGTTTTTCTTTCATCTATTTTTTTATTTTTTTTTAAATTTTTTTTTTACAATAGGGGTTTTTAAATGATCATTATATGACTTTGCGCGGACTGGAGACTGAGCCAGGATCACTAAGCAACACCATGGAGACGTACCTTAAGAGTTGCTTTGAGAACATCTTGCAACTTAGTTACCTTACGTGAGTGTGATCGAATTATTATTATTTTTTCGATAATTTAAATTGTTTTTACTCTTTTTTTTTGTTTTTGTAATATTGATTCTTAGCTAGTTTTGAATATTATTGTTGTATTTGTTATATGTATACATACTTGTCAGTGACGAGCAGCCCGTTGACATGAGGAGGGTGTACAGGGTGATCTTCAGGATCAAGGGTGGTTCTTCATGGTATAAAATTAAATATTTACCTGCTTTAATTTGGATGCCTTTTCTCATATATACTTTAATTAGAAACCAATTAATATAATTCTTGTCATGAGCTAGGTGTTATTTTCAATATGATTATTAACTTACTTTTGAAGGAAAAAGAAATTATAATATTTGGAGTATGTTTTTATTTTTATTTTTTAAACTTGAGGAGGTTAATGACATAAAAGATCTTCATGTTACATGCATAACCAAAGACTTGTCTATATGATATTGTAATTGATACTTTATGCTTTCAATTTTTTTTTAAATTAGCCTCATATCCCTAGTATTGCATAAAATTAAAATATCGATTCATTTTTCGCAGCATCGGTGCTGCAAGAATGGTCACAGCTAGCCAAACCCTCCTCACTTCCCGTAGAACTGTTGATAACCGTGAAAGGTGAACTAATTAATCTTCATAGCTAATAACTCTTTTTTATTTTTCATTAAATGAAAAAAATGAGATTTCATCAACAAACCCCTTAATGTAACAAAATATAAGTTTTCACAGGGTTATGCAGCTACTAGACAACCTCCAAGACGAGTATTCCCTTCTGAGGGACAAGCTTGATGCTTTATTTACGGTACAAAAAAAAAAATCCTCTTAAATCTTACAATTTTGCAACTAACGCTCAAATTTTATTTTTTTTTATTTTCTGCTTTGTGATTTATATTCACTTGAATGGCTTGTAGATCGAGCGCCAAATAATCCATGCTGTAGGGAGGGTCAGAAGGTGGTGGTGATCGATGAAAGAATTCGATCGTAATCGAAAGGGGGATCCTATATATGTGTTCTATAATTAGCTTCATGATCATAGTTATGTAGGATCCTTTGACGTTATTTTCTATGGCTTTCTAGTTTGAAGTTATATTGTAAAACTTTGTGTGTTGTCATAATTACATAAATAAATGGATCTCTCCTTTTTTTTCCCTGAAAATTCCTTCCTCTAGCAGATTTTCCTCTCTTAGAATGAACCCATATATTTATAACTATAAAAATTACAAAGCTACAAAAAAAAAATTGTATCTTGTTGCAACAAATAGAAAACATATAGTAGATTTCTTGAAAAACTCTGCTGATAGAAACCTAACTTAAGTTAAATCCAATATCATTATTCAGGCATGCATACAAACTGACAATCTTCTGCAAACTTGCTCCTTCAAGTGATAGAAAATCTTCAGAAATGAGCTTCAGTGTATGAAAATTCAAGAACAATGAGATTTGTGGTGAAATTTTTAGCATGTGGAGATGGATTCTATGCATGATTCTTGAAAAATTATCATATATTTTCAAACAAAGTAACATACAAAATACAGAGTACAATCCAACTTAAACACGTGTTACCCACAAAAATTGACTAATTTTTTTCGAACAATCTATCAGATCTATATGAATATACCTTCTTTTATTCTATACTGATTGAAACAAATAAAATTCTTTCCTTACTAGTACTTTGTTGATAACTTCAATAATTCGTAAGTTACGTGCCAGTTCATCGGCAGCTTGTTTCATTGCCTATGACAATGTTGCACATTAACCACGCAAGCTCTTCAATTTCCCAGCTCATGTTTATAGTAGCTAATGAATCTCATCCGTAACGAGTTCTATTTAGTACGTAACACGTAAATCTCTTCCAAAAACGAGTTTTCGCAATCTAACCATCTGCAGCTGGTTACTTGTACTTCCTTTCCCTTCCTATCGACATCTAATGTATGTGCTTCAAAACCTGCCAATTATGCCTAAAACTGTCCAGATTGACCTTCCACCTTTGTCAAATGTACCAATTTAAAGATGTTTTTTTTTTCTGATAGTACCATATGCACATAATTTCTCCAAAGATTTCCATGCAAATCTATCACATCCTTTTCAACAATGACTGTTACGATCATCTCTATATCAAAGTGTCGCGTAGTTTGAACAGCCTTCGATACACATAAATCTCCTGCGAAAGCTTAACCAATCGCCTAGATTATAAGCCTAGTAGATGGTAGCAAAGTAAGATGAACTACACTCTTTAAAGAACATTTGCACTTGCTTCAGACCCTGAGGTGCTGATAATTCTTCAAAGAATTACAAATAAATTGAAGGTAGAGTTTCACATCAATACAGACCAAGAATGTAGCAATAAGGCTCTTTGATTTCACAAGTACTTAGAACAGTAAATTTTACAACGAATATAACCTTCTCATTCAAACTTGCCTCAGTACGCAACATTAAGGTAAAATTATTGAGCTACTCAAAGAATGAATGGTGTCGCCTTCTGATCTAGCCGATTAAACAGTTCTCTTGATATATCTGGGGAAAAAAAATTCTAGTCTTTAAACGAACGATCAGAGGGAGCGAAATACACCATCTCTTCCCAACTCATCATCTGTTTTGTGGTGCATTGGTTGAACGATGTAGCGCAATAATTTCTCTCTCTAGCTACAATAGATCACCAAAAAGAAAGAGTTAATAAAACTTTTAGACATATGTTCTTCTTTTATGTACTTATAATATGGAGGATAAATATGTATATGCATACCGACAATAATGGTTCAACTTTGGTTTTTAGGAGAGAATACTCTTGTTTTAGTATCGTCAAACCTTCAACACCCCTGAATCAAGGGCAAAAAACTTGAATTTTGATAGAAAATTGATGGAAACATAAACAAAATTATTCTTAGGGATAAAAGACTAGCTAACCCTGCATGATTATTCTCCTTGCAGCAGTTAAGGATAGTTTGGCAAGCATTCGCTACACGTTTAGCACCTATGCTGCAATGACACAAAATAGTTCAGGATTTATTTCAAAAACAAATGTAAAAAAATGAACATACAGAGAAATAACCATGGCAATATATAAATTGAAGAAGCAGAAAATAGGGGGGAAATACCACTCTCTTTACGAATCAAATCTTCTTTTTTTGTCACCACTTTATTATCCTCTAAAACAAACTCTTTCAGTTTAAAATTGATAATGTCAACATCTTACCCCCAAAATGTTTCATATAATTAAATAATAAACAATACAGATGAAATTTATGACCCACTTTTGAAACCTTTCTATTGTCCAAAAGACTCCAAAGTTTATGAATCAATTCTAAAGTTTACTATGGATTTACTCCAAATACTTTTTGAACAACTTAATTTGTGACTGAAAAAAAATAGCATGATGGATTACCAAGCATCTTTTCAACGCCGAACCAAAAGGAAGAAAGTAAAATTTCTAAATTGGAAAAAAAAAATATTCATAATTTTTAAAAGAAATATGATGAGTACCTTACACTGCTTCCCTTCAATTGGATTGCATGGGCATCAACCTTATCAAAATCCTCCACACTACTTTTTAGTGAACATATATGAATTCGACGAAAGTAAAAAAATCAGCAAACTTTCATAATATAAACTTCTACAGATAGTAATATACTAAAAAGAAAAAAAGAATGAGGATTACTTACATATCACTGTCCATCTCATTGATAATCTTCTCGGTTTCGTTCACATAAAGGGACAGCATTTCAGAAACAAACTCTTGCATACCATCATCTTGCAATCGTTGCAACTGCCGAAATTGCTCATCAAGGATTTCCTTCACAGAGAAAATTAAAAAATAAAATGTTAAAAAGTTTTTGATGGGAAATTTTTTTTTTCAGGGTTTTCTTGTGTTTCAATGCACTAACCTCTCTAAGGAGATTTAAAGTGATATCAGCCACTTTATTCTGCAATTGATTCAACTCCTCCATGGGCTTTGTCTTTCTTTTTAGCCAAGATATCTCCAACCCTAGATTTTGTAACCCTTAAAGCGTAGAAAAGATCATGGTGATGATATATAGAAGGGGTTTAAAGAGATGCATTATGATTACTTTCCTTCAAAAAAATAATAATAGGGAGGAGTCGCATTATGTTTACCTCTTTTGGCAGTATATATATATTAGCGTTTCCTTCTAATGTTAGACATTTCCTAATAAAAGAAGAAGGTTTTTAAAGTAAATTAATTTTAGGGCTTTTAGCAAGTTGGTTTTATTTCCTTTGCCGGGAAAAAAATATGTGAATGTAAATGAACGTGAAAGATAAAATTTAAAACTTAATTGGTTGGAAGAGTTAACAGCTACCATGTGAAAGGATAAGAACACAATAAAGAGATAATAATAGTTAACAGCTAGAAGTAACAAACATATAAATACTGATTTTTCTCCAGAAAGTTCTCTTTTAATGAAGTGAAAATAATTTTTGGGTCGTTATTGGTCTAACTTGTAGATGTAATGCGAGACTCAACAAATCTAAATAACACATGTCAAAACGATTTGTGTCATACACAATATGAGATAATAATATCTTGTATTGTTTTCCTCTTTGAGTTTTAAGAAAAAAAACACACTCATTACTTTCTTGCGTTAATGCGAGAACTGCGCATCCGAGTGGCGAGAGGTCCAGAGCTCTTCTACAGTGGTCAGGCGGTGATGCGAGATTGAACTTCATAAGAAGCCGGCGCTGAAAGGTTGAAACAACATATAAAGATGGAAACTACCTAAGATAGTAGTGCGATTCCGATCACCCATGCACGTGCATACAAATTCTTCCTCCTTCATGATATATGCGCTATCGTTAAATTCTTTGTACAAACAACCATCTAGAAAAGGAAATTATCAATTACCTAAAAAAGAAGACAAACTGCGATACATCATTTGTAACCACTTAAAAATGTACATAATTACACATCTCTACTCACTATTACATTCTCCTGATCCTTTATCACTATTACAAATCCGAGTGCCGAGAGGTCCAGAACTCTTCTACAGAGGTCAAGCCATGATGCGAGATTGAACTTCATAAGAAGCCCGCGCTGAAAGGGT
>BQKN01064844.1:424389-463203 GCA_022839385.1 Asparagus kiusianus
TGATTCCCACTCGTACAAAGCTTTCACACAATTCAAGGAGAGCTGAGTTGTGTATACGTTGGACAATGTGCAAAGCTGACCTGATTTCAAAAATTGATTCCCACCGACAACGTTGGATAATGTGTAAAGCTGATCAATTTGTACAAAATAATTCAATTTCAAATGTTGACCACCGACAAATTCAAACCAACCGCAAATTCAAATTCAAATTCGAATTCAAACAAAAAACAAATTTGGATTGGCTATAAATAATATTCACAAGTTCTACTTCAAACCACCCAATTCGAAGTATTTCTGATCTCCAAACCAACCACTTTTTATAAAAAAATGTCTGTTCGATCAACTGGGTACACGGTTACTGAAGATGTGCTCATTTGTCAAGTATTCTTGGATATTTCTCAAGACCCTATTATCGGTAGAAACCAGTCTCGAGATGCATTTTGGTCTCGTGTGGAGGACAAATACAATGAACTTCGAGATCAGCATTTTGAGATGCGTACGAGCCGATCAATTCGTTCTCGAATGGAAATTATAAGTAATGAAGTAAGGAAATTGAATGCGTGCTTGAGACAAGTAGAGAATCTGAATCCAAGTGGTGCTTCAGATGAAGATATTGTAAGTATTCTATTAATTATCGTTTGAATTTTATTATTTTATTATTGAAATACATAACTTGATGTTCACTATAATTTACAGTTAGTTCGAGCAAAGATGTTATTTATGCAAGAACCGAAGTACAAAAAAGGTTTCAAATTTGATCACGTCTGGAATATGGTTAAAAATTTCGAAAAATTCAAAGATGATGTCCCCACAGCAAGACAAGTTGGTCGAAGACAATCCCAAAGTGTGAACTTCGACTCGTCACAATCAGATAATCCCACTCCGGAATCTCCTATATCAACATCTCCTGGATTGTCATCATTTACTCCATCTGAACGACCTATTGGGGTAAAAAAAGCTAAATTGAAAAGGAAAAATGATGATTATGAGTCAAGTGTAGTGGACTCCATCGAGACCTCCAACAATCGACTTATAGACAGGTTAGACAAGGCGAGCTTGGACAAGCAAGAAGCATTTGATATCGAACGAGAAAAGATAGCTATGAAAAAAGATAGAGATGAATGGAAAATTATAATGAAAGATTTGAATTCCATTGCTGATCCAAACGTACGTGAGTACGTTCGAGCTCAACAGATTAAAATAATACAAAAAAGAAATCAACAAGGACAAGGGTCTGCTTCTAATTTTGGCAATTATTTCAATGATATTGGACACTCTGGCCCCGATCTACCAGATTATTGAGAGTTGCTTGTCCATCTTAAGTAACGTCACCATGTTTAGTTTGTATTTTATGTTTTATTTTAATGAAGTTTTATATTATGTGTGTCAGTTTTTATATGTTATGTATTTCAGATATGTAATTTATATTTGAATTATGTATTATGATTGCTCTTTAATGAAGTTTTATATTATGTATGTCTAGATTTTAATATTATAATTAATAATAATGTCTGTTAAATTTTAGCATTTTTTATTTTTAAAAAATAATTTATTTTGTCCACATTATACAATTGGGGTAAAATTATAAAATTTAAATATTATTGGGGTTGTTTTATATATTTAATGAAACAATTGGGGACAAATTGTAAATATATAAAAGTATGAGGTTTAAAAAAATTGAAAAATAAAAAAAAAACAGTAATGGGGGATGAACAGTGCGACGCCAAATATAGCGTCGCGCTGTTCATCCCCGTCAAAATGCGGCAACAAATGCCGCTCGATTGGAGCTCCCACGCAGCGGCATTTTCACTTTTCGCCTCAAAATGCCGCTGCGTTGGAGATGGTCTTAGTAAGATAATTTTTGTTAATTGGCACTTAAATATCTTATTGTTTCACTACCGCATGGGCCGGGTCGACCAGCGAGCTGACCTGACCGAGCCCGCCATGGGTCACGATCCAGCTCAGCCCATAGTTGGCTGGGGCCTTGCTCGGCCCATGATATACTCGGGTCATGGGTCGAGCTGGGTCAAGCCTCAGATCCGGGGTCAGAGAAATAGGTCTGGCCCACGATATATTTTTTTAGTTAGGCTAGTTATTCCTTTAGCCCTTTGGGCCTAAATCTAGCTACCAACAAAGTTAAAATACTATAGGTCTTCGGCTCGTGGGCTTTTTGGCCCATTGAGAAAATAAGCAACGGTCAGTAAGCTTGTTGCTGTCTACTTAGAAGGATTAAAAAGTTCAATACAAGTTTATAAATAGTTTAATACAAGTTTAAATTACTAAGAAATAAATTAGAAAAAATCTTATAATTGTAAATACAAGTTTAATATAATTAAAAAGGTAAAAAAAGAAAAAAGTTGGAGATACATGTGCCGGCCCATGATCCACGAGCAGTGGCCCGGGTCAGACCCAGCCCGGACCTAAGCGGGTTATGTCCCAAGCTGGGTCCAGTCCCAGACCCGGGATCAAAGAAGTAGGCCCGACCCACTCTGACCCGGCCCAGTCTAGGTCAAGCTCAGCCCAACCTTGAACCTAATGGGCCGAGTCACGGGCCTGAACCAGCCCAGCTCACGCCCACCCCTAACTACCTTTTATACTTTCATGCCCAAAATTGTAAAATATAGCACTTAAATACCCTAAATTCTCCCAATTTAGAGTTGATAAAGAATTTACCATTGTCTGATAGATGCCTATGTCCTAACAAGTTTTCTCAATTTTCAAATGTGAGAGGCTGACAGTTCTTTAAGATGATTCTGCTGAAAAGAGAACATTAGATGTTAATTACTAGAAGAAAAATGTTTCAGGGACCCCAAAATAAGGGACCCTGAGTGGGACAGGTGAGGTGTCGTCTCATTGTCCCGTGATACACAATTCGTGAACAGCGCATCACGGAACAGGGAGGTGACACATCACATGTCCCACGTAGAGTCCCCTATTTTAGGGTCACTGCAGCAACACTCTTACTGGAAATCCAAAGATTGGAGCATGACAGATCCCCAAGCATCAAGTTCCTCCAATCAAGGGCTATTATTCATTTAAGAAAATAAAAATTACTACAAAAGATGAACAAACCTCATGAGACGTGTAGAAGGTGGGAGAAAGCCTATTTTTTGACAAATTAATGGAACTTTTGCCAAGTGGCACTTCCAAAGGGTAGAGGTTTACAGCATTCATATGACCTTTGTATATCGTGTGTACTATTCCTAATTACTAATATGTAGCCTTCATGGACATATCCGAGGACCCACATATTTTACTATTATAATAATTGAAATAATTATGTAATCCTTAAGATTAACAAATCAAATAGAGGTACTTATGAAACTAATGATGTATGGCTAATGAAATATATTTAGATGGCGTGGGCATTTTAAAAAACCTAGAGGGGTGAATAGGGTTTATGTTAATCTTATTAGATATTAATGTCGATTAAATCTTACTAACAAATATATCCTAACAATATTGATATACAATAGATTAAAGCAGGGATATATGAACAAACAATAAATAAACAAGAGTGATAGTGCACAAAAACAAATCACAAACACACGATATGTTCACGGAGTTCAGTCAACTTCTTGACCTACGTCTCCGTTCCTCACCTCGAGGAGATCTCCACTATCACAATCGGGTTTTTTACGCTCACCCGAATAACGTTTACACCTCACAACTCGGTTTTCTAGTTCACCGAAAACTTTACAACTTACATACTTGCAATCACACTCTACACCCTCTAAGTGTTGACCTAGCTCGTGTCACCTTCCTCAAGTGTTCGGAATTACAACATCTTACTAGGCTTTACTACCGACATCGTCTCTCACCACACACTCCACTCGGTGTACAAGTGTAATACAACGTGTAACTCACAATAAAGCTCAAAATACAAGATTTTGTTCTCTACAATAGATGAAAACACAGTATAAGCTCACTCTCACAATATCACAATCCCACAACCCAATATATGATGTATGAAATACTAAACGCTCAAATAGGGTGTGTGATAAAATGAGTATAAATGAAATCTAACTCAATGAGCAAACTAGCAATAATGAGAATGTGCAAATCAGTAATTAACTGCTAGAGAAAAGAGTTGGAAAAACTTCTCTATAAACAAAATAGAGGATGAAGAAGATTGAGGATGAATTCCTCAATTGAAAATGTAAGCTTCCTCTTTGTAAACAAAAACTCAAGAAACTTAAACAAATTTTAAAACTCTTTAAACACTTTTTAAAACCCTCTTAAATTGATATCAGAAGTGAAATAATATGGGGTTTATATAGGATAAAAATCAAGGCCCAAAACCCAAGAAAATCTAGCAAAAAAGACAAAATAACAAAAGCTGGAGAATATAGTCCTTGGGGCTTATCGGTCGACCGACGGCTCGTATCAGTCGACTAATGAGCTGACCGTTATAGGCAACTGGCAGCTCATCGGTCGACTGATGGGCACAATCAGTCGACTGATGACATCATCAGTCGACTAGTCAGTCGACCAGCATTAAAACAGACAATTTTAATAATTACAGGCAGTTTCATCAGTCGACCGACCAGTCGACTGATAACCAGTTTTCAGCCTGTATGGAATTTTAAAAATGAATTTGAAAGCCATTTTAAAAATATCAAATAAATTTTAAAACATGTATAACTATGGGAAAAGTTTATAAACATGATTATGAACATGTTGGAAAAGTATTTTTTTAATTTTCTCTTACCATTTGTGAAATCTTAGAAAAATTCAAAAGCACTAAAAATACATGTATTTTAAACATGTTGATTTTGATATTTAGCTCAAACCAAGTTCTGAAAACTTTTATAATGTTTTTATGAACTTAATAAAAGATGTTAACAACGTTTGTATAGTCCAAAGCATATTAAAATATATTTTGCATAAAAATACCTATATTTGAGAAAATTCACAAATGAATGTGTGTATAAATTTGAGCTTGTAGAATTTGCACACATTATATAAACCTATACTAAGTATACTAAGAATGAATCTTCTGAAGCTTGAACTTGATTGATTGACTTTGCATAGGCTTCAATATCAATTTTGCTCAATTTCCGGTTTATACTAAACAACACAAAACAAAATACTAAAACCAATATTAGTTGTAAATTGTTTGTTAAATCATCATCAAAACAAGAAGACCAACACATTTAACAATCATGAACATTATAAATTCAGTAAAACAGATAATGCCACAATCGACCGGTGTAACAGAAATAACCCCCGCCAATCCAAAAATTACACAACGGTCTTTGGCAAGCACACATTCTCACCAGAAAGCAATGTGAAATTAATGCTGCATGAACACTTCCAAGATAAACAAGCAATGGCACTATCATTCATATGATACATTCATGCTTAACGAAAAGGGTAACCATCATACTATTTAGAACTAAAAGTTCAAATGCTACATGAACTCTTTCCTCAAATGTAAAAATGAGAAAAGGAAATATTTAACATTGTATACGGATGAAACCCTCATTTTAAACATTAATATCAGACATGCTAAATCAAACCAATTCAGGCATGCATACCAGAGAGCTATCGAGAGAGCTCATGCATGTAAAATACAGTGTTTGTTTACGAAAACAAATTCAGCTTTACCAAAACAAATTCATTTAAAATGCATTAAAAATTGGTTTACATCTAATCCAAAGCATTTATGAGACTTCTGTATATCCTGTGCAAAAATAAGTACCAGTAAAAGATACTTGGTACATCACACTAGCAGCAACCATGTATACCAAAAACTAGGCTTTTACAAACTATGCAAACTTTAAATATTATTCACCAACCCAACTAATTTATAGGCCTTCATATTTCTGGCTACAATTTCTAGATATGATGGTAACTCCCATATCTAGGCCTTGACACATTTTGGCTTACAATGTTTCCTAAAACAATTATCCAATACTTAATTTATGCTGAAACTTTCATACAATAAACTTTGAAATAACTAAAGAAGACATTATATTACAGCTTCCTAGTGCTCTCTCTCAAGCACAATCTTACAAACCACAGATAACATTAAAGGTATTTTCTTTTTCGACATGAGGATGCAATATATCATGTTTTCAATAATTTTTTTTTTCTGTTTGATGCATAAACTGTGGAAAATATCAGAAAGGTATCTGAAATAATAAAAAAATCATGGGATGATAATTTAAACTTGACATATAATCTGTAGCAATTTTTACACAATGTTACTACATGTTTATCGTTTGCAAAGTGCTAAGAGGACTGAACTGAATTATATTGAGAATCAGATATTACAAATAGTAACATTGTTAAAGATTATCTAGGAAATTTATAACATACTTCAGAATCATGAGAAAAAGTAAAGTTTGACAAAATAACAAAATCTTTTAACATCGACACAAATTTGCACTGGGGTTCAGACTCTCTTGCTATTCTTCCAATAAAATGTTTTCCTCTCAAGCAACCAACTCTTTGTTAGCGCATCTTAAGTGATAGTATACTTGCCGGATATATATATATTTTGATGACATTCTTTTTGTTCTCCCTTACATTTGTCCAGACGAAACATTATGGTGCCCACAATACCAACAAGTAACAAACATATAATCTCTAAAGTCCTTAGAATTCGAACTCTGCTGCATTCAGAACTATAACTTTAATATGAAAAGCCAGACTTTAAGAACTTACACGTAAGAGCATTTTGGTTCGAGGCTTGTCTTACCAGTATCCTGGCAAGAGCCAGCATAAGGTACCAGTCCATATACGACGCTTCCCCCGTCTCAAGCGAAATGGTTGATTGTTACATTCAGATGCAATCTATAGTAAATCACCTGAAGGATTGACAAACGACTGCTATATTCAAATAAAATGATATTGTACATAGTCCACATGTAAACTATTTGTTGGAAATCAATTTCTTGCGACGTAGAAATGTTACTTTACCTACTAATACTGCAGTTTCACTGGCATAACACAAGACTCTATAGTCCCTTCTGATGCAACCAAGCTCTGAAGTTGTGGTGAGTGTTGAAACCTACAATTTTATGCTCTGAAATGTACCTGTGTAAAAATCCTATTAAATATGCATGCTTGGTGGATTTTAACTGGGAACGTTTGGCTACCAATGTGTTTTTTCTGTTTTCCTTTTTTTTTCAAAAAAACAATGAAACTTGTTTGGGAACTTGGGTGTTTTTTGGAGTTGTCCCTTTACAAATATGAAAAGCTCAAAACACCTTTTAGGTGTTTTGAGATCCCCGTTTATTTTCCCCCAAACCAACGCGATCCCCTTTTTCTCCTCCTAAACCCGAGCAGCCGTCGTCGCCTTCGCCGCCTCGTCGGAGCCAAGTCCTCACCAAGGTTAGATCGCCACTGCGTCTCGTGACCACGCCGTCACCGTGTCCCCCTAGTTTCGTCGTCGTCGCCGTCGACATCGACGCCTTCAGATCCCGTCGCCCAGCTTCAGATTTGATGTCGCCGTCGACATCGACGCCTTCAGATCCCGCCTCTCTTCTTCAATGCCCTGAACCCAGATAACCCATCCTCTTCTTCGTCTCTGTTTTATTGCTAATTTTGGGTGATTTTTTGTGCGATTTTGGCTGACATTTGTTGGGTTTTTTGGAAATGGATTCTGAGGGGATTATCTCAATGTCGGTGGCTTCGGTTGTTGAGGCTTAGCGACATTGATTTGGCTACAAGAAGAGCAGAGGAAGCAGGTGATTTTTTTGCTTGAAGTTTTGATTTTATTTTCTGGATTTTACGATTAATGTTGGTTATGGATGACTATTGTGATGTGGGTCATTTTTAGCTTCTGTAATGATGCATTATGGAGTGCAACTCAATGTTTCACAATGGTGTTATCAAACACTTTAGGAGAAAAAACACAACACCAATGTGTTTTTTAGAAAAACACTACAACAAAAAACACCTTGGTAGCCAAACAAGCCTCGATAGTCTGACACTATCTTAAAATCCCTTCCATCGCACCAACTTTTGAAGTAGTGGTGACAATTCTTCCTTCACTGTTTGGTAGCGCAATCAGAAGATTCAGAACTGATCTTGTAATTTTCAAAGGTAAAATTCATGGCCCTCAGACAAAACTCGATGATCCAATCTATTGCTGCTTATTAATCTCCCATTGTCAAAAGAACTTTTAAGTTAGGAGGAGGGGTCTATCTCATATTGAAAGCTCGAAATCTTCACAATTTGGTCCAGCAACAATACCTTAACCTCTAATTAACTCCTAAAAACTGCAAGTGCCATTTGATTTTCTTTGCCTTACACGCTAATAATCAAAACCAATATGTTATAAAAAATCCATATTATCGTTCAAGACAAATGCCTTATTTTTTCTAAACTTCTCAAGCAGCATAACGCCAAACCTACACGCATTCTATTTCAGATCAGAAAGGAAAGCTAGTTGTTTGCACAGTTTCCTTTACTTCCTTCGCTTCCTGGGAATTAAACACATGCCACGATTGGACAATAACAAGATTCAGTTTGTCTTGAACAACATTTTGTATATGCACTATCATTAACTAACAAATGTTAATAGCTGTAGACAGTGATGAGATCGAAATAAACATCGAAGAACATACAAACACAACAGCAGGTAGAACATTTGGCTCAGAAGATACCAGGATCTGAACAGAAACAAAAATAAATTGAGAAGGCTCTGGTTGATTGCCACAACAAAGGGCTAAAGCTAATAACATGGCGGAAAAAATCGATGTATATCACGTCGTGAAAACTTAACTACCTAGAAGATACAGGCTTAATCTCTCAGATGGTTTGCTCTGCGCATTTAGCGAAAAACAAGGTATTTAGCATCCCACCAGTGGTATAGAGTCCAAGTAGCGAAGAGAGAAGAAAATAAAGAAGTAACCTAGTCAGATTAATTCAAGGAAGTCACTGACGGTGACATATAGATTCATCATCCCCTTACTTATGATCACTCTTCTGAAAATTGGGCCTTAGTTTTGAGGAGCTTTGACAAACTGGCCTTTAGTCGAGGGGAGTGGCATGTAAGAGCTGGTGTGAATTATTGCTATAAGATACTCTGGAATTCTCTTCAATGCATTATTATTAGTTTATTACCATAGCAGATCTCAAAGTTGCAATACATTTATAAACCGTGGCCATGATGATCACTTCGTAAATTGATCATAACAGTCAATACAACATACCTCAAGAAAAGAAAAAAAATTACAAAATTTGACAAACACATTTTCTCATCCAAAAGTAATGTGAAATGCATAGTAACTACTTACAAGCGAATAAGGCAATATATATTCATGAATTTTAGCAATGACGTCTAATTAATAACACGTCCAGATTTTTTGTAGGAGAATGAGGGATGCGAAATTTCAAGCAGTGTCAATGATGAACAAGAACCACGCTATCAATAATCATATGCGATACCTTGAGTCTTAATGAAAAGTTTAACCATCATTAGATCAAAAAAATATCAAATGTTAACACAAACTCTTTCCTCAAATGTAATAAAATCTACAAAAAAAAAATTAACATTATTTACAAAAGAAACCCTCATTTTTAACAATAATATCAGACAAGCTAAATCAACAAACAATTCAAAGCATACATACCAGAGATCTACCCTGGCGTGCCAGGATCAGATTCTGTTCGATCAATAAGAACCGAAACTTCATTTCCAAAGGCAAATTGCTGGTAGCCAGAAACACTGGACAAGTGCCCCGACCCGCTACTGCTCACTGACCTCTCAATCTCATCCAAATTCGCCACAAGAGGTAAAGGCCGGTCTGGAATGGTAGGAACGGCCAAATCAGTCTCCAAAATCTTCACTATCTGATCCATTGTTGGCCTTGCATGTAACTGGGGATGAGAAGAAAGCACAGCAACAAGAACATATTTTTCCATAATTTCTTTTGGTCCCATCTCCTCCATGCCCTCTTCAATAACATCCAACGGCTTCCCTTTTCTCACCAAAGACCAAGCCCAATCCGTCAAAAGAGAGTTTTGCCCATCATCTGTAGTTAAAAATGCCTTCTTCCCGCTCAAAAGCTCAAGCAACACCACACCAAAGCTAAAAACATCACTCTTCTCGGTTAATTGCCCATACAAAGCATACTCCGGAGCTACATAGCCAAGAGTACCGGCAACCCTGGTGCTAACATGAGTCATTCCCTCAGGAGCAAATCGAGCCAATCCAAAATCGGCCACCTTCGCCTCAAACCGTTCATCTAACAGAATATTGCTCGCCTTAATATCTCTATGCAATATCGTGGGTTGAGCTCCGTAATGTAGGTAAGCTAACCCTCTCGCAGTCCCAACCGCAATCTTCTGCCTAATTGGCCAACTCAACTTCCTCCCATCAGAACCAAATAGGTGATCGTGCAAGCTCCCATTCTTCATCAAATCACAAACTATAATCCTCTGATGCCCCTCCATCGTTGTCGTCGCGGTACAATACCCCCTCAGCGCCATAAGATTCATGTGTCTAACACTAGCAATCACCTCCACCTCGTGAGCAAAGCTCGCGTCACCAGCAGCCGAGCAGTTCTTGAACCTCTTGAGAGCCACCTCCGACCCGTCCTTCAACCTACCTTTATAAACATTTCCATACCCTCCCTTCCCTACAATGTTCTCCCTCGAGAAACTCTTCGTCGCGTACTTAATCTCATCGAAACCGAACTTGACCAACGTCGCGCTCGCGCTTATATTCTCCAACGCTTGTGATCTAGTATCCCTGTCCCTAACCTTCATCTTCTCCAGCCTCTCCCTCCCCCTCATCGATCGCCGCCTCGCCAAGAACCAGGCCGCCAACCCAACCAAACCCAATAACACGACACCCCCGACAACGACGCCGTAGACCCAGCTCTTACTGCTCCCTCCGCTACCCCGATCCCCGCCGCCGTCGCCCTCGGTCTGCAGTTGAAACAAGCACAACGCGGTGCTGTCATCGGCAGGGCCGAGCCTGTTAACGACACCGGCGGCGTAGATGGAAGGGTAGGCGGCACAGCCGCTGACATTGCCGTACTCGGGGCCGGGCAAGTACGCCTTGACCCGGCTCAGGCTCGTCGAGCAGGCGGTGCACTGGGCCGCGTAGGCCGAGTCCCCGAGGGAGCCGTTGCAGCTGCGGCCCATGCCGAGGATCGCGCTGGGGGGGACCCTCTTCTCGAACTGGGCCCTGGTGGTGATGTTCATGCAGCCCGTGGAGATCCACTGGGGCCGGAACCCGCAGTCGGGGAGGAGGTTGAGGGGGGGAGAGGGGGAGAGGGTGTCGAGGAGGGATTGGTAGCTCCGCCAGCAGGAGGAGGAGGAGTCGAGAGGGGGGAGGAAGAGGGAGTGGGCCCTGAGGTATTGGGCCTGGACCAGGTGGAGGGCCTGGAGGGCGTAGCTGCAGCGGGTCGGGGTGTCCGCTGGGAGCAACGAGGGGTCGGCTTTTGCGGCGGAGATGAACTTGTCGAGGACGGAGAAGTCCAGGGGGCAGGGGGACGAGAGGTTCGAGGTGGGCTGAGGGGAGGAGGAGGGGGTGAAGAGCAAGAGGAGGAGGAGGACGAAGGTGGGCATCTTGTGGATTTTCGAACGGAATTGGGAGTCTTCGCCCATTTTTTTTGGGGGGGGAAGAATTAATGGGTTTTGTTCGGTGAAGATGGGGGAGGTTTGATTGTTGAATAATCTAATAATGGTCTAAATTTAGAGAGTTGTGTGGGAGTTGGGTGAGTGAGGAATTTTTTTTTTTTGCTGGCGGAGGGGGAGAAGATTCTCGCTTGAATGTTCTGATGATGGCTGCCGCCGGGACGAGGAGGACGAGGAGTGTAAGGTTTTAATTTGCTGAGTGGGGGCCGGTGAAAAGATCCCCTCCTTTCGAGGGTTATTTTAGCCTTGGGTCCCTCGCGTCTTTTGAGTTTGCTGACGTACCCCTCAAATCCTAACTATGTGAGACATTAGCTAATGTTTTTTTTTATGAGCATGAGGAGGTTCATGTCAAAGAATGAAGTGAGGGGTGCTTTGGTTACTAGGGGACTGAATTGCAATACCTTTGTCTTGAATTAAAACCGTTGGATGATAGTTATTTTAAGTGTTTTTAGATGAATCGTGTTGCACCCTGAAAATTATTAAGTACAATGAACCCCCCGGAGTCGACCATGTGTCATGTTTAATTAGCCGAGTTCTGCAAATCTAAACACCCGGTCCGGATGCGAGCTCGGCCGACCCCTTTTGAAGACACAAGTCTGGGACAAAAGGTGTCTTTTGTTTGGGGATTACTCGAAGCATCTGAGACCCGAGATGAAAGGCGTCCTCCGCTCGAACCCATTGTACAATGGTCTCAAACAACGAGACGACCTACTAGCTTCGCCTGCCTAGCTACGTAACCCAGCCACTATCGTGTTTAATGCGTGGCTAGAGTCATTATGACTTCCCTCGCAGAAGTCAAAATGACTCCTCAGACGATGGCAGCACTTCAGCAGTTCTATCACTATCGCATTAAACGCAAAGGTGACTCACTCGCTCGATGACCAACACGTGTAAAGTGCTGCCTAATCAGCTGACTTCGACAACCCGGTCAAATTACCAAAATGTCCTCCCCAACTTCTTATAAATAATGGCCATCCCCATCTCATAAAGGTAACATAATTTTTGCTGCGTAATACACTAAAACTAGATTTTGCATATCTCTTCAAGCAGTGACTAATGTGAGCATCGGAGAACCTAACTCTCATCCTCTAATGGTGTTACTTGTGTAGGAAACATCTTTCCTTCTGGTTGATTAGCCACCAAAGAAGATCAAGAGGCCCTAAACTCCTCTAAATATCCAATTAACTATCTGACATAAACAAATCACATGTGACATTCTTCCCTCTTACTTACAAGATTTGAAAGTGCAAATATAGGTAATAAGTGTAATGTTTCAACTTCTTTTTGTTGGTTCTCTCTGATTTAAAAAGATCACGTGTTACTATATTTCATATGATTTTTAATATCCCTTTGAGATTATGTATGTATTAAAAAATAACTTTGCATATTAGTATCTAGTTCATTTCGGATTGTATACATTTCAAGGATGTTCTGAGCTTTCCAAATTGCACTTTACAGCAAAGTTTACACAAACTAAAACTTAGGGTGTGTTTGGTAACTCTTACAAAACTGGCCAGATTTGGATCTGATCCTGTTTTATTGATTGTTAAAAACTAGTCCAAAAGTAAACAAGTTTATTTTAGTGCATTTTTTCACCTCTAGACTGGTTTAGTTAGAGACCAGGGGGTTGATGCACAACTAAAGCAATTCTTTCCAAAACTAGGTTAATGAACAAGTGTGGTCTAATTTTAGTGAGTTGCCAAATACATCATACACAAAACTTGTTTGAGGTGGTCGAACCTTGGTTCAAAATAACATAAGATTTTGAGGGCTTGATAGCAATTCTAATGGTTTTAGGGACTAATTCAAAATAGGAAAGACTTAAGGGACAAAATATCATAAAACCCCTAACTAAAGGTCTAATTATGATTTTGGGCATCACTTGAAATTATATATGATTTGAGGAACTAAAACAAAAAAGTCCTTGTGTGTTATCAGTATACGTGTCATCTTGGATTGCATACATTTAAAGGATGTTTTGGGCAAAATGTAAAGAAAAGGGAAAGGGCATGAGCTGTCCAAATTGCACTTTACAGTAAAGTTTACACAAACTATAAAGCTTAGTTTTGCAAATTTCATCATTTAGCCAATTGACCATTTTTCAAAACTTAAACCTACCATAAGTTTGTTAATCATTGAAATTAATGTCTTTTAAGGCCTATCGTGATCGCCGGATTGGTTGGATGTGTTTGCTTCCTACTCAACTGTCAAATGTTCGAATACTTTTGTTGGCTTTTTTGGAATTGTGATGGAAATGAGATAGGCCCCGGTTCGTAAGATTTTATTTATTAAAAGCATTGAGTGTTCTTGGTGGTGCAAGAGCTCGATCTCAACCTTTCCCTAAGGTGTATAAGTCCCAAAACCAAGTTTGTCACGTTGCCAAAAAAAATTAAAGTTTTTTAATAAGAACTTCTTATTTATGATATCCTCTTAACAATGAAAATTGAACAGGAACCCTATCACCTTGAAATTTTGTACTCCTCTAAATCTGTCAAGGTCGTCAACGAAAGGTTAGTGATTGCCTACATTTTGTTATATAAATAATAAAGCATATTAATCACTACAAGCAACAAGCATCCAAGTTAGCCTTCAATGAGAGGTTTGAATAGTTGGTAGAGCTGACTTTTGTGGCAACTTGGAGCTATTTTCTTAATTTTTTATGTCCATACAAAATGTTTCAGCTGGCATCAATTCTTCCAAATGTCGAAATAAGCAAACACCAATTACAAGAGGAAGAAATGAAAATGAAAATGAAAGAGAAATTAGTGAACTTTGGAGCTTTTTTTTAATATTGATTCATATAATCCTTATTTACAATAAAGTTATCTGAGTTTGGTTTGCTTATCCAAGAGAAAATTTTGAGGTGTTTATTTGTGAAACAATGTCTAATATATTTTTTTGCATAGAGGGGATGTTTTTTTTAGGAAATTGTAAGATGCAAGGTGTCCATAGTAAATTCATCAAAAAAAAATTTTCCTCTTTTGTTAAAGTAGTCGATCAAAAGTTTGGTACCTTATTTTCTAACATGGCGCCAAATTAATCTTAAACACTAGAAACTATAGGTCATAAATTCAATTCAAATCTTTTGATTTTTAATTAGATATATCTATGAGAGGGATAGTCTTGTTAGGAAACGAGGTTGTTGAAATTAACCTACCTCTTGAGTGAAAATGATGGTTGATCATGTCAGAGCATCTCCAAGAGTGATCTTAGGTTTTGATCGACTACCTTTTTCGCCAAAACCGACCTAATTTCAGCCCTGAGGCTGAAACTAGATCGGTTTTGGTAATTAAAGTTGAAACATGTTGGTTTTTTTTAAAATAAGTTTCAAAAAGGGTTTGTTTTGAAAATTTATCCAAAAAATGCAGCAACTTGCAACAAATAATACCAAAGCGGGTATCCAAACAATTCAGCGGAATATTTTGAGTTTGAAAATAAATGTGAGTAGTGTTTTGGGTTAAGTGGAAAAAAAAGGACAAATTTTCAAACCCACCCCTTTTAGGATTTTATTTGCAAAAAACGACCCCTTTTGAAAATAATTACAAAAACCGACCTGTTTTTAGCCCAGCGCTGAAAACAGGTCGGTTTTTGTAAAAAAAATTCTGAAACATCACGGGAGTTCAACTCCCGTGAAGTTTATCGAGAAATTAAACTTCACGGGAGTTGAACTCCCGTGAAGTTTAATTACTGCTTAAAACTCCACGGGAGTTCAACTCCCGTGGAGTTACAGTCCAACATTCCCAGAGAGTCGATCTCTGGGAATTTTGGACTGCAACTTCACGGGAGTTCAACTCCCGTGAAGTTGCAGGTTTTCCAAAACATGCACGGCATGCATACGTCGACCTCATATATACAAATATTTACCTGTTAACAATAATTACTACAATATATATATTATTTAAACACGCACGAATCAAACAATACGCAAGAAGATCACATATCGAGCTATAATTGATCCATAAAAGTATAGTATTTAAAAATTCATACAATTTATAAATTTTAACAAAATAAGTTCAAATACAACCCAATATAGCTCCTCTTCTTCCTCTCCCTCTCTTCCCCCTCCCACTCGCTCTTCCCCGCCCCCACGCAGATGAGCCTCGACTATCTGAGTATCCGGCTGTGTATGAGGCTGCGAAGTGCCGGCTCCATCAGCATGTGAAGTGCCGGCTCCATCAGCATGCGAAGTGCCGGCTCCATCAGCATGCGAAGTGCCGCATTCATCGTCACGTGGCCGTCGTCGCCGAGTGTACGCTTGCCCAAATGATTGAGACCTGTCCTCACGGCCTGCGAACTCGTCGACGTGAGTCTTATGAAACACCTGTGCTATGGTCTTCTTGATCCTGCCGAGGAGCCCTAACGCCACCTGATCCTGAATCTCAAGCACGGTCGCATCAATATCAGCCTGAATGCTATCAAAAGCACGGACCTGTGAGGTAAATAATTTATTAAGTACCAACTCAAGAAAAAAATATTACAATTTAGCTTAGAAACTTACGTAATCTCTCTCGTTCATCCCACTAGGGATGTAACTATCTGTCGGTGGACGTGGCATGTGTCCAGCTAAGGGCTGTGGGTCACGTGTGATCCATCTACGTGTGATATCCCAATACCAACCCATATACGCGGTATAGTCAACAGCCGTGGGCCTCGTATCCTGGATGAAATCCCATCTTTGAACCCACCTGTCTATGTAGGCCGTACGGACTACGGCCCAGTCGATATGGTGCGAAGTAGGTCGCCGCCGACGAGAGATCTACTCGACAGGCTCTGGCACATGCTGAGAGAGCATAAACTGTCGTAGCACATGGTCAGGAACATGCATCTCCACGATCTCTCAACAAATCAATGGAACTCTCGCTCTCTACAAGTCGGGACTATCTCGGCAGATGGGTGCAAGAGAATGCATATCCAGCTCCGGCGGTGTATATGGTCTCCACTTGAACTGAAATAAAATAAAAAATTTATCAGTATCAACAACGAAGCTATAATATTCAAACGACTTGAGATTTATATTTACCTATTCGTGTTGGAGGCCATCAAGCTCATTGCGGTAAAACTCACGATGGCGCGTCGCTGATCGGTACTTAGCGTACCGCACGTTATACCTATATGCAGAATAGAGAATATATAAGTACAAATTCAGTGCGAATAAAATTTGTGTGTACAATTATACCTGTACGCCAAAGGAAACTGCCTCTGTAGGTCACGGTGCACAAGTAAAGTAGGGCGTCCAATATGAATGCACTCCCATGACCAAATCTGTATCAATGTGCAGCATCCCTTGAATTCTTTATTCTGCATCAGGGATACTCTACTCAGTTCTCGATACAAGTATGCCAACACCGTACTGCCCCACGATAGTGCGCCGCATACTCCAAAATCCTCTAGCAACGGCAGCCATCGTGCATGTACAAGAGTCTTGCTCGCATCAGGAAAAAGCACGCACCCTATCATGTGCAATATGTAAGCCCGAGCATGAAACTGGAGCGTCTCCATACTGGCATCCTCTGGTATTGTCACCCTGAAATGTCTGACGAAGTCACGATAGCTTCATCGCACCACTCCTCAAGTCCGGAACCTGTCTAAGAAGCCGGGCACATACCTCCGGCCAACTATGATCATCGGTGCCCGTAACTGCCGGCCCATCGATCCGAAGCCCAAGTATGACAGCCACGTCCTGTAAAGTGATGGTGCACTCCCCAATATGCATGTGAAAGGTGTTGGTCTCTGGCCTCCACCTCTCAATCAAAGCAGTGATAAGTGGCCAATCAAGCTTGATATATCTAACCGTCGAACACTCCCGAAAACCAACCTGAGAGATCAGCGCTAGAACTCTCTCATCCTCAATGACCCAAGCTGAATGGCTCTGGGAATGCTCGATCATGGTGATATCAGGTACGGGCTGCACGTCAAAAAGAATTGATTAAGTATAATGCGAAAAATTAAAATTAGTACCAATGCTAACTACTCAATACAAAAGATGTTTTACCTGTCCTGAGCCAATATAATCTGAAACGTGGCTCGCCTGGAGGGTCAAAACGTCGAGGCGTCTCGGTCCCGGATCCATAATGAATAGACCTGTGATTAAAATATGAGCATATATACAGAGTGCAATGAACACATTATCATACAGAACATATTACAAATAACAAGTATCATACGCTTCAAAGGTAACAAATACGAATGACACACATGAGCTGACATAACACAAAACGCTACATAATACAAATTCCTGGGTGAAATGAACAAAGTATCATACAGAACATATTACAAATAACGAGTATCATACGCTTCAAAGATAACAAATACGAATGACATAGTGCAAAACGCTACATAATACAAATCAACGCCTAATACTAACTGGACACCTATTTTTGTTGTGACCCGGTTGATCATATCTACTGCACTTATTTCTCCTCCTAGCTCCTTCACGTCCGTCATCCATACTATTTCTAATACGCACGGAATGAGGGTGCCCCGCCGATCTTTTACACAATGGAGGTAATATTCGTGGCCCATCTTGTGTCCAATGTCGACTATCGTATGGTGGACGAAAATACTCTTTGTACGTTTGTTGATAGTTATATGCAGAATACCAAGCGTCGACAAATTCATAATGTGAAATGCGAGCACCACCCTGCAGGTCGGAGCAAGCTGCTACAACATGTGAACAAGGAATCCATTGTAGTTGCGGTACATTGCAAGTGCACGTACAAGTGTGATCCACCAACATATTGACTTTGTAAGAGTGATTTTCTCTATGGGTTATTCCCTCGAGCACCTCTCATTCATTAAAACTGTATCGTACAACCTGAAAGGACCGAGCTTGTACAATCCGAGCCGCTAGCATTTCATCAACTTTCGGTGTTAGCTCTGAGCGCATATTTTCACCAAGTTCTCGACGTCGAAGAAAGAATTTATTAAGCATGTAAAAAGTTTTAGCAACTAGTGCTTGTATTGGCATGCCGCGTGCTCCCCTGAGCACGACATTGAAGCTCTCAGACGCGTTCGTAGTCATCATACAGAACCGTCGACCGCCATCCTTACATTTATTGATAATTTCCCCTCTAATTTTCACATTTATTGATAATTTTCCCTCTAATTTTCACATTTCTTCACAAAATTCATAAATAATTCACAATTAAATTCTAAAATCTAGATTTTTATATGAAATCACAATCAAATAGTGAGAGTATACAAAAATTAGAGAGTATAAATTTTTTAAGAAAGATTTTACCTGTTTTTTCCTTGAGACTGAGATCTGACGGCGGCGGACTGTATCTCCGGCGACGGCGGCGATCGGAATCTCCGGCGGCGGCGGTCGGAAGCTGGGCGGCGGCGGAGGTCGGGAGCTGGGGCGGCGGCGAATGAGAACGAGGGAGTTAGGGTTCGTATGAATGGGTTCGGGCTGGGGCTGGGTCACGCGGGCCTTATATAGGATCACAACTTCACGGGAGTTGAACTCCTGTGAAGTTGCAGTCCCAAACTTCCTGACAGCAAGTATCGCCAGAGCTGCTCTGGAAGTTGGCACTGCAACTTCACGGGAGTTCAACTCCCGTGAAGTTGCAGTGCCTAACTTCCAGACAGCAGCTGTGGCACTGCATCTTGCCAAATCTTCACGGGAGTTGAACTCCCGTGAAGATTTATATATAAATTAAGCTTCACGGGAGTTCAACTCCCGTGAAGTTTAATTTCTCCATAAACTTCATGGGAGTTGAACTCCCGTGATGTTTCGGAAAAGTTTTCACAAAAACCGACCTGTTTTCAGCGCTGGGCTGAAAACAGATCGGTTTTTGTAATTATTTTCAAAAGGGGTCTGTTTTTGCAAATAAAAACCAAAAGAGGTTGGTTTTGAAAATTTGTCCAAAAAAAAAAAATACCGGATCGGGTATGGATCTAATAACAGTCGAAGAGCCGCTTTCGTTTCTACCCCGTTTCTAAAATCTCTGCACCTCCCCCATTTCCCTCCTTCGATTCGCTAGGGTTTTAAATCTCGCTCACTGAACAGTTGAGTTTTTTTAGGGTTTAAGCCTCTTAAGTTCTGATGGAGATGGATACAGACGCTAATTTGAGCTTCTTCGATCCTGAGTATTCCGCTTACAGAGAGCCCTATCGCCGTTACAGGTAAATATCTCATCTCAAATTTTAATTGATTGATTAAAAGTTTAGATTTTTCCTCGGATTGTTCCATAAACCCTTGAGAAAGAGCTTTAATCATATAGCAGGCACTAGGGTTTTTTTTTGTTCACGCAATTTTTCCTTCTGCGATTATCAGTTTTGTCTGTAGAGGAGAAATTTCATCTTATTATCATCTTGTGTAGGTATTTCTTATGCTCCAAAAAGAAAAGGGGGGAACTACTTGGGGAGTTTTTAAGGGTTTGTTGGGAGCAAATACCTTTTTAGGGTTTGTTGGGGAAGGCTGAAGAGAGAAATGGAATGAGGGAAAAAAATTATGTTGGGAGTTTGGTTTTAAGGTTTTAGTAGCAGAGGATTTTTTGTTTTAAATGCTTACTTCACTTGGTGGATATTTTCGGAAGGTCGCGGAGGTTTTTTTGAGACTCCAAAGGTTTTTTTTGTTGGGGACGGGGAGGAGTGTGGGTCACTGTTATAAATAGTGGTATTGCGGCGCTAATAGCATAAGTGGTCCATTCCCACTATGCTATTGCCCAATAGCAGTGATATGTTGCGGAATATGCACTTTCCACTGGCAAAAGCGGCCAATAACGTGCCATAGCGGTGAATAACGGACGATTGCCGGCAAAATCTGCTTTTTGACTGCTATTTAAAAGTGGTTTGAATTTTTGTTAAAAAAATTAAACTCGACCCGCAACCACTGCATCCCACCGCCTCCTGCGATTTTTCAGCTTATTCCCGCCGCTTCCCGCAGCCTTCGGCACCTCCCTCAACACTTCCTCTCACTTCCTCTTCTCAAAAATGACGACTCTTTGACTCATTATCCAGTCATCTTCGGTATTATGTAACGAGTATATGTCTATTTCATGTTTAGGATCTCTTTAAATCATCACATATGCACTTCTAGATTTTTTAGAATTTTCTTTAATTTTTCTTTTTTGAATATTTTTATATATATATCTAATTTAGGCCGCTATTTGACTTTGCGCTTTTTACCGCTATTTTTCCGCAGTAGCCCTAAATAGCCTGAGCGATGCCTCACCGTTACGCGACATTATCCGCTATCGATAACCTTAGTGTGGGTTTTAAAGTTCGTGGTCATTAAATCACCTGAAAGTTAGCGTGAAATGTACCCTTTTCTTTCCCTGCATACACCTTGTTGATTATAGATAGGAGCCTGCTAGGATATTATTGATATCACATTTGGAATCAAGGCCATGGAAAGCATAAATTGGGTTCGGGTCGGATACAAAAATGAAGGGGGAGGGTTTAAGTTACATGAACGAGTCAGGTTCGGGTTGGATATAAAATTGCAGCCGAGATGCCCAAAATTCACTTCTGTTAAAGCATTTGAACAGCATTTTAACGTGCTTTTACACGCTTTAAAGTAGAGTAGATAGCGCCAAAAACTCTCAAAACCATTATAAGCGGCAAAAGTGAAGTGGTCTGGAGCTACTTCTGCTTCAAAATCCACTTAAGCAGGACTTTTTGGTGCTTTTAAAAACCTTGTTAGAATAAAAGATTTTTTGTCTTCACGTATACACCTTAGTATATCCAAAATCTTGGTGATGATTTCTCTTCTTGTTTTAAAAAATTAATATTTAATTTGAACGTATGGATATCCTTTTTCTGGTAGGAGGCATGAGTTGTCCTGTCTGATACTCTTGAGGTCAGAAAGTAGTAGTCTTTTCTGCAACTATCCAACTCATTTTCTTTGTTTTTTCTAAATGTGTTCCCACACAGGAAAAGACAGTCTACGTCAAGTATTTCTCCTCTTCTTGGAAATTCAGTATCAAGATTTTCAGAAGCTAGACTCTTGATCGATGGTAATAATATTCAAAGACGGCCTAATGCTGCACTTCTCCTTGAAGAAATCAAGCAGGAGGTTGAAAATTATGATGCTGATGGCCTTGAAGGATCAGCACAGAAAGCATTTTATTCCTCAAAGAGAAGAGTGTCTACTGACAGTCATACAGTCTCAGAGCTTAATGCTGGCTTTGATTCAATTCGGCAAGTTACGAGTCAATCATTGAAATCTTGCAAGCATGAAGACGAGGTGTTAGTCGATGGTGGAGAGAATACATTTACGTTATTTGCATCTCTTCTTGATTCTGCACTTCAAGGTTTGCTTTGTGTTGTGTAAATATACTTTTTTTTGCATATCATTCCATATGCATTTATTGTGCTTCAAGGATGAATCCCCCCCCCCTCTTTTCTCTTGGAATCTTATTATACACATTTCCCTATTGCAAACTTATTTACCTTATGATTTAATACTTGATTGACTTTAGCTTTCAACTTAATGTGCAATGAAAATAATCTATTAGAATTGTGTTGATAAGTCTTGTATGAGCTAGTAGAAAAAGTGTCCTTCCAAGCTCTATCATGTACATACTTCAGCAATTTATGCGACTATTGTTTCTATCATAGCAGCTTCCTATGAAACTGATTTATAATTGTGGGATGGCACTAGTTGGATTCATAAAGGGCGCTGTATCCACTATAACTTTGAGGATTTGCCTGCTGGTCCAAATCCATTAATAAAAAATTCTAGAAGTCATAGTGGAGTTGAAAATTATTATTATTTTTTTCAAAATTGGTCAGCCTCCATTTAGCAGAGATAAATAACATGCTAATATGTCTTCTTTGGTTCTTATTAATTATCAATGCCAATCATCTTGAAACTTACCGAATATTAAAGTCTAACATGTCTAATTTTACTAAAGGGGTTTTGCTTATTGGCCCAAAGTTCTACTCCCATTTACTTTAAAACCCATGTAGTGCTATGAATCTCTATGTTCTCATATATCCAAAGTATAATCTTTATTTACCTTTAAACACAAACTATAGAATACAAGTGTATAGCTATATCCAACGGAGTATGTACCTATATGCCCTGGCTATCTACTATCTAGCTGTGCACACAGTATTATATAGTTATACACCCTACAGTATGTATCTATACACGCTAAAGTATGTAGGTATGCACCTTACTGTATACAACTTTACACTTTGTATTCTATATTTTGGGTTTAAGGGTAACCAGACTTTGTATATTGGTTTTAATATAATATACAGAGCTAGGATTTTTTGGTAAATAGGAGTGAATTTTGGGTTTATGAGCAAAAGCCCCTTTAACAAATTGTGTTATTGTAAGTTATTTTATCAAAAAAAGATATAATTAGCTAGAATTATAAAACAATTTTAATTTTTGATGGATAAGCTGAACAGTCTTAATTATATGACCTGTTACAAGATTCCCATAATTTTGGTCTAGCGTTATTGATGAAAGGCGCATTTTAACTCCTTTTTGTACATTTATTGTTCTTGCATGTTATTTACCTCATGGATTCTGATGTACATATTGCAGGATTGATGTCATTCCCTGATCTATTATTGCAGTTTAAAAATACGTGTCGAAATGTCTCGGAGGCAATTAGGTAAAATTTGAAGTTCAATTTCATCAATGCATTAGTATTTCTTATTATATCAGAACAAAAATTTTGTTGGTCATTATTGATTTTACCTGAGTGATTATTAAATTAAAGTTTGTTCATTACTTCTACGTGCTGTTTGTTTTTATCCTTATACTTTATGAAATGTGATTATTGCTCACTTCATTTTGTTATGGTTAAGCCAGAAAATTAAATGTTTTTGTTAATGAGAGTCGGTTTGTTGCCAATCACCACCTTTTGTAGTTTATCGTGGATAAAACTTTGTGGTTGCCCCGGGGGGGGAGTGTTATTGGTTGATGATTGTTGATTTGGACTCGGATTTTTTATTGGATTTTAATTTAGGGTGTTATTCGTTTCGGACTAGAATTTGGATTTAAATTTAAGGTGTTATTGGTTTAGGACTAAGATCCGGATTTGAATTTAATGTGTTATTGGTTTAGGACTAGGATTTGGATTTGAATTTAATATGTTATTGGTTTATGACTAGGATTTGGATTTGAATTTAAGGTGTTATTGGTTGTCTAGGATTGTCATTAGGACTAGGATTTAAAATTCACATTCCATTCCAACTCTATAGTTTTGAATGAGAAATTTTCAAGAAAAAGTGTTTAAGTTAAAATTGATGGATTTTGATATAACTATGTGGATTTTCTTTCTCCTCTTCTCTTTACTTATTTAAATATTTAATATATTTCAAATTAAATATATTTAATTTTACAATATTCCATATTTCTAAGTTATTATATATTAACATTGAATGTGTTTATTTTAAAATATTTTTAATCAACTTCTATAATTTTATTTGATTCATTTAAAATGAAATGTATTTAATAATATTTACTCACTTAACATATTTATTATTTAATATTAACTTATATATGTTCATTATTTAACATTTCTTAAATATATAAATATTTCAAATATTTAATATTATTTTACATACATTTTGTTTGAACTATTTAAATGGATTATAAGATGTATTTAGTTTTGTGCTGTCATGCATTAATCGAAATGACGGTAGCTTTTTAAATTAATAGTTATTTTTTTGTTAATGATTATTACTCAACATAATAATTTAATTTGAAAGTCTTAATGCAAATAATCCATAAATCTAAAATTTAGTCCGAGAATCCGACCATCAGTCTATGAATCTAAAGCAAAAGTATAAGAATCCAAACCAAAAGTTCAAGAATTCTACTCACAAAAATCAAAATCCAATCCAAGAGTCCTGGGCTCTAAACATAAAATCCAAGTCCGGGTCCCAATCCAAGACTGTCAGATTCATGGACAATTGTCCGAGTCCAAATCAACAATCCGGAACGAAAAACACCCCCTTACAAACTTTAAGCACCAAACTTTTCTCTCGAATTGATCACCATTGCTTCATATCTAATGTATTCATGTTTTCTTGTTTAATTAGGATAGTTATTTATAATTTGTATGCTTATCACTTTCTGTGAACTGACAATTTCAGTTTGTTATGTAACTCTTAGATGCATGGATGCCTGTTAAATTATGAACCATTTTCTTTCTACTGCTTAATGTTTCACATTTGCGTGTCCATGTTCTAAACTAAAGAGCTCCTGACATTTTTTTTGTAGGCAGAGCAGTACTGGCAGGCATCGGGTAGTAGAGGACAAATTTATGCAGCAAAAAGCTCGATTATTGCTTGATGAGGCAGCTTCTTGGTCGCTTCTTTGGTATCTCTTTGGGAAAGGAAATTATTCTTTGACCATATAAAAAAGCTCATCTTCAAGCCTCTGTGCTATTATCTGAAACTTTTTCTTTGTGCATTATTTGTGCGGTCATGATAAGATTGGAAAGCATTTCATCTCAGTGGCATCTTTCAAGTCTCTTTAGGGTTCCATTACACTTAGAATCTCAGTAATTGTTGGGAGTACTTGTTGTGTGATCTATTTTGCTGAGAACTAAAAGGTGGAGAAGGAGTTATTCTGTAGAAGTCATATTTAGAATCACAAGGCATACACTGATACTATATGATATATGTGTTGTGTATATTTTGGCTTTTATTTTCAGGAAGGTAAGTGTCCATTTTTTAAATCATTTCCATTTCTTTAATTTTTGCTACGTCCTTCATAGAGAGGCTGCAAAAACACACAAGCACACACGCACACACATACCCACCCATCTTTCTGTTAGCCAGTGCATATTTCTCATTTTGGATGACTGGCTACTTGCCTGGTTATGCTTTGGATTATTCTCCTGTATCTTATAGCTAACTGTTTAGAATCTTCATTTTTTATCATCTTCCAACGGGAATTTGCAGTCTATGAGTTGTTGTATATCAATTTTCAAATCATGTACCCGTTGTGTGTGTGTGTTTGTGTAATAAATTGAGATGGTGAGATGAAATTCTTAGCGTGAGCCAGCCTAATAGGCTCCCTATATGATGACCGACACCGTCCATCCTGATTAATACACCACATGAACTTTATTGTTTCTAGCCAAATTCTTAGGCCTATTTCTAGGCCTCCTTTGCTGCCTTAACTATATTCTTATCACTTCGTGCTAGTGGCCTCCTCTACACATGGCCAAACAACCTCATTCAATTCTCTCACATTTTTTCCTCTATAGGAGCAACTTGTAACTTCCTACAAGTGCTCTTCTTTCTTATCCTCTTTCTTAGTGTTATCCACACATTTATTCTGTACTATTTTTTTTGCGCATTTACTTGTTAATTGCAGCGTTATGATCCATAAAGCATTGTTGGTATTGTAGCTGTCCTATAGAAATTTCTTTCAATTCCATAGGTATTCTGCGCTCACAGGAATTATACCACAAAAATCTTTCCCTCCATGATAATACATTCTGGGGGAGTGAAGGGTGTAGTAAGTGGGGAATTCAATTTTAAAGAGCGATAAGGGATAAGAGAGTACTGTTAAACCATGCTTCTCATTAACCATGGTTACAACAAAATATCCGTCTAAAAGAGACTCAGAGGAAAGACAGGGTCCCTTATTTTGGGTACTTATACACATTTTTGGGGACTCATATTCGAAATATTCCTTTCCATGCCTTTTCATCATTGTCAGTCATTAGTCCAGATTCTTGGTGGTAGACCCATTACTATTTAACTTTTGAGAAGATTGTTCGTAGTCCCTCAAAAATTTATCAGATTATTTCATGAAACATAGTAATCTACTCAGACTTTCAGTTTTTATTTATTCATTATACATTATTTACTCCATTTTAATTTCTTGAAGATAACACCTGAGAAGATTTGAGTCCATTCTTCTTGGTGCGTGGGACATATTCCATATGGAATTCTGCTTGTGTTTATATGAATTCTCAGTTCATAATACTAAACTAAATGAACAAAACCTTGATTTCATATATATGTGATTTACAGTGGCTTCTTAGTCTTATCTCAACTGTATCTGGTAAAATCTTTGGATTGTTTCTTCATTGATGCGAAACATTAGGGTCTTGAATTTTCTTTGGAAAACTTTTTGCAGGAAATGAAGAGCTACCTGAACAGCTCATGCTGGTATGGTGGAGTAACATTTTCTGTGTTCTCAGGAGCGTTTTCCTATTTTCTTATATAAGGTTTTGATTGTTCTGAAATTATGTCTTGTGGTTCCCTACAGTCTCCAACAACCTCACATCAGGAAGCCTGCCAGTTTGTTATTAAAGATCATACAGCCCAGTTATGTCTTCGGGTTATTCTTTGGCTTGAAGAATTAGCCTCAGAAAGTCTGGATTTGGAAAAGAAGGTAATCGCACATTACACTCATTTTCTACTCATAACCTTTTTCTTGCAGTTCCTCTAATTTGTATGATTCTTTCCTTGCATTTATTTCTTTACTGTTTTTCTAAGCTGCAAAAGTGGAAGCTCAAAAAATTGGTGTAAATGTGAAAAGGCTTGTTTGACATCTCTGATAATTGTAGCCTTTGGTGCAAGCATTGCTGTAAGCAGAAGAGTAGCTTGGTCATTTTTGGATAATTGAGGACTCCCTTGCGAAGTTGACATGGTCACTGATATCTGAACAAATTAAATGGTCGATGTATAATGAAACGAGAGCAGTATGGATGAATTTAAGAGGTTTCTTGGGTACTAATCTCGTATATAGATAGAGTTCACAAATCACTTACCAGGATGCTAATTTATAGAAGTAACCATATTCATTAGATGTACAGATGAGCATGTTGGTGCATCCATGACTACACTTTGAATCATAGGCTTTAGTTATGTGAAATCACAGGAATTGTAGGGCTTGAGTGCGTTCTGTTTATAAGAAAATTTGTATTGGTTGAGAGGTTTAGTCCTGTTTGCTCAAGGTTTTTTTTTCTTTCCTTTTTTTATTTCACTTATATGTATTTGGTAGTATCTGAAGGATGGTGTCTGAGCACAACCTCTATATATGTTATCTGAAAGGGCTTTTCGTATTTAACATGAAAATTAATATGCCATAAAAGATTCATGATAGTTTAGTATAATGCAAAATGCTTTGGGACTGCTAACACCATATAGATTTGGACAACCCTAACTTAACTGTAATATTACTAAAGTACATGCATGCGCGCGCGCACACACTGAAGAGTGGGGTTACGTATGGTAAACTACAATAATATTTCATTTCTCTGCTATTAAGGATCTTTATTGAACTTACTGGATGAATTAGGGTTTGTTAATGGCTCAACTTGTAATTCTTCTGGGACAAATAATATGTTTTTCTTATGGCCTAACGAAGAGAAACTAGTGAAGAACTCTAGAAGCTAACAGCTATGTCTCCTTCAGTCGTTTCCTGTAAACTTGATATAGTAGCTGTTTCTGGGTTTCAAATTTGTGTCTTTTCGAGACACTTAGGAAATTGGGACTAGGAAATCATCAAAGAAATAGTATGTAGGTTTCTTGTGGAGGCCTTTACTTTCTACTTGAGCATCAACTAAGTAAGTTTTCCCATTTGGCTTGTTGATGCCCACTTACTTGGAAACTATTGGAAACCTGGCAGTTTAAAGTTTTTCCTCTGGGTCTCTACTCGGTGAACACAAACGTAAGGGTTTAATATGGCTGAAGAAGGGCTTCAATGGTGTGAAAGGGCTACAAACCTACAGTCTGGATGTGTTTTTACTTTCTGCTTTAGCAGAACAGCTAGCTAAGCTCTCTTATTTGGCTTGTTGATGCCGACCTACTTAGAAATTGATGCAGATCTGGCAGTTTAGATTTATTTTGGGTCTTGCTCAACGCAAACTTAAAAGTTTAATATGAATGAAGAAGGGCTTCAATGGCGTGAAAGAGCTGCAAACCTACAGTCTACATTTTAGTAGTACAACTAAGTAAGCTCTTCTATTTGGCTTGTTGACTCCCACCTGCTTGGAAACTGTTGGAGAAATGGCAGCTTAGAGTTTTTTTTCTGGGTCTGTACTTGCTAAACACAAACTTAATGGTTTAATATGGCTGAAGAAGGCCTTCAATGATGTGAAAGGGCTACAAACCTACACTCTACATGTGCTTATTTCACCTTGTCTAGCTATCCTGGTTTCCAAGCTTCAGAATTTCCTGCATTTATTAAGGGACTAAATTATTAACCTGCAACGTAAGGAATTATATGCATGCCAGGGCAGAACCCATGTTGACTACTTTGTTTACCACCATGCCTGTATGTTTTAGTCTCCTAGTTTGTAGGACTTCATTTCTTTCAATGTTTGCATTTATAGTGGAACAATCAACATGCTGATGAGACTTGTTTTGTTTTCTTCACCTTCTACCATTGATTTTCTTTTGAAAAAAAGCAAGCAAAAATCAACGGACTCAGAAGTATCTTTTTCTGCAGCTGAGGGGATCTCATGTTGGTTCATATCTTCCAAGCTTTGGTGTATGGCATCATACACAGAGGTTCTTAAAGAGAAAAAATGATGATCCTGACATTGTCAAACACATGGATTTTGATGCTCCAACACGGGAAGTAGCTCGGCAACTCCCTGATGACAAAGTAACAGAACACCATTATTGGGAATTATTATGTTTGTTCTTTTGCTTTATTAAATTTATTGACTTGAGCACATTCAATACATTTACTTACCCAAAATTTATTAGTTAGAGTAGGAAACCTCCTAGAGTTGAGGATACAAACTCCTTTACCAGTATTTGTTAAGTGCGTGAATTTTATATTGCTTCCCTTTTCATTAACGCGACGTTTAAGTGAGTTGTTGTTACCTTGCAGAAGTTGTTTATTGTATATTGCTGTTTCTTTGCTTCATACCAATGAAAAGATTAGTTGCTACTGGAACTTTTACTTTTTTGAATTTTCATCTTTATTATTTGCACTTCGTTTAGTTGTAGTTTACAAATTTCATGTTTACACTTGGAATTACTTGAACAAAATGTTTCAAATCTTGGATAAAACCTGAATATTTTTGGAGCTTTTAATTTTGGTCAAGCCCGCTTATCTATTTTCCTTTGAAATATCGTTTTGGGAGATTGCCGATGACCCATAATTGTTAAAACTTAAAAGCATAGGATTAAGGTGGAAAAGAGGAAAGGGAGAATAGAGTAAGTTAGAGTTGTAGGTGGAAAAAGAAGGGAGAATAGGCGAAGTGTTGCACCCTTTTCTGTGACCTCTCTAGTCTCTAAAGGAAGAGGATGGAAAGAAAGAGAGGAGGCCAATTTGTAGGGTGTACAAGATTGAAGAGGAAATTTGGGTAATGAGAAACGAATTGCTAATTGCATATACACATTTATACATATATATGTGCGCGCGCACACAAAGGGAGGGAGGGGGGGCAACCTTTTCTATCACCTCTCCGGTCTCTGAAGGCGGAGGATGGAAAGAATGTGAGGAGGCAATTTTGTAAGGAGTATGAGAGTGAAAAGGATATTTGGATATATGATAAATACATTGCTAATTGCATATACACACATATATACGTCTAATTGCATATACACATATATACATGTATATGCGCGTGCACACACACATATACAACACATCTCAACTCATCATCCTAATGGCCCCCCATTTGAAAATGGATTTGGATATATGATAAATAAATTGCTAATTGCATACACACGTATATACATATATATGGATAATTGCATATACACATACATGTATACCTGCTCGTGCACATAGACACACATATACAACACATTAACTCATCCATCCAAATGGTCCCTCACATGAAATATGTAACGTCCCTCAGGGAGGTACATAAAAATTTGGGCATGACCTATCTGTAATAAGAAGGGTCGACTTGCTAAATCTTTATGCACATCACAATATAGATATACTGAAGGGCGAAAAATAAAACAGTGAAGATGTATATGCAATATTCAGGATCACGAGGTTGACAGCAAAGTCCATAGAATACCAGAATAGAAGAAAACTAAAAGGAACAACAAAATATTACAATAATAGTAGTAGCTACAAACATTAGTACATGTTTGATAAGTCAAAAGTACTACAAAAGTGAATATAAATTAACTTCTACTAAGATTTTTCTCCCAGAGCTAATCTTCAATTTCGGCATCTGCAATCCCCTTATCCTTGCTGATGGTATGACCTGCGAATGAATATAGAAACAATATGGGCGACCCTAAAGCCCAATAGGTAACCATAAAAATCTCAGGTACAACATAAGGGGATGAATAAAAAAGGATATGCATAGATATTCGAACTTGAACAAAGGGATCTCAACATTAAGTTGTCATACTTATATCATGATCATTGATCGAAATGAAATAACATATAAATATGAATAATCAATGTCTCATATTCAGAATTCCAAACTCCCCAATCATGGGATAATCAATAAACCGTGCATGTCTTTATACACCCACCAGTGAGCATCCTCAAACAGGGCATTGTCCCCATCGGGACCCATTACTATTACCACCTACCGGTGAAGCTTACTTCACACAGGGTGTAATCCATGAATATAGACTATCAGTCATCAACAAAGAGAGGAATACTATCATTATCAATAGTTGAATAATCGAAGCAAGTTGAATTGTTACAATATAATCATTCAAGGATATCGATGTATAAAACTAAAATAAACAATATTAGGATAACAATGGTTAAGCAATCAACAAAGAGCCCACGCATGTAGTGAATCAAATAGGAATATTACGAAAGTGATAAGATATACAACTTAGCATGTGAAACCAACTCGCGGAAATTTCAAGAAATAATCAATTGAACTCACAAAGACTTAGAGAGGAGACAATAAAAGGTTGCCTATCTATTATGCCGGGATCCTCTCGACCAACGAATGAATCCAAAATTCTCTGTTCTATATACACATACATGTATAGAGATTCTAAACGCTATGCGACTATGTCTTTTATAATTTTTCTAACTTAAAACTTATATCATGGTATAAGCTACACTTTAGATGATTACATTTAATATTTCTAATATGCACAACAGCACAAGTAGTGTACATGCAGTAGTTTTAGGTGAATGGATGGTATAACAATTGATGTCCAAAATGCATGAAACTAGTTCCACATGACTCCATTATGAGTCTAATTTCAAAATATAAATTTTTTACATCAATACATGGTGTATAGTAAGAGTTATGTTCTCAGCAAATTACATCTGTGAAAACTGCAACAGAAAAATAAAGATTACTATCTGGAATGGATAATTTATTTTGGGTACTTAACACTATACAAATGAGCTTCTATTTGGTATATAAGTAATATGATGGATTAGATTCTAAGTCTCATGAGTTGCATCAAATTTTCATTTTTATAATGCATGTTACATACAAAATAACACAGGGGGCAGACTAGAATTGTCAGTACATATACTTGCTATTAGAACCAAGGTTTTAAATGTCGGCCGACATGTCCGATATGTCGGCCGACATATCGGTTTGAGGGTTTGAACGACACGACATGAATGTTTTCAACTCGTATGTCGATTTTCAGGGCCAAATCGGAAATATCAGGGTCATATCGGGCATATCGGCTTATTTTTTAGCTTTAAAAATCGGCCAATATGGTATTTTTTTAAGATCTATTTTTTGTTATCGGGTTTGGGTTTAGTGATAAATACCCAAACCCGTTTGATCCGTTCTCATGTTTAAGGGTTTCTTATGAACCCGATAGAAAGAATTTATGAACCCAAATTCATATATTATTTACTTTTTATATGTTTAGTCTATATAATTTATAAAATATGCTTATATTGAATTTATGAATGCTTTGATTATATTTAGGACATGATATTATACATATGCGTACTACCAGATATCAATCTGATATTTAGTCAATGCCCCCCCGATATATCCCCGATTTTCGCTATCTGACATGGATTTTAGCCATCCGACATGAACCCAACATCTGACATTTAAAAACCTTGATTAGAACTAGGCTTAGACTTACCAAACAGTACTCAAATTGATTCAAACTTACATCAACAGAAAGACAATTGAGTCTAGTTTTAGGAACAGAAAGAATTTCATGCACGCAAGGTATATATTGAGATTTATGCTCTTTACAATGGATATAACTCATGTAAACTATTTCAGACACATGCACTGAGTTCAACCATAGTTTTAAACTATTAAATGATCTTAGAATTAAACAAACAATATCTCAAATGAAAGTCACAGAAGTATATTTTCTAGAACAAAAAATATCCGTATTTGGATATATACAAAGAAAGTTATGATCTTTTTACTGGTGGGATATCTTGCTGGAAATTTATGCACGAAATTTTGTTTCAAGATAAAATTGACATGCAACCCATATTTACACTAATTTAAAGTAAGATGATTAATATTTTATCACATTAGGCTTAAAAATCAGCAATTATTATATTTTTTATATTCATAGATATAAAGATCATGTTTTTATAACTAATTATGGACATGCAAGGGCCAATCCTTGCTTCAAAGTAACATGCAATGATAAAATCCTCACATATAAGATCAAAACCAAATTAAATCATATAATTCCAGTCTAATATTCTTAATAACAATATGCAAAAGAGAATTATATCTAGGATTGAGATTTGTTCTACTTTCTCATCTAAAATCCTCAACTATCTTTTTTCTTAAGAATGTTGTGGAAAGATAATCCCTCCATGAGAAGGTGGTGGCTTATGCCTCCAGGCAATTGAGACCTCGTGAGAAGAACTATCCCACTCATGATTTGAAATTAGCTGCTGTGATTTTTGCCCTGAAGATATGAAGACACTATCTATATGGGGTATCATGTGATATTTATACAGATCACAAGAGCCTAAAGTATATATTTACTCAGAAGGAGATTAATATTAGGCAAATAAGATGGTTAGACTTGCTGAAAGATTATGATGTAAATATCCTTTACCATCCATGTAAAGCTAATGTAGTAGCAGACGCACTCAGTCAAAAGAATCATATTGCATCAGCTTGTTTGCTAACTAAACAAGCTGAGTTTAAGTAAGGAGCTGGAGAGAATGAAGATTAAAATTAGAAAGTATTCTTCTGAAATGATGATTTGTCAGATAAGCCTACAACCAACTCTTAGACCAAATCAAGGAGCGGCAGAAGAAAGACAAAGAGCTATGTGAGATAAGGAAGAAGGCGGAACAAGGAAAATATTCAGACTTTCAGATTCAAAATGAAGTTTTGAAGATGGGTAATCGCCTTCGCGTACCCAATGATGAGGAGCTTAAGGATCAGAAATTGAGAGAAGCTCACCAACCCTATATGCTCTTTATCCAGGTAGTACTAAGATGTATCCGAACCTTCGACAAAACTTCTGGTGGAACCGCATGAAAGAGGAGATAACTGAATTCGTGTTAAAGTGTTTAACACGCCAACATGTGAAGATTGAACATTAAAAACCATCAGGACTATTACAACCTTTTTGACCATCCCAGAACGGAAATGAGATCACATCACTATGGATTTTGTTACTGGACTACCCCGCTTAGCAAAAGGAGAGGATGCCACATAAGTGGTAGTTGACCGCCTGACCAAGTCAACACACTTCATACCCTACAAGATGTTGTATACCATGGAAAAGTTGACCAGTTTATACATCGAAGAGATCGTGAAGCTCCACGGAATTTCCATATCCATTGTATCAGATCGAGACCCCTGTTTCACCTCAAGATTTTGAAAGAGCCTACATCGAGTTTTAGGGACTGGACTGGAGTTCAGCACTTCAGCACATCCTCAGACTAATGGACAATCCGAGAGAATGATATAGATCCTGGAGGACATGCTGAGAGCTTGCACCTTAGATTTCGGAGGCAATTGGGCTACACATTTGCCGCTAGTAGAGTTCTCATATAACAATAGCTTTCATTCTAGCATTGACATGACATTTTATGAAGTCCTATATGAGAGACGATGCAGATCCTCTATCTGTTGGGAAGAGACCGGTGATCGTCGACTACTCGGACCAGACGTAATCCAAGAGACGACTGAGAAGATCCAAACCATTTGATGACATATGCAGACGGCACAAAGTAGGCAAAAGAGCTATGCAGATCGACGACGCAAGGATATAGAATTCCAGGTTGGTGATCATGTGTTCCAGAAGGCTACACTAATGAAAGGAATATCAAGAGGTTGTAAGAAATGCAAACTCTGTCCAAGATACCTTGGGCCATTCGAAAATTTGGAAAAGATCGGACCTGTGGCCTACCGGCTAGCCTTGTCTCCAGAAATGGAGAAGATTCATAATGTGTTCCATGTCTCCAACCTGAAGAAGTATGTACCAGACCCAGGATATTATTTCAGACCAAGCCTTGCCCCTGCGGGAGGATCTATCTTACGAAGAACGACTGATTCGATTGCTAGGCTTTAAGGAGAAGCAGCTGAGAAACAAGTTCATATCACTAGTTAAAGTGTTATGGAACAACCGAGGCGTTGAGGAGGTAACATGTGAACTAGAATCTGAGATGCGAAAAGTATATCTACATTTATTTTGAGTGTACGTAAAAATTTCGGGGACGGAATTTCCTTAAGGGGGGAATATGTAGCATTGCTCTTTTCCTTCCGATGACCGGATACGGTTACCAATACCGATATATAAATTAATAAATTTTTTTCTTTTTTGTATCCCATATAGTCTTCTAGCATGAGGATTTTAACTTAGCTAATTTTCATATTATGATCTAGTTAACGAAGTTATCGCATGCATACACTTAGCATGAGGATTTTAATTAGAAATAACCCAATTGTTAAATACCTAACTTGAGAATCTCTAATTAACATAATTATTTAAATTGTTCAGCATTGTTAGTGGGTGAAATTTTCATAAAACCCTCAACTTTGGCCAAATTGAAGATTCCTCTTCATATGAACCTTATATATAAGTGCACTTCACCACTCATTTTGCCATTAAAAAAGTCTCCAAAGCTCATCCCTCTTCTCTGGCCGATCAAACCTCAGCACCTCTCCTCTTGTAAAAAAAAGGAAAAAGAAGGAAAAAAATATAGATTCTATAAGCTTCATCTCTCAAGCTCTAAACATTAAAGAAGGAGAGGAGAAAGAATGTAGTTAAGGATTTTGGAGGAGGAAATGGAGCAAGTCTCAACCCTAGGTATAATTCTCTTTTACATGTTGTTATTAAGGATATTAGATTGAAATTATATGATTTAATTTGGTTTTGATCTTGCATGTAAGGATTTTATCATTGCATGTTACTTTGAAGCAAGGATTGGCCATTGCATGTCCATAATTAGTTATAAAAACATGATCTTTATATCTATGACTATAGAAAATATAATAATTACTGGTTTTTAAGCCTAATGTGATAAAATATTAATCATCTTACTTTGAATTAGTGTAAACATGAGTTGCATGTTAATTTTATCTTAAAACAGAATTTCGTGCATAAATTTTCAGCAAGATACCCCACCAGTAAAAAGATCATAACTTTCTTTGTATATATCCAAATACAGATATTTTTTTGTTCTAGAAAATATACTTCTGTGCCTTTCATTTGAGATATTGTTTGTTTAATTCTAAGACCATTTAATAGTTTGAAACTATGGTTGAACTCAGTGCATGTGTCTGAAATAGTTTGCATGAGATATATCCATTGTAAAGAGCATAAATCTCAATATATACCATGCATGCATGAAATTCTTTCTGTTCCTAAAACTAGACTCAATTGTCTTTCTGTTGATGTAAGTTTGAATCAATTTGAGTACTGTTTGGTAAGTCTAAGCCTAGTTCTAATAGCTAGTATATGTACTGACAATTCTAGTCTGTCCCCTGTGTTATTTTGCATGTAACATGCATTATAAAAATAAAAATTTAATGCAACTCATGAGATTAGAATCTAATCCATCATATTACTTATATACCAAATAGAAGCTCATTTGTATAGTGTTAAGTACCCAAAATAAATTATTCATTCCAGATAGTAATCTTTATTTTTTTGCTGCAGTTTTGACAGGTGTAATTTGCTGAGAACATAACTCTTACTATACACCATGTATTGATGTAAAAAATTTATATTTTGAAATTAGACTCATAATGGAGTCATGTGGAACTAGTTTCATGCATTTTGAACATCAATTGTTATACCATCCATTCACCTAAAACTACTGCATGTACACTACTTGTGCTGCTGTGCATATGAGAAATATTGAATATAATCATCTAGGTACCGTTTGGCAAAGGGTTAAGTGAGGGGTTAAGGAGACTTAACTCATTCTTAACCCGCCAAACACAAAAAATCTACACAAGGATTAAAGTGAGTTAATCCTCCATAATTTGCCAAACATAAAAAATATAGAAGGATTAAGCTAACCCCTCTAGAGGGATTAAAATGAGTTAACCCCTCAAAATAAGGGGTTTACTAATACTCATATTTAGGAGGAATAAAAGTTAACCCTTCTAATTATAAAGAAAATAATCAAAATCATTGTTATTCCCAAACACTAAAACTGATCACAATGGCTAAAATAGAACTTATTTAACTGGTTAATAATTTAGTCATTCGGGTTAAGAAATAGGCTAAGTACATTAATCCTTCTATTTAACCCTTCTTCCTTAACCCTTTGCCAAACGAGGCCCTAGAGTGTAGCTTATGTCATGATATAAGTTTTAAGTTAGAAAAAGTATAAAAGACATAGTCACATAACGTTTAGAATCTCATGTGGGTATACATGTATGTGTATTTAGGATAGAGAATTTTCGATTCATTCGTTGGTCGAGAGGATCCCAGCATAATAGGTAGGTAACCTTTCATTGTTTTCTCTCAAGTTTTTGAGAGTTCGATTGATTACTCTTTAAAATTTCCGCGAGTTGGTTTCACATGCTAAGCTGTATATCTTATCACTTTCGTAATATTCCTATTTGATTCACTACATGCGTGGGCTCTTTGTTGATTGCTTAACCATTGTTATCCTAATATTGTTTATTTTAGTTTTATACATCGATATCCTTGAATGATTATATTGTAACAATTCAACTTGCTTCGATTATTCAATTATTGATAATGATAGTATTCCTCTCTTTGTTGATGATTGATAGTCTATATTCATGGATTACGCCCTGTGTGAAGTAAGCTTCACCGGTGGGTGGTAATAGTAATGGGTCCCGGTGGGGACAATGCCCTGTGTGAGGATGCTCACTGGTGGGTGTATAAAGACATACACGGTTTATTGATTATTCTATGATTGGGGAGTTTGGAATTCTGAATATGAGACATTGATTATTCATATTTACATGTTATTTTATTTCGATCAATGATCATGATATAAGTATGACAACTTAATGTTGAGATCCCTTTATTCAAGTTCGAATATCTATGCCTATCCTTTTCATTCATCCCCTTATATTGTACCTGAGATTTTTGTGGTTACCTATTGGGCTTTAGGCTCACCTCTATTATTTCTATATCCATTCGCAGGTCATACCATCAGCAAGGATAAACCCTGAAATTGAAGATTAGCTCTGGGAGAAAAATCTTAGTAGGAGTTAATTTATATTCACTTTTGTAGTACTTTTGACTTATCAAACATGTACTAATGTTTGTAGCTGCTACTATTATTGTAATATTTAATTGTTCCATTTAGTTTTCTTCTATTATGGTATTCTATGAACTCTGCTGTCAACCTCGTGATCCTAAGTATTGCATATACATCTACACTGTTTTATTTTTCGCCCTTCAATATATCTATATTGTGACGTGCATAAAGATTTAGCAGGTCGACCCTTCTTATTACAGGTAGGTCATGCCCAAATTTTTATGTACCTATCTGAGGGGCGTTACAAAATTGTCCTCAACTTGATTAATATCCCCGCTCGAAATGGTCCCCATTTAAGATGCGTGGATGAGAATGAGCCACCCCACTAGAGAACAAATCCCAACCACTCATCTAAATTGTCCCTCTCTTGAAAATAGTCCCCCACTTTAGATGAGTGGATAAAAATGTGCCACCTTACAACCACAGACTCTTGGTACCGAGAATACTCACATTTCTCACGCGTGCATACAATGTTTGTATGTATTTGTGTGTGTGTGTATACACACACATATAGATACATATATCTATTCATACATATGTACATATGTATGTGTGTGTATGTATATACATATAATACATATATACAATACATACATACATATATACACACACGCACACATACACACACGTGTGCGTATACATACATGCATACATTGTATGTGTTTATA
>BQKN01064844.1:463303-481992 GCA_022839385.1 Asparagus kiusianus
ATATATATATATATATATATATATATATATATATATATATATATATGGAGAAGTGTTCCTAAGGTGACGCCTTAAATAATCATCTAAGGACGCGGCCTAAAATCACATGATTGAGCTACATTGTGGATGATCCGTTCCGTTGAACTTGATCTACATATTCTAAAACCCCAACACACCAAGTTTGTGGTGAACCCATCATCGTTTGACCCTTCATCCACTTGTATCAATTTTAACGGTTTCGAATGAATAGAACTTTTCACATGGCTCGACAGAGGCTCAAACGACGATGGGTTCACCCCAAACTTAGTGTATTGAGGTTTTAGAATATATAGATAATAGATCAAGTTTAATGGAACAGATCATCCACAATGTAGCTCAATCATATAATTTTAGGCTGCGTCCTTAGATGATTATCTAAGGCGTCACCTTAGGAACACTTTTCCCATATATATATATATATATATATATATATATGTATGTATGTATGCACATGCATATATATTATATATATACATATGTATATACATATATATGTATACACACACACGAGAAAAGTGTTCCTAAGGTGACACCTTAAGTTCAATCTAAGTAAGTGCCTTCAAAACTACATTGTATGGTATCAATTTATTTGATTCACTCCGTTCATTTCGATTTATATGTTTCAAAAAACCTATAAAATAAAAATCATGATGTTTTATTACTTCTAACACATGTTTTCATTGTCCCTTTAGTTCTATTCTCTTAAAACCATTAATTTTAAATCACTTGATATATAAGTAACTATTCCAACATACCTAATTTTTTATTTATTTACAATGCAAAACATATAGATCAAAATGAATGGAGTGGATCAAGTAACTTAATTGCATATAATGTAGTTTTGAAGTCCTTAGATTGAACCTAATTGTGTCACCTTAGGAACACTTTTCCCTATATACACACACACGGTCTATACACACACACACACTCGAAGAGGAACATGAGTATCCGTGATATCAAGGACCAAATTTTGATCATGGGTAGGGAGGTGGACATGTTCCATTCACTCATTTAATGAGTGTAATGAAATGGTGACTATTTCAGGTGGACAACTTTAAATTTGTGGATAAGAAGTGGTAACATCACTATCAAGCATCCGATGTTTTAAATATTGGCCGATAAACTGATATTATCGATGATTTATCGGATTTGGAGGCCTTCCGCTATGATAACTTTAATTTTAAATCGGTTATCATTTTTGGATGTTTACTATTGATAATGCGGCGATAAAGTGAGTTATCGGCCGATATTGTCAGCCAAAAAATTGGAAGTATTGGCATTTGGTTTGAGTTTTGATTTCGGGCAACAGCCGCCTATTCAATGCACTTTGAACCTAACCCGACTCGAGTCTCTACCATTGGTTAGTGATCCTAAACATAATTATTTTGATTTTGATATGTTTTAAATTTCATTAAGTATAGTTAGGTTACATTTAGAATATTATATTATGTATATCACCATCCTGTAATGTCAGTCCGATAAATACTAATTATTCTTGATATATCTCGATACCCGCTATCTGATATGAATTTTGACCGTCTGATAAATCCCCGATAGCTAATATTTAAAACCTTGCAAGCACCCCTATGTTATGTGGGTACTTCTAACTTGAACCCGTACTCGTACCCGTACCCGACACGTACCGACACTCGTCCAAGCTCCTTGGACACTCCTTTTATATATGCATACATTTAGTTGGGCATGTACTTGATTAAACAATACATATTTAAATTTAGAAAACTTGTCAAACATTTCATGGATGTAAATTCCACTGTTGACATATGCTTCTCGAAATTCATTGGGTTCCAAACTATGATTTTAACGGTCGGTTGGGTGTCTAGTTCAAAAAATAAGCGTTTTTATAATTTATAATCCACATTATAAAAAACATAAAAATGTTATAGAAATTTTAATTCTTATGACATGTGAATAGAAAAATACTGACGTCATGTAACCTATTACTTTCAATACACAATATATGTGTATATCAATATTTATAGACCCATGTCCCTATACCCTCCCCATTGTATATGTACCACGTCTCTTACCCGTGCCCGTGCAACATAGCAGACACCTATTTTGTCCTTGGTACCAAGGATGCTTAATTTTCTCATATGTGTGTGTGTGTAAGGCTTATATAAACTTAAGTGGAATAGAATCATTTGTCCACCAACTTTTTTATCTATTAGATTTGCTTTGAGATTTGTGTTGCCATGTGATACACATCAAGGCACACACTCAAAGATAGTCTTGACTCTTGATGTGTCTCCCATATGAACAAGAAGTTCAAAACAAATCTAATGGATAAAATAGTTACCATTCGATTTTTTTTTTGAGATCATATATTTGAATTATACACGTGAAGTTTGAGCTGACCTTACCTGTACGTATACATAAAAGTTTGTTATATGTTAGTATATTTTCCTTGTAAATATTTTTATAAAGCAGCTGTCAAACCTAACTATTGAAAGTAGGTGTAGCACACCATAGAATGCATAACATTCCACTGTCATAAATTTATCTTACATTTTGCTAGATAGCACACCAATAGAATGCATAACATTGAACTGGCACACATTTCTCTCCCATTTTCCAATACTGAGAGGGAGGGACTTTGGTTTTTTTTTGGGGTGGGGGGTGGGGCATATAAATTGTTTACTTACTGTTTTGTATAGTTTATCAGCCAAGATTAAAAGCTGAAACTCGTTGAAGATGAAACTCTATGCAGAAACTGCAACTGGAACGAGGAACAGAGTTTCATATACACGCTCTTTTTCTGTTTGTTGTGCATGTTCTTGCTGGATTGCCACCGTAAATGTTCTACTGGATTGCCAACTTATATGCTGTGCTTTCTAAAACAATTGCTCCTTGACCTGCATAAAATAAAAAGGGTGGCAAAAATGTGCATAAGAAAGATGTTGTGAGGTATCTAATGAGCATCTGAAAACATTAGACAAATACTGGTATTTGGTGTTGTATATTATGTGGATTTGTGATGGACTTCAGGACTTCAGTTAATGATGCTTCATAGAACTCATCAAACTAGTATGATTGTATCTCATAAGTTTTACACAACAAAGCAACTGGAGTAATAGCTTCAAAACTTAATCCTTCAATCATATATTAGAGTGAAATGCTCATACCTGACATGATATTTAAGCTTATGATCTATATTCACAATTTCTTCTTCATGACTTTGAATCATTGGCTTTATGTAAATTTCGTACGTGCATGATTTTTTAAACAAATTACAGAAACAAGATGAATTACTTATGGAAGATGTCTGGATTCTTCTAAGAGCTGGAAGATTGGAGGAGGCATGTGAACTTTGCCGTTCTGCTGGGCAGGTAGATCAACAATGCACTATCTCCCTCCCTCTCTCTCTCTGTTTTTTTAATGCTTTGTACGTCATATTTTTGTACTTTTTTTGGCCTCTGTTGCTTTCAGCCATGGAGAGCGGCAACTCTATGTCCTTTTGGGGGGTTGGACCAATTTCCCTCAGTGGAAGCTATGCACAAAAATGGGAAGACAAGAATTTTGCAAGCTATTGAACTGGAAAGTGGAATTGGACACCAATGGAGACTTTGGAAGTGGGCATCATATAGTGCCTCAGAGGTAGGTATAATGCAATTGTGGTTAATTCTTTTCAATATTTAATTTCTCTTCATTTTCACCATTATCAGTTAAAAAGATTTGCTTGTCTTATAACTTGGCAAGTGCAGAATGTACCATTATTCCCTTTTGATGATGCCGGCTTTTATTTTATCTGCTACTTTAATTTATCTCGGTTGAACTCATGATAGTTTTGCCATACATGGGATTCTGAAGAAACATTTCCTGCATTATCGGAAGGAAACATCTGTATCTTGGCTATGCAACCTATTATTTACTCCCGTTTTTCCTCTTAATCTTTCTCTCTACTGTGGAATTTCCATAATTACCAATGCATGACACTGAAGTTTGGATACTATACAGGACATGGAAATGGAATACACAACTTTATAAAAACATGGCAAGATGTGTATGTATATGTACTCTGTAGTAGCCACTTTGTTACTTATACGTCAGAATTAAAATAATAACGAAATTAGATGCTAGGTTTATGTAAAATTGCAAGAAATAAGTATTGTAAAGGAGAATCATCAAAATACTTAAAAGCATCAACAAATTTGTTGATATCCTAGTTAATCATAGTTCATGTAACATACGTACATGTGCTTGTTCTTAAACAATTTCTTTACTATTTTTCTTTTGGAATTTCTATATTTCAATTCACATCAATTGTAAGTCACTTTTTGAATATTGTCTTATACATAGATGATTCTTCACAAAAATCCCACCACTATTCTCAATTATTCATTTTATAAAAGTTTTTCTAACTGTAAAATGAATTTCACATGAAATTTGGAAGCAAATTGACTAATGATGCAGCATCAAAAAAGGCATGCTAGAAAAATAAATACAGTTGCGCGTGACTATCAAAATTCTTTTCTACATTTCTGGGATATGATATGGTTTGTGACTTCTACTATTACCCAGAAAGGAAGAGAAGAAGGCCCGTCAGCTTGGGGGGGGGGGGGGGCTGGGGTACCTAAGAACTGAACTAGTTATCTACTTCTTTTTCTGTTTTCTTATGTTTCAACATTTCATCCTCAATTCAACACTTAAAGCATCTCTTCAGTAATCAAACATATTTATCTTTCGTTAATTTTGATGACACTAATGGATAACATTCTTATCCCCGTTTTTGTTCTAGTTTCTCTAATTGCAGTGTTATTAATTTTGGCGTTTTATTGTGCTTGCTGGTGGCACATTTCTGGAGAATTGGTATATATAAATGTCAGCCGTTAATTTCTGGCCTAAGAATTATCTTAGAAACAATGGTGTGAACCTGTCTTGCTAGATCATAAATCTTTGGTGGTTGGAATGTCTCTGCTGACCTATACATATTTATGGCCTGCAAATATAAGGTCTTAACACATTGTTGGTTGTGTTGCACCAGCGATCAACATAATCTTACATCGAGAATTTGAATGCAGGGTGGTAGAAGTGCACAGTGTTTTAGGAGTACTCTACCATGCAAGCATGTGAATATAGTTGAAAACAGGCAATGAATTTATAGGCCATTGATGTACACAGAACACTGGGCGAGAAATCTGTCTCCAGACATTGAATCAGGCAAATATTAAGATGGATGACTATCAGTGAGAGTGAAGATAAAATAATCAACGCAGTTATTTTCTGGAAACTCGGTTATGAGCTATGTATTACTATGACTGGACAAGTCATTTGTGATCCGTTTAGTATGTACATGGTAAAGCAGTTAATTGACTATTTAGCAGGAGCGATGGGCTGCAGACTAGGACAAGACTAATAGGTTACCAAGAGAAACTCATAATATGGAAGCGGAAGATCTATGAGAAAAAGTACAAACCCCCTCAACCAACCACTCCCCCCCCCCCCCCAAAAAAAAAAAAAGAAAAAAAAAGAAAAAAAAACAAAACAAACAAATGCGCGCGTAAGTCTGTAGACAGTAGACAAATGGCAGAATAAATTTCATGTAGCTGACCCTTAAGCTTAGATGAAGTTTATGCTGGGTTACAGTGATTCTCCTGCTAAATAGTGCATCAAATATTGGGTTTTCAAGAAAGCACATAATACTAATGTGTCATTTTGCAAGCACTTTATTGATTTCAGAATTGCAGGTTGTTAAACTATGAACTCTCGGATATTAGTGTAGACTATCTGACTGTGACATGAGAAAACTGATGAGAAATTAGCATTCAGCTCTGAGCTACAATGTGATAATGAGAGTCAAATTGAAATTCATTGCCTTGATGTCAAGTGTAAATTGCTTTTAAAGTCGTAAATTTGATCTTGTATGTTTAACAATTACACGTATGAGGAAAAATACCATTATTTTAGATATCTTTTAAGTTTTGAAGCAAACATCTCATGTGTATAATAACTTCATATATCTGGCTGAAAACATGACTTTTCATTCAAATTTTTGGTGAAGAAAATTGCAGAGCAAAATGGTGGAAGATATGAGATGGCTGTATTTGCTGCTCAGTGTAGTAACTTGAAGCGTGTGCTACCTATCTGCACTGACTGGGAGGTAACTTCTTCTTCTCAGAGAATGCTTTCTGCTTAGATTTTGACTTATCTATTTTGTTAAACTATAGAGTACTTCTGTCTAAACCTATTTATTCTGCCACAGAAAGAAAATATGGCTTTCCTTGTGGGCATGATGTTTCTGATACCTTATGACTGTAATAATGTAGCCAAACACGAGAATGTGCTGGCTTGTAATTTTGTGATTTTTTTATTTACATTTATCAAAAGTAATGCTTCACCAAACCCCAGTTTTAACAGGGGAAAGGTGTTTAAGGATGATATTATTGATGTAATACAGCAAAAATTTTCTGACTGTTTCACTTCTAGTTCTTACCAGTAGTTAATTATTCATTTTCTGATGTTATTTGTTTCCAATTAAGCAGTCATAGTTTAATCATATATGATGTGTTTACTTTGTAAAAAAGAAATTAAGAGCATGTTTGGCAAATAGTCAAGTGGATTATAATCCACTTTTGGATATTTGGCAAGTGAATTATTTTGGATTATAATCCACCAAAAAGAAGCTAGGGTACCCTAGCTTATTTTTGCTGGATTATAATCCATGAAGTTTGAGCAAATAAAAGATAATTGTTGCCATCATGATTTCACAAATTCGCAAGCCTGTAAACTAACTCACCAACTAAGTTGCATAGATACGGGTATAGGTGTGGGCGGCGGGCGCGGTTCCGGGTACAGGACTCGACAAATTTGTAAGAACGGCTAAAAAACATGGACTGTGATTATAGTAATGAACTAGATACACTTGACCCTTTGAGTACATGTTTGAATAAATGTATGCGTATATTTAAGGAGTGTCCAGTGTCGGTATGGGTACGGGTACAGGAAGTGTAGGAATGTGTTCAGTGTTGTGATAGGAGTACTCTGGTAGCACAGCTCACCACCAGCTTCATTAATCTACCTTTTTGGGCGACAACAATGGTAGATTGTAATCTATCCATTTGCCAAACATGTGAAGTCTGAAAACGGATTACAATCCACTAAATTTACGTAAGACTTTGGGTTATAATCCATAGTTCCCAAACTTGCTCTAACTTCTAAGTTAGCATGTCAGTTTTTTCATCACCAGAAGTATCAGTGCTAACTCTGTAGTTTTGCTATTTTTTTTTGAACCTTGGAACATATTAGACTCAGCTCTAATATACTTGCGTCTTTTGGCAATTAAAAATGGAAACATTGGTTGCAACATGGTGAATTAGTGCAGAAAATTTCTGTCACTATTAGACAATGAGTCTCACACTCCAGCAAGTGACAGACAATTAAACAAAATTGATACACGAGACATGCGATGTATGTGTATTTTGTTCAAGTCTACATATATTTGGCTCTAGATACATGTATCTTTTTGCTCCTTATACATGAAAGAAAATAATCTTTTAGTAAAATAATCTATTAAGTAATTAGCTCTTGTCAGAAGGCACAATGTAATCAATCATATAGATACATAGGCAATTAGCAGAAAAATGCAATTGTAGACATGGCTGGACGTGGACGTTGCGTCGAGGCGTGTCAAACACTGTAGTTTTTTCTTTGGATAAGTGTTGCATATGATAGGACATTATCCAAGAATAAGAGATTGGCTTTGATTCTTGGTGATGAAGAGTGGCCTTTACGAATGGAGAACAATATAATTGGTATAATGATGACATTTGCAGTGAGGAATTTTATTGATTTCCAAAATTATGTTAAGTTTCTTTAGTTTTAAGAGATGATATTAGTATTAGGCATCATTGTCCCTGTATCCAGTATGTGCTTAGGATGGATAATACCTTTCTATAGCATTGAAAGTTTCATGTAGATGAAACTGATTCAGTTACCTTCCCATTACATGTTACAGATTTTATCATTTCTCTTTCATTGGGCCGCCAATACCGGTTCTTATAGCAAGCCTAATGCAATTGTTACTGTAGTAAAGAATATCTTGGAACCTGCAACACGCTAGGTGCTCAGCCAAAATTTTAGTTTGGAGAAATAGTCTTTTACCCACTACGCGTGCTTGTGTTAAGGCTATTTAAATACAAACTTAAACAGGAGTTTTTACCTCTATTTCTCATTTTTCTCTACCAGTCAAACTTCATCATTTGATTGTATGATTGCAAATGAACTATTATGCTTATGTCTTTGGTCGTCCAAACTATACCCATTATCTTCGAGTTAAACTGGTTTCACTGTATATAATTGGCTACAGTAGCTACTATCTTGATCAACCTTCCAGGTTTAGCTGCGTATGGTTCTTGACAACATATTTTTCAGAGAAAACAGTTTGTGCCTATCCCTAGTGCATCTAGAAATATCAATGCATATATATGCTTTAATCCTGCCATCTTATGTATGTTGCCAATGCTAATAGTTGAATTGATAGGGATTCTAATCACTCTATCTTCCACTGCACCATATACCACTGGTGCTTTCCCTCTGACTCGACTTTTTGACTCTACTTTTTATGAACTTGTTGCAAGATAATGCCTGCAATTAACATCATTCATACTCTTACGCCATGTCAACACAGAAGACAATAAATTGCAGCCTCTTATATTTTCTTCTAAGAATAGTCTTCATTTACACTGCATCTTATAGTTTTGCAATCTTTTTAGGTTTTCATATTTGTTTGTCCGCAATCCAGATGATATTTTCTTTCCTGGGGTTTAATTATTTATTTGAAATCATTTGTCTTGTTGTAAAACAATTCTTGTTTATGTACTCCAAAACATTTGAGTAAATGATATTACTTTGGCTCTAGAACATAGTTCAGCACTTGGTATATATACTCACAACATTTCCCTCCATTTAGTCAGCATGCTGGGCAATGGCAAAGTCCTGGCTTGATGTTCAAGTTGATGTAGAATTAACTGACTTTCCACAAGGAAGACTGGAGGATAAACACTATGGTGATGGCATGAACGGAACACCTTCTCAAGGAATTCAGACTTCGTTGCCTTCAGCTGGTCCTGAAACATGGCCATGTCATGTTCTTGATCAGCAACCTCGTGACCTTCCTTCTCTCCTTCAAAAACTTCATTCTAGGTACTGAAGTATTGCTTTCTGATTTTTCTGCCCAACCATGTGCCTACCTTATTCATTATCTTTCTTGTACAGTGATATTGTGAATGAAGCTGTTTCTCGAGCGTGCAAAGAGCAGCATCGACAAATTGAGGTAATAAACAGTGAGCACTGCTTTTAGTTACACACATGAGCGCTTATATGATGTGTTATATTTCCTGTTATAATTATGTAGCTTGTTAACTAAACAAGTAATTAGGTGCTCAAAGTTTTCTGTGTAACGAAAATTACCTCTTGTTGATTCACAAACCTAGTATTATTTGATTCTCTTGCACTCTCTACACCCTATATGTTGCATATGTTTTCTGGACAGTCTTTTTTATGTTTCTGGACCTTCCACAAATGTTATCTTCTTCTGCCATTGAATTATTGTCAGATGAACCTCATGATAGGAGATATTGCGCGTCTTCTAGACCTCATTTGGTCATGGATATCACCATCAGAAGACGATCAGAATGTTTTGAGGTATGAAGTCCTATTGCATTGGAGAGTATTCTTATTTTTTTAGTCCTGTTACAAGTCTATATAGTGATAGTGCCCATCTTTCAGGCCTCATGGTGACCCCCAATTGATGCGTTTTGGAGCACATGTTGTTCTTATTCTTAGATATCTACTTGGTGACGAAATGAAGGATGCTTTCAAGGAGAAGCTTACTACTGTTGGTGATCTCATTCTTCAGATGTATGTTGTTTTTAATTTGCGAGTCCTTATCCCAAACTTAATGCATTTTACAGTGATTATCTCATAACACTCAGACAGAAAGGAACTTAGATCTTTCCCTTTTAGAGAAATACCATACATGTTCTACATTTTTAAACATTTCCGTCTAATTATTTGTTGGTCAATACTACTGGGTCACAATATTTTCTCTTTACGTTGGCAATTGTGAGAGACAGCTCTGTAATAACTTAATAAGTCTATATACATGTATGTATAAAGTATTTGTTAAACCAATAACTTAAACTGAAGCATCAATTTTCCTTCAGGGTATCTATTAATCAAATATATGCTAGTACCATTCAGGGTCACATAATCTCTAGGATTGCGCGGCCACATGGCTCACAGTGATCTTCCACAGACATACTTAATTAAAAAATGTAGGCGTCCATAAATCCATGGAAATTCCTTTGCTGTTATGATTGCGAGGATCCTATTAGGTGCTTGTCCTATTTTAATTTGTGTCCTAGCCGACTGCTTTATCATGCATGGTACAAAGAATAAATAAACTTGATTCACCATGCATTTGCAATTTGATGGCGATTCTGTTCCTATGAGTTTAGCTTTTTGTAGATTATTTATGCATGTGAGCCAGCGTTACTTGGGCCCTACGACAAATTGTCTCTACTTATATTTTTGGCCCTGATTTTTATGGCCATTATACATTGCAGGCAACACTTAAACTTATAGGCTTGATGTGCAGGAAGATTTATCCCCAGGGAAACACCTGTATCCATAATGTCACTGAGAAATCATGAAAGTTTATAACTTCTGGCTGAGGAAAATGTTAGGTGATGTGGAATAAATTTTATATCTGTTCTTGCATTTCCTAGAAGGAAAGAGATAAGAAGCACTGAAACAACATTTCCGTACTAGAAAGTTTTTTTAAACTTTTAAAAACAAATTGCAGCTTTTCACGAACGATGCATGAACACTTATCAAACTTGAATAACGTTGAATTGCATTTGCTAGGATTTTGATAGTCGTTTACTGTGATGACTTCAATTATTAAAAAAAACTCATGTACATTGCATCCTTAGCTATGTGTTATACATTGTTTGGAGTCTTATACTTGATAAATATTCTATGCATGATTGTGATACTTTGTTAACAAATGTAATTACAGGTATGCAATGTTCTTATTTTCCAAGCAACATGAGGAGTTAGTTGGGGTGTACACCTCACAGCTGGCTCGTCCGTTTTGCATTGACCTTTTTGTCCACATGATGGAACTCAGGCTCAATAGCAGGTATTCATATTTCTTTTTTCTATACTCCCTTTTTTACCAGGGACAGTAATTGTATTGTGATGTAGTTTTCTGACATTGGGACATTGCGTAGATCTTTTATCTTCTGCAGAATACTAAGAAATATAACGCCATATTGGGAGCACTTCAGTATCTTTATGTAAGAATAAAGGAGATCGTATAAGCAGGCTTCTACAAGTTGAAATCTTTTGGAGAGTAATCTAACAAAGAGTTTTAAACAGATTCTTTTGTCTCTTAAAAACAATTTGGTATTATGAAGTCAATTATTAAAGCTATTTGTCAACTCAGGCTACTTATGGAGAGATAGGGGATCACGTAATCTTATTATCAATAACTCAATAGTCATCTAATTTATTAATCTGATCTGTCGTGAAGCCACTACTTTTCCATAGGTTGCACCAAACTTTCCTTTAACAACCCAACACAAGGAATAAAATTTATGAAGTCTCAAATACTAAATCCAATCTATCTATAATTTACTAATCAAACTTGACAATTCTGACCAATTAAATGATTAACTAAATTCTAGTATAGTAACTAACTAAAAAGGATAAATCCAACATGCTAGAGGATAAGACTCTGGTCTATCTGTCTTATCTTTAAATTTGTCCACTATAAACTGAAATTAGAAGATGTTCTACATCAAAATTTCCATGATTGGACAGAAGAATCAAGCTCAAATTTTGAAATAGAACAAATCAACAAATCAAGCATTTTTACCTATTTGGTTGGCCCTGGTGTTACATGAACATTAAGAGGTTACGTATTGAATTAGAGGACTTGATGGTAAGCAGGCATAGCAGGATTTGGAATGATGACATCAATCACCAGAATATTAGAAAATGAATACAAATATATATATATATATATATATAGTGTGTGTGTGTGTGTGTGTGTGTGGATCAAGATTGTAAACTCAAAAGGTTTCAATCAAAATTTTCGGCTAAATTTGGAGTCAGTGCAAGATCTTGTCAGATTCCAAACTCAATGACTCTTAAGGCTTCTTACTTTCTCCCAAAGAATCCAAACTCATTATGCACATGCGTTGTTCTTGCTGGAATGGGATGACATCTAATTCTGGCTAAGTTGTTTCAGTAGCTTTTGTCTCTGACATCGAAAAGCATAAAAGTTTGGAAAACTTTAGAATAGATAAAAAATGTAGGGAACCCCACCTGCAAGAGGAAAAAAGAGAAAATCATAAGCTTATTCAAATGATCAACCATTCCAAAAAGCTAACCTTTAAGAGAAGATAAAGAAAGGTAGGGGAATCCCACCCCTGATATTTTATGAGACCTAGATAGTTTAAGAGAGATCTTAGTCGTAAAACATAGACTAAGCTTATGCTTGCTATTTTGTAGGCATGTATATTTGAATTAATTTTATCATATTCTTTATGATCTTTCGTGAGAATGTAGAGGATTATCATATTTTCTATAATCTTTTCATGAATATGTAGGGGATTCTCTTGTTTGCTGCTCTAGTTGTACAATTACTTGAGCTGCTTAGGAGTGTTTTGGATGTTTTTTATCCTCCATTGCAAAATAATTAACATTCTTGCTCAGTCTCTGCTTTTGTCAATAGGACACAGTAACCAGTGCGTTTTTTATAACAGTATGCATGTCAAATACAAGTTGTTCCTGGCTGCAGTGGAGTACTTGCCTTTCTCTTCTGAAGATAAATCCAAAGCATGTTTTGAAGAAATTATAGAAAGGTACTTCTATTAAGCAGCATGAATCTGTCTGGGATTTGGATAATCATTTTTGCAAGAGTTGAAAACAAGCACTGGACAAGTGACCATTATCCTGTATTTACTTTGCTAGGATTCTTTCACGGTCTCGAGAAATCAGATGTAGTAAGAATGATGGGCTATCGGATGTTGCAGAGCAACATCGGTTGCAGTCCCTTCAAAAGGCCATGGTTGTACAGTGGCTTTGCTTCACACCACCTACTACTATAAATGATTTTGAGATTATAAAGGCAAAGCTCTTCACGAGGGCACTAATTCATAGGTATCTACACTCGTATTGTTTCTTTTTGCCTTTACCTGTCTTTATCAAGTTGTCTATCAAATATCTTGCTTCCAGTCCACTGTTGTGATTTCCTTTTTTAGCGGACTTCCTAATGTTTAACTGGAAATATTACACCACTTCCTAAAATTGCTGTTCTTTATCTTGTGCTTTCAGCAATACTTTATTCAGGGAGTTTGCCTTGATATCTATGTGGAGAGTCCCTAAAATGCCAGTTGGAGCACATATGTTACTCAGCTTCCTTGCAGAACCTTTAAAACAGCCTAATGATACTTTTCCATCTGTTGATGATAATGATGTTTCTGAAAATTTGCACGAATTTGAAGACTGGGTAATCTTCTGTATTCTGTTCATTTATTCTTTATTCATTTCAATTAGTTAGTAGAATATCAGGAATCTAATTAGCTCTTTAATGGATTTTCTAATACTGTTTTCTGGCGAATAGCGAGAGTACTATTCATGTGATGCAACTTATCGGAACTGGCTTAAGATTGAGTTGGAGAACTCTGCTGTTCCTCCTGCTGACCTTTCTTCAGAAGAGAAAGAAAATGCTATGGTAGCTGCAAGGGAAACATTGCAGTCATCTTTATCACTTCTACTTAGTATGCACACATTTCTCTTGCATAAATTTCAAAGCATTTTTTCTATATCGCAAAATATGCATTTTCTTCACTTTTTTTCTATACTGGCCTCTAGATGTAGTCTTGACTTGGCATTAGTACACAATTGAATGACATCTTATACTTTTGAAAAAAAATTTGCATGTACTTTTACCTTTTCTATTAAAAGTTTGCTCTACTCCGCCCTTCCAGCTTTTGCTGTTGGTTAATACTGGCTCTGACTGAACTGTTTCTTTTTCAAATTTAGTTGGTTTTTTGTTTTTTTTAATTAGCATTTAACAAGTCACCAAATCTGAAAATGAGAAGGTACAATGAAGAAAAGGTTATGGATGAAAAAGCATAAAAAAATAGGACACTTTTAAAGATTGGATTAATACTAAGTAATTTTATTATAATGAAACATTTGAGTGGATAGAGAAAAGAAATGTAGTGCCATTTATGAAAATGCTACTTACATTATAGTAGAAGCAAAACATTGTCCTTTTTCAGTTATCTTCAGATTTTGGCTAGGGTCTAGTAGTGACCACAACATTTTAGATATCATTAGCAAAACATGGCAGATAGCTTTAATATGCCTCTGCTAATTTATATTAGTTATCAGTTTTCCCCCCTTCTTGTGAACATTACAGTGACATGTTTAACTTATCAACAAGAGAAGGGAGGTAATGACTAGTTTTACATTAAAATTATACGTCTCTAGATCATGGCATTAAAAGAGATTGTAGTAACCGTGGTAGTAAAAAAGTTTTCTGCAGTCAACAAAAAGAATATTCATCCTTAGCAATGTCTTAAGAGGAACACCTGAAAATTTAGTGCCTCTTTCACATCTTAAAACTGAACCATTTATTATATTAATCCTTAGCAATGTCTTAAGAGGAACACCTGCAATTTAGTGCCTCTTTCACATATTAAAACTGAACCATTTATTATATTTATATCTCCTTCTAGGCTTGTAGAGCTTGCCTGTCTGGTGATATGATATCGATCAGTTACTATTCTCATCTGCTTAGTGGAGGGGCGATCTAACAGTTACTGTTCTCATCTGCTTAATTTTCTGCATGGGCTTATTGCCAGCAGGCCCAGCACTACTGTAATTAAATATGATTTTTTGTTTAAGGTGATGAACATAGATGATATGATTATGGAACTATTTGTCTGAGCTGTTAGAGATGTTTATGGAAAAAACTTCTTATGAGGAATAGGGAATTAGCTTGTTGATGCTTTGCATAATTGTCATTTAAGAAATGTTAATTATCTAGTTTATTTTCTTAGTAATTTAATTTTCTTTGCTATCCTCAATGGTATACTGTTTTATTTAAAAATAAGAAGTTGAGGAAGAAACTGATACCTACAGGCTACAGGATGGCATTTATCAAGGTTTTCTAGTTTTCCTATTCCTGGCTGATACAGTGTTCTCCTTTGTTCATCACAGATGCTGCCTTTTTCTTCTATATTTTTAAATTAGATCCTTTGTGATATGGTATTTACCTTTTGCTACTTTTCTAGGGGAAGGAAGCCCATGGTTAAATGCGGCTCATAGTAGCCTACGCGAGTCAACAGAGAATGTATTTCTTGAATTGCATGCAACTGCAATACTCTGTCTTCCCTCAGGGGAAAGCATGTGCCCAGATGCAACCTTATGCACCACATTGACAAGTGCTCTCTACTCTTCCGTGAGTGAGGAAATTGTGCTAAAGCGCCAGCTGATGGTAAAATATATTTTCTTCAAAATTTCCATGCCAATGTTAGTATATCAAAAGACTCGGAGCTTTCTAACTAAACATTTCATTTGTTTTTAATAGCATCTTTCATAAATATGTTCACATGCATGGCAAGCTGGGTATTTTAAGAGTTCGAATTGCAATTTCAAATGTTCTGACAGCAAAATTCCAAACTTTCAATGGTAGAGGATTCTCAACATGAGCATTTATAATTTCATTAATACTGAAATATAAGATGCTATCATATGTATGAATAATACAAGTAGTACGTACTTGTTTGTGTTCCTGTCGATTGATGACAATATTAAGAATCATAATGAAAAGGCTGATGAGAAGTGGCATGCACTTTTGAGGTACATTGTAATATACATGTCAAGGTAAAATATAAAACTAGTCATTATTTTAATTAGGAGATGGGAATTTGTTTTAAAACACAAGAGGTAAATTGGCAGTTGTAGGTATTGATGGTCAAAACTTAGCAGATTTTTTGGTACATAATTGTAGCTGATTAGTATCTTAATGTGGTCTCCTCTCAAAAAGCAGGGATTGGCTATAACCTTTAGTATTCGTCAAATTCATGTAATTTGTTTTAGTATTTCCAAAACTACTCAAACAGTGTGATTCAAATAAAACATCAGTTGTTTGCATATTATTTTGGGCTTTTGTGAGGGAAGAACTTAGTGAATCAATGATTTTGCTTGAACAAACACGCTGAAAACAAATTGCAGAATTTGTGCGTGATCAGTAGATTTTGATAGTTTTTTCCTATAGTTTGGGAGTAGTTGCCTGTGTCGAAACCCTGTCATCCATTATGAAGCTCAGTGCTTCATATGCTTTTCGCATTGAATGAACATTCCCAGGTGCTGTTTTCATTTGAGTCTAATGGTTAATGCTCATTTTTTCTCTATGGTGTTTCTGTTCTTGAATATAATAATCATTGCATGTACAGGTCAATGTTTCTATTTCGCCTAAAGATAAATACACGCTTGAAGTAGCACTCCGCTGTTTAGCTGTTAATGGTGATGGGCTTGGAGTTCATGAAGCAAATGACGGGGGACTTCTTGCTACCGTCATGGCAGCTGGTTTCAAAGGTAACTTAGTATTGTTTCTAATTACTATATTTTTTTGACCGGTTTTGTATACAACTGTTACTGAATATTTTTAGTAGGAGAACTTAAACGATTTCAAATGGGTGTCACAATGGAGATATCCCGGCTTGATGCTTGGTACTCAGATAATGAGGGTTCATTGGAAAACCCTGCTGCTTATATTGTCAAAGGTCTCTGCCGCCGATGTTGCCTACCAGAAATGATTCTTCGATGTATGCAGGTGAGCTTACAAGGTTGATAAGTTCTGGTCCTTTGTCTTAGTACCGTTGATTTGCTCTTTAAACTGTTTTCTTATATATTTTTTAGGTATCTGCTTCTCTTGCTGAGTCAGGTGAATCACCTGATCATCGTAATGAATTGATCGAACTTGTAGCTTCAGCAGAGTCTGGTATGATGCAACTGTTTAGTCAGCACCAGTTACAGGTATGTTTTTATAGTGTACATGTTGGTTTTCATATCCAAATTTTTAATTTTGGTTTCTTTCTCCTATGGTTCCAAATCAAAACTGGATGACATGATTAACATGTTCAATTTTTTTTATAGGAATTTTTATTGTTTGAAAGGGAATGCACATTGTACGCAATGGAGGCTCAGGAAGAATCATCGATGGTTGATGCTTGAACAAGTAAAAACCGAGGTTTGTTAAGGTAGCGTACATGTATTTTTCGAGCAAAATTATATTATATGCAATGTTTTACCTTTAGGTTGTGTCTGCTTAGTAGTGCGGGATTATCTGATGTTTTTAAAGGCGATTGCTGCAGTTACTATTTCCTTGATTGTGCTTTCTGTTACTTCAACCCAAGAAATTGAACTTGTGCTCTTTCTTCCTCTTCTTTGTTATTGCTGATGGTTATTGACATCATTATATTCTTTTTGGGTTAATTGTGTATACAACCCTTGTATGATAGGATGTTCGTCAATGTTATCCCTATTTTTCATAATGATTTTGACCCCCATTGTCTGTGGGTGCTTCTGACATCAATGGATCGTAGAAAGATCCCCAATGTTTGAATGTGTTGCAGAGAGACCCTCTGTTCTCGTATATTGAACAAAAACCCTCTATTCCCGTATACGTGTTGAACATAAGCCCTTGTAATTATAAATAACTCCCTTTAGACATGGTATACTGAAGGTGTGTCTGCAATTGACCCCGTTATTTTATCCCTTACGATTTTGAACAAGCTTAGAGCCCGTTATGATCATCAAATGTACTCACAGATTTATGAACTGACGTTGAATTCAGGTATAATTTCGACATCATCTGCTGATGGGCATAATTTTGGCTGGAGAATTGGGTCGCCTTTAAGAAGTTCAGTTGCTTGTGGAGGCAGCACTAGAAATTTTGTACTGTATCTTAATGTGTAAACAATCATGAACCAACCAACGCATGTCAGTTGATCATTTTGATCCTGTTTATATTAGAAGATGCGAAATCACCAGCAGTTGTTAATTCATGCCGCAACTCCATGCTTACGTATCGCGCGCTGTAATTCATAGAATAGAAAAGAAGTCGGAGAATTGTAATTATCATCATTGTTGTGTTATTTTCTTTTCTCTATCGTGAAATGTAGGTAGGGCTGACAATTTGAACTAATATTTACAATAGACCATAACCTATGGAAAAGTGAACTATAATGAGATTGTTAGCAGATATTGTCAGGCTAAATGACACTTAACCCTCCTCTCTCTCTCTCTCTCTCTCTCTATATATATATATATATATGAGAAAAATGGGTATATTTGGTACTAAGCATAAGTTTTGTGTTTGGTAGTGAGGTGTCCTATTCTTATCCATTTATTCCAATTCTCAACCACTCCCCAACCCATGTGAAACGAGGTCATAGCTTACGCAGGATTAGAAAATTATTCTGATCTAATATAGAGATGGTCTGTTGTACTTTGATTTTGTATATTGAAGCGAGGCCATAGCTTAGGCAGGATCAGAAAATTGTTTTGCGAAATGCTATTTGGGGGGGGGGGGGGGGGGGGGGGGC
>BQKN01064844.1:482092-494286 GCA_022839385.1 Asparagus kiusianus
CTTTACCACTGTGGACAGATTGCAAAATGTATATTTCTCCAATTAAAATTATTAATTATTTAGTGAATAATAATAATTCCGAAATAATAGTTGTAAGTAGGATTCAAATCTTTACCACTGTGGACAGATTGCAAAATGTATATTTCTCCAATTAAAATCATTAATTATTTAGTGAATAATTATAATTCGTCTTGACTAAAAAAGTAAGAAATACTTCGGTTTCGTGAAAGTTTTGATAACATATTTATATCCAAGACGAGTCATAATAGTCTTACTATAAATGAACGTTTTCGTGACCAAATAATAAGTGACAAGCAACCAAATGTGCTACTAGCTATTGTGGAATATTTCAATTTCATTTTATGATGGGAATGATCAAAATAGACATTTGAGTGTACAATCCTTGAACGTAAATATTTTTAGCCAGATATAATAGATATATACATTGAAGAGAACACTCAACTTTCATAATTACAATAAATTAGCAATCCCCCACCCACCCCTCTCCGATGTAACAAAAAAGAGAAAAAAAAAAAAAAAATTCTCATAAAGGACGTTAACATGCAGACTAAGAATGTAACCTAGTTATCGTCTTGTGAAGGACGATTGAACAAACGTAACATATTGTCTAAGTGAGACTGTGTTTATGTCGTCGGAGACTAATCAGATCCAACTTAGAGTTAATGAACCTTAAAAAAGGTTAGAATTCAATTTTAATCCAAAAGTTGAAAATTTATAGGTTTCGATACTACCTTGTATTTAAACCGGTAAACCTTCCTTATCTTATTTCAAGGTAGAAATACAACACTATTCCCCGCCTGTCAGTCTGAGCAAGATTTTGGTTCCCAGCACCAGAAGAGTATAACTCCCATTCTTACTATACTAGTTTTTACACACGTGCAATGCACGTGATTTAATACCATGATTAAGTATTTTTGGCAGTTTGTGCTCATTTTTTTCTTTAAACTCTTACATCCCAATTATTTTTTATGCTTGTTTAAATAGGATACACCCAATTTAAATTTTATGTTGATATTTGAATTGACAAAAAACAAATATAATTTAAAAATAATTTAAAATTTCATATTATTTTTGACCGATATGAAACTAAGCTTTATTTGAGAAAGTTTAGCATTGCAAAGTGAAAAATATTAAAATAGTGTTATACAAGGAAGGTGAATATTTAAAACCAATATGACAAAATAATTAATTTAAAGTATGTTAAAACGATGCAAAAGAGATGATGAAGTTTATTCCTAATCATTGATAGACTTCATAAAAAAATATAAATTAAAGATTAATGCTAACTCTAGTATACTTTTATATGATAAAAACATCCACATAAGAATATAAAAGTACTGAAAAAATCCATGAAACTCCCACCTAAATATTCCTAATTTCACTCAAAATAATTAAACTATTCTATAAAATATTCAGAAAATATTGTTTCCTATTTCTTCTATTTTATTTTTTATTGAGTTAAGATCAATCCTTCTTCAGGTTTATCATTTATCATTTCTCGGGCAATTCTAGAGAATTGTCTTCATCATCTACATCAATTGTGACATCGGGCTAATTTTGTATTTTTTATGCTATTATCTTTCCTGGGCTCGTTAATTTTTTATCATCTCATTTAACTTTACAAAGAAGTCAAATGTACTTATGATGTTCAACACAAACTGCTCAAAATATTGACTTTGATTTTTTTCTATTTCAATGAGAATAAATATTAATTTCATATATATAAAATTCTTTGTGTTTCTAATTTATTACTTAAATAAATTACAAGCTATCTCTTTATTTTCCTCTAAAATGAATTCTTCTGATGTGCATCCAATAAGAATTTCTGTTATTTCAATAATATTACCTTTGCTCTATCCCTGTCATTTTTCATAAAGATCTAAGGGCTCGTTTGGTACGCGGGAATGAGTGGGAATGGAATTCAATTCCAACTTTTTTTTCCCGCGTACCAAACACGATGTACTTTTAGATGTTAGAATTGAAATTCCCACTTCTTATCAATTCCCACTTTATGTGGGAATTGTCATTCCCAACCATTTAACAAGGAATTGATATTCCCACTTAAGTGGGAATAAAAATAATCAAATGATTTCCATTTATACCCTTCTTAAAAGATACAATTAGATATAAATTCCTATATGAAAATTATTTTTATAAAAATATCTTATCTTAAGCTACTAGTACAAATATATAAATAAATATAAGCATGAATATAACATGCCCAAGTTCCAATTTACAAACATGGTTCCTAAGTAAATTTATATCACTGACCTTACCATAGTTCTAATATCTTATGATATTATTTTTTAATAAATTTCTGATATCGTTCCTAAGAAGTATATTAACGCCGACATGTAGCATGAGAAGTTAGAAAAGTGAAATTATAATTATTTATAATTAAAAATAATTTCTATAAAAATTATTTTTTAATTTGTAAGCTAAAAGTCCAAAATTGTTGCCGAGATGTTGTGACAAAATATAACTATTACATAAAAAATTATTTCTCTAAGGAAAAAAAATCATTTCTATAAAACTTATTTTTCTAAAAAATGAATTATTTAGTTATTTTTAAAATATTTTTTAACATTTTTAAAATTCTGTGTTTTGGTAAGGGCATTATTAGAAAACTAAATTTTATTCTCACTTGTGAACAAATGATACCAAACGAGAGAATGAGAATAAGATTGTCATTCCTGTTCCACTCTCTAAACACGCCCAAACATGAGAATGAGAATATGCATTCCATTCCCACATCTATTCCATTCCATTCCTACATTCTTTCCATTCTCACTTGACTCCATTCCCGCGTACCAAACGAGGCGTAAATTAAATACCTACATTATTCATTACCAATTTCTCTTAGATTATAATATTAATATTTAATTTGAAGAACACGATATGGAATTTATAAATACTTACTAATTTTTCTTATGTCTTCCTTGGAGATTTTTTCTTTGATTAGGATAAAGTTATTAAATTATTTTTTAATGTAACTCATTCAGTGCTTCATTAATAGATATGTCTTATGTTAATGCCAATTCAAGTGATTCATTGACGTTTTCTGAATTTTAGATTTATTTCCATCACTTTCCTATTTGCAATGGAAATAACTCAATTCTTTTAAAGTTATCCCTAAATATTCTAATAGTTTCTCTATATGTAATTCCTTGTATTCTTTTATCCTATAAATATTATTAACGTCAAAGATTAAAGTTTCTAAATTAAAATCAATTAATGCTAAGGTATAATATTATAGTGTTTTATCATTTCTATGGATTTAAACATCTATCAATTAATGTTACGGATGTATTTTGGCTACCCCAACTTATTACTAAAATTATATGAAAATAATTTAATTTATATAGTGTCAATAATTTTAATCTATAATATTTTTAAAAATTTTATCCATTAACCGGATGTTTTTAATCAATTCTTATTGTTTTTGTTTACCAGTATCAACTTAGACTATTCTTAGATGCTGAAAATGGATAGTAAATCCCTAAATTAGAAATTTTAATATATATATATATATATATATATATATATATATATATAAAATACCAAACAATTACACTTTTCTTTACCAAGTTTTAAAATTTTAGCCCATTTTTGTGGTTTTGAACTTTGAGGGTGTGATTTGTAATTTTTAAAATTTTGAAAGAGTTTTTTAAAAAATTTACTTTTAAGTTTGGTAGTTGTAAATTCTATGTTTTATGTGTTGGTGGTAATTTTTTAAATGTTAGTATATTTCTTGTAACTCTAAAATTTTGAGGGTGTCTTTTGCAATTATTAAAACTATAGATTAATTTTGAAAAATATTAAAATTTAGCGGTCTACCAATCGACGAATTTGATGTGTGCTAGTTAAAAATTTTGAAAATTTAGAGTTTTTTTTACAATTTTTAAATTTTGAAGGAGTTTTTTTAAAATTTTGAGGTTAATTTCGGCTAATTTTAATTTTTTAGGTATCTAAGGGTAATATCTTGAATTCATCTTATGTTATTTACAAATTTTAGAATTTTAGGGTGGCTTTTTATAATTTAAACTTTTGAAGGTGTTTCTATAATTTTTGAGATATTGAGGGTGTTAATTAAAAATTTTAAATTTAAATGTCAAAAATTTTAGGTGTATCATGATAATCTCTTGAATTCATCTGTGTTGTTTGTAAGTTTTAAAATTTTGGAATTTTAATGTGCTTGTCTGTAATTTAAACTTTTGAGGGTGTTTCTATAATTTTTGAGACATTGAGGTGTTAACTGTAAATTTTAAATTCTTTGCAAACTGATGTTAATTTTTTAATTTCATATTTTTTATTTTAAGTTTTGAGACATTGGGATAATTTTTATAATTTTGAACTTTTTAGGGTCTTTTCTGCAATTTTAAAACTTTTTATGGTTTTTTTATAATACTTCATGTATTATAATATGTTATCTACTTGAAATTTCTTTATCTTAACAAACTAATATCATTTTTATGTTTTATATATTTTATTAATATTAGTTTTTTAAATTGTTAAGCTAAACATGGTTCACATAGGAATAGGATAAGATATGATTATGATTAGGATAGATTAAGATATAAATAAAATATTCAAAATAGTGAAGGGTAATATTGACCATTAAAAATTAGAATTTGATTATAGATAAGATAGTTCAAACTATTAAGGGGTATATTTGTCTAAAAAAGATTTTCCGACTCGTGCTTTTAAAGGGAGTATGACTAGCTAGATTACACGTGCAATGCACGTGGTCGGATATCATGGTTGTTTAAATTGATAAAAATAGATTAAAAATAAAAGAGAAAATAAATTTTTTTTGCGGGATTGATTATCAACATAATAATCTCTCTTTCATAAAATATTATCATCGCTACGTGATCTACTATTTGTGGGTTATAAACACATTGATTTAGTACAATATCTTTGTTTATTAGTATCTTGAAGTCTTTAAAAGATGGGTGATCATTCAATTCACAAATGAATTTTGCATATGCATTTACTTGTAATATGTTCATTAAACTTTTAGTTGTGGTTTGACTCATATTCACATTAACTTTTAATTGTGGTTTCACTCATATTTATATAGTTAATCGATTAAATATATTAAAATTATAATGATCATAGTTAAAATTATATGTTGGGTTTACATTAAATATAATTTATAAAAAATAGTACATTAAAGTCAAAAACCTTTTAACTACTATATAGATTGTTTGAATTTTTTTGCATGTATAAACTATACTGCCTAGGAATAGTGATATACACACTTAACTATAACCTAATATATCTTAAGAACGACTTACACTTCAATATCATCATTAATTGATATATCTATGCATTACACTAAAAACACAATGAAAATTTAGAAAACTACAAAAGAAATACCCTCAAAAGTTTTTAAAATTGTAAAAACAAACACCGTAAAATTTTATAATTAACAAATACAAAAAAATAATTAAAAATTATATTAAAATCAAGGAACTACAAAAAATCATTGAAAAAGTTTAAACTTTGGAGGGGTAATTTGCAATGTACTAAACTTTAAGTTTTTTTTTGTAAATTTCAAATCTAATAGATATTTAATTAGTTATGTTCTTTTAAAAAAATTATGGGTAATATTGACCATGAAATTATTTTTCCTAAACCTATATTTTTAAAGGGAGTATGATATTTTTTTATAAATTTTTTATTTTCTAGGGGTTGCTAGTGATTTTGTATATTCATTTTAGTGTCTATAGGTTTGAAATTCTCATGGTGTTTTTTTTATAAATTATGAATATTAGGATTTTTTTATAATTTTTTAAACTTATAGGTTTTTCTATAGATTGTAAATTATTTATAGACTATTTATAATTCTTATATTTTTAATTTACTAATGAGTTTGAAATTCTCAGAGTGTTTTTTGCAAAATTTGAATTTTGAGTGTTTGTTTGTAATTTTTGAAACTTTAAGGGTGTTTTCTATATATTATAAATTATGCAGGTGATATTTCTAACTCCTATATTTCTAATATATTGTTAGATTGGAAATTATTTTATAAATTTTATAATTTTGAGGGTTTTATCTTGCAATTTGTAACAAGTTTAGAGTTTTATTGCAAATTCCATAAATTTTTAGGGGTTGTTTATGTTATTTTTAGATTTTTATTGTATTTATATGTTTGAAAATTTCAATGTGTTTTTTACAAATTTTAAATTTTAGGAGTGTTTTTGTATTTTTTAAAACTTATAATATACTTTCTCCAATGTTAAAAACTTTTATTTTTTAGCTAGCATATATTTTTCAGATTTCTCACTGAATTGAAATAAGTAAAATTTATAATTTTTAAGATTTTTTAATAAAATTTTAAATTTATAGGGGTGTTTTTACAATTTAAAAACTTAGAGGGTATTTTTTACAAGGTCTAGGAATTGAAATTATATTATCCTGTAGCTAAATAAATAAATATAATTTAAAAGTAATAATTTAAATTATTAAGTACCTAAAATTCGTTCATGCGAGAAAGTAAAGTAATTTATGGTCTGTATACTTATATAGTCAATCGATTAAACATATTAAAATTATAATGATCACAGTTATAATTATATGTTAAGTTCATATTAAATATAATTTATAAAAAATAATACATTAAAGTCAAAAACCTTATAACCACTGTATAGATTGTTTGAAATTTTTTGCATGTATAAACTATGCTGCCTAGGAATAGTGATATGCACACTTAACGATAGCCTAATACATCTTAAGAACGACTTACTCTTCAATATCATTATTAATTGATATATCTATGCATTACACTAAAAATACAATGAAAATTTAGAAAACTACAAAAGAAATACCCTTAAAAGTTTTTAAAATTGTAAAAACAAACACCCTAAAATTTTATAATTAACAAATATACAAAACTATTAAAAATTACATTAAAATCAAGGAACTACAAAAAATCATTGAAAAAATTTAAACTTTGGAGGGGTAATTTGCAATGTACTAAACTTTAAGTTTTTTTTTTGTAAATTTCAAATCTAATAGATATTTAATTAGTTGTGTTCTTTTAAAAAAAATTATGGGTAATATTGACCATGAAATTATTTTTCCTAAACCTATATTTTTAAAGGGAGTATGATATTTTTTATAAATTTTTTATTTTCTAGGGGTTGCTAGTGATTTTGTATATTCATTTTAGTGTCTATAGGTTAGAAATTCTCATGGTGTTTTTTTATAAATTATGAATATTAGGGTTTTTTATAATTTTTTAAACTTATAGGTCTTTTCTATATATTATAAATTATTTATAGACCATTTATAATTCCTATAGTTTTAATTTACTAATGAGTTTGAAATTCTCAGAGTGTTTTTTATAAAATTTGAATTTTGAGTGTTTTTTGTAATTTTTGAAACTTTAAGGACATTTTCTATAAATTATAAATTATACAGGGGATATTTGTAACTCCTATATTTTTAATGTACTGTTAGGTTAGAAATTATCAGAATTTTTATAAATTTTACAGTCTTGACGGTTTTATCTTGCAATTTGTAAAAAGTTTAGAGTTTTATAAATTTTTAGAGTTTTATCTTGAGGGTATTTTTTACAAGGTCAAAAAACTTTTAGGTGCTGGCTAGCATATATTTTTTAGATTTCTCTACAAATTGAAATAAGTAAAAGATTTGAATTATATCAAACATATCACCTTTATCCAATAACATGTTAAGTCTCATTATGGACATGATAAATCATTTAATTATAAATTCAAAGAAGATAGGAAAATTAGAATAGATTAGGATAACAATATAATATTTAAAAAAATCAATGGTGATATTAACCATGGAAAGATTTTCCTTAACTCGTACTTTTAAAGAGAGTATGATATAATCCCCAAACTCTCACTCTTATTGGGGTTTAGTGCGGTTTTGAAAGTTATTGGGGGTTTACTCCACAATATGCTTAAAGCTCTTGAGGGTTTAGTTTAATTTACCCCAAATTTTATGTAAGGTCATAGGAAACGTAAAGAATAACCTTGGGACATAGATGTGATAAAAATAAACTTTCTGAGAATTTTTTGTTAAGACTAGATGAAACTTATGGGTATTTCTCTGAAAGAAACATGTTTTAGGAATTAAAATTTTACTCTTGAAACCTGTTTTCCGTTAAATTATCATGTCATTGGTGCATATTGTTGTATTAGAAAACTATGACAAGAGAATGGTCTCTTTATTTGTAAACACTATAGGAGATATATTGCCCTACTATACAAAAGAGGCTAATGTTAGGGATTTTATGGAGATTAATCTGCGGAATTAAACACTAAACGAATAACGGAACTAATGAAAATATTATAAGTAAACAAACACCAAGATTTAACGTGGTTCGGCAAATCGTGCCTACGTTCACGGGGCAATCCGGAGAGAAATAGTTTACTATGAATCAAGAGTACAATCCCTCCAAGTTACATCTGAACTTGATGATTAAATCATAAGAGAAAGATACAGTGTTACCTCTATGGTACCAAAACCCTAAAACCCGTTTCACCGAAAATCTCTAACACCCGCGAAATAACCAACACCGTACCCTCGACGGCGTCATCGTTCTGAAGACAATGGCTTTTGAATCACTACAATCGGATAATCGAGCTATCCGAAATCTGAACTTTTCTCTCTTTTTCTCTCTCTCCCCTTTTTTCTTCTCTCGGGTTACTATTCACAGTTACTATTCACAGTTTACTGTAGCACAAAAAAATTATAGATTTCTTATGAATCGAATTCCTTTATAAAGGAATTTTATTTTCAGGTCCTCCAAATCTATTCCTATTACAACTAGATCCTCCAAATATTCTTTTAGATAAAATTTTAATTCATGTGGACCTCATGTGGGCCTTACCTTGAGCTGGACCCACAACAATCTTCCCCTCCAGCCCAACGAGGGGGCATGCCAATATGTAACTCTTTAATGAGAGTTCATGCTGGCCAATCGCCGACACAACTCGGTCTTCTCTCTAGAAATGGTCTTCGTTAAAAAATATGTTGGATTTTTTTCTGTGTGAATCTTCTGTAGCTTTTGCTCCTCTTTCTCAACGGCTTCTCTAAGCCAATGATATCTCACATCAATGTGTTTCGTCCTAGAGTGGAATGTAGAATTCTTGCTCAAATCAAGAGCACTTTGACTATCAATGAAGTTTTGATAATTGTCCTGCTGCAAGCCTAACTCCTGTAGAAATCTTCTCAATCGAATCATCTTCTTATCAGCTTCTGCAGGTGCAATATGTTCCGCCTCTGTTGTAGATAAAGCAACACACTTCTATAACATAGACTGCCAAGATACTTCTCCCCCTGCAAAAGTATACAACTAACCTGAGGTAGACTTCCTGTGATCGAGATCACCTACCATATCTGCATCTGCGAAACCATATAATACTGTTTTCAAACCTCCAAAACTCAAACACAATCTGGAGCTACCTTTCAAATATTTTAAGATCCACTTTACACCTTCCCAATGAATTTTTCCTGGATTAGAAAAAAACATGCTCACAATGCCAACTACATGAGCTATATCTGGCCGAAAACAAACCATGACATACATCAAACTCCCTATAGCTAAAGAGTAAGGAATATTCTCCATCTTACTTTTTTTCTCATCTGTAGTCGGGCAAAACTTTTTTCTAAGCTTCAAATGACCTACAAGAGGAGTACTGACCGACTTGGCATCATTTATGTTGAATCTATCAAGTAGTCGTTCAACATATTTCTTCTGTGATAACCATAACTTCCTGGCTTTCCTATCACGAGCAATATCCATACCAATAATTCGCTATGCCGAGCCCAAATCCTTCATGTCAAAAGATTTAAATAACTCATTTTTTAGCCCACCGATTATCTGACTGTCCTGACCAACAATCAACATATCGTCCACATAAAGCAAAAGGGTAATGAAGCTAGAATCTAAAATTCTCCTGAAATATACACACAAATCTGCATCTGTCCTTTGGTATTCATGACTCAACATGAAAGAATTAAGTTTCTTGTACCACTGTCTGGGTGCCTGCTCAAACCATAGAGGCTCTTCTTCAACCTACAAACTATGTGTTCTTTTCTTTTCACTTCAAAACCCTCTGGCTGCTCCATGTAGATCTTCTCCTCCAAATCACCATGAAGGAATACAGTCTTCATATTAAGCTGCTCAATCTCGAGGTCTAAACTAGTTGCTAACCCTAATATAACTCTAATGGACGTCATCTTCACAACCGGTGAAAAAATCTTATCAAAATCAATGTCCTTTTGCTGACTAAAGTCTTTCACCACTAATCTGGCTTTGTATTTCTGAATCTCTTTGTAACAATCCTTCTTTAACTTGAACACCCACTTGTTCTTCAAAGCTTTTATGTCATTCGGCAAATCCACCAACTCATAAGTATCGTTCTTCTCAACAGACTTCATCTTTTCCTTCATAGTCTGGAACTATTTGTCCTTCTCTTTATGAGTCTGTGCCTCCTAAAAGCTTTCTGGCTCCCCCTCTTCTGTCAGCAAAGAATACTCCGAAAGAGGATATATCGTGGATGGTCGATGCTCTCTAGCTGATCTCCTAAGTTATGGCTCTGCAAACTCCTGTTGCTGGTGATGCTCCCCCAACTGATCAGGAGCCTGGTGATGCTCCCCCAACTGATCAGGAGCCTCCTGCTCGTGATCCTTATCACCGTCTCCATACTCTGGTATCTGACCATCATCATCAACATTATTATCATGCACATGCTCTATATCTGTAGGATGCAACTGTACTGGAGATAAAACGAGTGTCATATCTGGAATCTCACTAGAAACACTCTCTGGCTGCTCTGCTCTGCTGAGATCTATAATAGTCTGATCCTCCTAAAAAATCACATCTGCTCATCTGATAATTCGTCTCTTTTCTGGATCTCATAGTTGTTTGCGTCAGTAACATTTTTCGTTGCAGAATCCATTATAATCATTTACAAATGGAAACAAAAGAGTGAGCCTTATACTTGTAAAACTTCTCTCTACAAAGAAAATAAAATTTCGCCATCTTCAACATGCATCTGACTTTCTCCACAATGGTCATGTTGTACCTCTCTACAACTCCATTATGCTGCGGTGTGCCTCTATTCTCTGATGCCGAATACCATGCTTGGAGCAATAATTTCTAAACTCAATGGAAGTGTATTCTTCTCCATTATCAGTGTGTAAACACTTCAACTTCTTTCCTCTCTGCCTCTCCACCATTGCATGAAACTACTGAAAGACTGAAAACACCTGGTCCTTTGTCCTCAATAAGAAGACCCATATCCTCCGTGATGCATCATCAATAAATATGACAAAATACTTATTGCCATCCAAGGACTTCACCTTAATAGGACCACAAACATCAGAATAAATTAAATCCATGATATTATCTTTTATTTTAGAAAGCTTACTAAAAGAAACTTTATGTTGTTTGTCAAACAAATAATAATCACAAGGGGTGAGTGACAAACCTTTGACAAAGAGAATGAGAGACTTCTTTGCTAATATCTGCAACCCCTTCTCGCTCATGTGCCCGAGCCTCCTATGCCACAAACTGAGACTGTCACCGTCTTGAGCACGCTAAAAGAATCATATGAAGCCTTTGCTTGAGTCTAATATAAATTGCAACATATACTTCCTCTAGTCACCACAAGAAAGCCTTTGGTGATTTTACATTTTTCTTCACCAAATTGAATTTCATATCCCATTCGGTCCAAAGTAAGACCCGAAATTAAGTTGAGCCGCAAATTGAGAACATATCGAATATTCTTTAAGATTAATGTAAATCTGATATTTGTTTGCAAGTGTATCACCAAGTCCCACAATCTTTGAGTAGTTGATATTGCCCATCTTCACATTACCAAAGTCACCTGCTTTATACGACGTGAAAAGGTCTCGATTGGAGGTAGCATGACATTGTTGGCCTCTTTGTTTTGATGATGTTTAACAAACAATTTACATCTAATATTATTTGTCTAATGTTTGTGTTTTGTATTCATTATAGACAAACAATATGTTGGAGGATGGATGGAATAGAGCTTCAACGATCATATCCAATGGAGGTTGGCAGAATAGTGGTTGAAGACTTGTATTTCAAGTTCAAGCTTCATCCGCAAGTTTACCAAGAAGAGCTTATTGAAGATCAAGATCATCGCTTGGTATATTAGTTT
>BQKN01064844.1:521945-542234 GCA_022839385.1 Asparagus kiusianus
GGGGTTTTACTATTCACGGTTTACTGTAGCACCAAAATTTTTACATCTTTCTCATGAATAGAATTCCTTTACAAAGGAAGTTTATTTTCAAATCCTCCAAACCTATTCCTATACAACTAGATCCTTTAAATCCTCTTCTAAATAGAATTTTAATTCATGTGGATCTCATATGGGCCTTATATTAAGCTGGACCCACAATAGCAAACACATAACCAACCACTAGAAAACATATAAACAGTGAACACCCATATACATATACAAAAAATCTTATACTCTTCAAGAATAATTATCAATCAGCAATTGTCACAACATGATATGGATATTGCTTAAATCATGATCATTAGGGATCAACACAAGAAAATATTCCAATTAATATGCTTCTACAATATATACAAAGAAACAAAAAGAGAGGCCAAAGCCACGAAAAACCAAGGAAATAACAGACAAACACAGCATCTCCTCATTCACATTTGCTTCCTTCTCCATATCCAACCAAGAATACTATAAATGCAAATATTAAAGAGCCATTGTTGTAGAAATCAGCAATGACTTCTTTTATTTCGACTAAATCCTTATCGATACAGACCAATATTATCAGATGCAAGGCAAAGATCTCTTCTAGTCCACACACTCTTAAGATTGATAATCCACTGACGAAACTTTCGAAGAGTGGGGGAGTTTTACTTTCAGACTTGCGAGTAAATGAGATAGTCACGAGGCAGTCTAGGCTCTGGCCTGAAGATGAGAGGAAGGATAAGAGGATGAAGATGAGCGATGAATTGCTCGAAGATGCATATGAGAGGTGTCGATGTGTTTGTGAAGAGTATGCCAAGTCTTTCTATTTAGGGACATGGTTGATGACTGAGGAGCGACGAAAGGCGATATGGGCTATTTATGGTGAGTGCTGATATTTCTTCATAGAGTGTGTTACTTGTTTATTATACATACATTTGCTGAACAATCATGGATGAGATGGAAGAAATAATATCGGTCTAAAATGAAGTGGCATGACATGTGTCATGGTGCGATTGGCTGTCACGCGATTTTGGCAGTCATTTTTCTGAAAGGGGGATCTAGTAGATTATGTACCTTTCTTATAACAATTATTTATTTATTTACTTTTTTTCGTTCATTGCAATCTTGAGACATGCCTAGTGATTAATAAAATGATTAGTAGTTTTGTTTGTTCTTAACAGTGAAGTCCCTTGTCCTATGAAATGTTCCTTTTTTGAGTTACCCTTGTTCGATCTATGTAATGTATTTGGTTGAATTTTTAGTGGCCTGATGTTTTGACATAATTTATTGCTGGCCTGTCTATAAATCATCATCATCTTTGTTTACATGGATGTCATTCATAAACTTGGGGTTGACGTACTTTTGGGTTGTTCAATAATTTCCTTTTAGGTCAGGCACCAGCAAATTATTTGAATCCATGCCATGGTATAAAACTTCAATTCATTAGATATCAGAATACTTACACAATATTATCGACAAAACCAAAACTTCATTGGAGCATAAATAGATGAAATCATGCACAACTAAAAGAGCCATTTATCTCAAATGGAAAAGCTATAAATCAGAAGAAATTACACAAAAAGAGCAGTTTGGTGCAGGAGAACAGATGAGCTAGTTGATGGTCCGAATGCAACACATACTAATGAAGTTGTGCTCGATCGATGGGAACAAAGGCTCGAAGATATTTTTCAAGTCCGCCCTTATGACATGCTCGATGCTACCCTCACTGATACTGTATACAAATTCCCTATCGATATAATGGTAAGATTATGTACTACAACCAGGTATGTAAAATATTTGAATCTATAATGTTATATTGTTGATATAGATGTAGTTTTATTTCATGCAGCCATTTAGGGACATGATAGAGGGAATGAGAATGGACACGAGGAAATTGAGGTATCAAAACTTTAAAGAGCTCTATCTCTATTGCTACTATGTAGCTGGCACAGTAGGCCTTATGAGTGTGCCTGTTATGGGAATACCTCCTGAATCTTATGGTTCGGTAAACGAGATATATAATGCGGCGCTCAACCTTGGGATTGGCAATCAACTTACCAACATTCTTCGAGATGTAGTCGAGGAGTAAGTTCATATTAGGATGCATATATAGGTTCAAAGTTTGATTGCACATAGATCCCCAGGTTGCAGATAGACCTCTAGGTAAATTTTTTTTAATTAATCTTTTTACTCTGGGTGAAATTTAGGCAGATATCACCCGTGGACGAAATTAGTTAGTCTGTCTGAGGGTAAAAGAGTGAAAAAATAAATAACTCACGAGATCTATCTGCAACAACGAAACTATGAGGGTTGTACGTACGTTTAGAATAATGGTACTAAGGGGGGGGTTCTATGTGCAGTTTAGCATAGATTTGACCTTCATATCCTTTGGTATGACTGCATTGTAGTTTGATCAGACAGTATTTTTTAATAGTGCTCACAGAGGGAGAATATATCTGCCACAAGATGAATTGGCAGAATTTGGGATATCAGAAGAAGATGTTTTCTCTAGGAGAGTTACAGATAGATGGAGAGCTTTTATGAAGGAGCAAATCACAAGGGCAAGACTCTATTTTGATCAAGCAGAAGAAGGAGCATCAAGACTCAATGAAGCTAGCCGCTGGCCGGTAATCATCATGCTTTTTTTTTGTCGTTTATTTCTGGTTCTAATTTATATGTTGAATACAATGCATTTTTATTTCAGTTCAAGTATTATGAAAGATCATGTCATACATGAACTCTAACTTGAGTATTTAATTTACACTATACTTCATAGAAGCTAAAAGGAGGCAAGTTCTGTGAACGTGCACTCATGTGTGCGTCGAGACTTATCATTTTTGTAGTGAAATTTACAAATAATGTTTTGAATCTTATGGTATTTGATCGTTTTTGTGCAATGCTATATGCAGGTTTGGGCTTCATTGCTCTTGTACCGCAAGATATTAGACTCCATCGAGAAAAACGACTACGATAACTTGACAAAGCGTGCATATGTTGGGAGGACAGAGAAACTTCTCATGTTACCTTTGGCATTTGCTAGAGCTACTAACATCTCAAAAGTTTCTATACAATAGATTTTCTAGAATAATGATGAGACATGCATGAAATGATTAGTTCTTGTTTGTAAGTTCATCGCAATCGTATAGGAATTTTACCAAATTTATTATCTACTTTTACCAGTTGGCTTATTGCAGAAAACACACCAGAAAACCATATAACAAAATGGGAGAATTTGTGACCGAGAATGAAATGAATGGCATGTCCTTTTTATTCGTTTCAATAGGCTCAAAATGCAAGAAAATGATGCAAGGAAGTGTCACTTATAGTTTTAATCCATACTTAGTCCGATATTTTGGAGCTCCATGCATAATCTATGACCAGGAGATGCATAACGTAAGACATGCCAAGTTTTGTGCCAAGAACTTCAAAGCATATAAAATTTGATTTTTCTTTAAAATGCTTTATGTATGCAATATAACTCAGTCATCAAATTTGAATTTATACCAAAAGGTATCCATTCAAAGTTCATCCTAGAGAGGTAATTTTTTTAATTGAAGTGCTTTATGTATGCAATATAAGTCATACATCAAGTTTGATTTTATACCAAAAGGTATCCATTCAAAGACCATCCTAAAGCGGTATGTTACTACAAACAATTTTAACGGCTTTCCAGCACACTCGAAAGCGAAATCTTTTAATAGTCTCTCAAACTGCTGATAACTGCAAATAAAGCTCAGTCTCAGATATCATTGATGTTTACCTTGAAAATCCATATAAACTTCCTCAAATGCTTTGAAGACAAGGGGGGGATTCGAGACAGTTGTATATTTCGGATATTTAGCATGAGAACACGGAAAATACTAGGAAAATCATTAATAAAACTTTTTTTTAAGATAGGTGGAAAAAATAATAATTTGTTATGCCTCTTAAAAGTCCATTTACTCTTGATGTGTGTATGTATGCAAACATGCGTGCTCTCTAATACATGCGTATCGATCAGTTGAATTTTGGTTTCAATTTAGGCCACTCTTGGTGTCCATTTAATACAAACACAGCTAATTTCAAATATGTATTGTTGTTGTTTAGTTCAGTCCATATCATTTCATTATGATTCCAAATTTTCATATGTAAGTGGGAAGTAGTAGTAAATAGCTTTTATACCTCCTTCAGTACTTCATGGTCCCCCTTTATCAGTTCTCATCAACTGTAAAATCATAATCTAAACCCTTTTTTAGAGTTAATTTCTTTGTAGAGATTAATGATAAATTTGAAGAAGATTCAAGAAAGATGGACATACTTTAAGGACCACTTTCACTCAAGTAACTAGAAACATAAATTACAACTTCTTTACTTTGAGGGAAACAACTTTGAAGATAAAGATACAAGGCCTTTTATCTACTTTATTTTCCTTTTGAGAAAGTTAAATAAGTTGCTAGGAGCATGAGAGAATAAAGAAACACAAAGGTCAAGGTCCCATATAAGAAAATCAAAATGATGGAAAAAAAATAGATATATGATTGGAAATTCTGCAGCCAAATTGCTGCAATTTTTATCTACTCAAGTTGTTCACTATGAGGATCCTAACAAAAACTTTAAACTCATTCACGAAAAGTGCCAATAACTAAAATAACCAAAGTTTTAGTAACAAAACATGTATTTCATTGCCAAAGTTAGTATTGTTCATAACAATCATTTCCACTGAAATAGTTACAATAATGGACATTCTCTCTTTCTTCCAAGAAAACATGAAAGAAAGACAATAAGGCTTTTTTTTTCTCTCTTCACACACTCAATAATAAGAGGTATACACATCATTTTAGCAAAAATTAGAAAAGTAAGAAGTTGCTAAAGAGAAGCTACAATCATGAATAAGTTCCCCATATACCTTTTGATGAATCCTTATCTATCTTCACAACTCTCTTTTTTGGCTTTCGGTTAGTGTTTTCGGTAGTCTTATCTATAACTATATCAACCTTTACAATGTGATGGTCTGAAGTCCCTTTTGATGAAACAACTCCATATGATCCTGGAACAAACTTGTAAGGTGAATTTGGTGATGCTAGTATGTAATCAACTCTCGTCCCATATTTGCAAGTCCCTTGCACATCTGAAATTAAAAGCAAGAGAATACTTTTGTTTGAAATTTGTAGAATGAATCAATTCCTTCGAGAGAATATATGTATCTAGTCAAAAGTTAGGCTAAATTCCACAAATCCTTCCGAAGTTTGTGATCTCTCCACAAAACCCCCTGATCTTTGTAACTAGGAAACCTCTCGAACTATTTCGAAAATCTCGTAAACGAAGTTAACATGTGGAGTAAAAAGTATAAACTACCCATTTGCCTACTGTTATTGAAAAGGGTACTAGAGAAGGTATATTTAGTTTACTGGAGTAAAATTTTCCAGAAGTTGTCAGGTGCAGAGCACGGGAAAACTTAAAGTTACTGTCATAGCGAGACAAGTTCCAGAGGTGTTTTATGTGATTCATAAAATTCAACGGTTTTTTTTAAATCCCTCAAAATTTACGGGAGCTTTGTAAAATTTACGCAAAATATCATAGCAATTACCTTGCCCTTTCGCAACCATGACGATGGATTCGCATTCGCCTGCAAAATTCTTGGCATCTGAATACTGTTTTCCTTTGAGAAACTTCATCACTTCAACTTTTGGTGTTGGCTTTCCTATCTCCTCGTAATACTGTACATTTACATAATTTCTTCAATCATATAACTTTGCATTCAAAACATAGAGGGAGAATAAGACACATATAACTGCCTTAAAACTTTATGTAATGTTGGTTACTGTACCCTGGCAATATCATTCCATCTTTCAGCAGAGTAATCAGTTTCATCGAGGGAATTGAGACCTCCGACTAAAATGTGCGGAGCATCGCTTGATCGAAGAATTGAACTGATTTGCTTCATTCTCCAGTTTTCATCGAGATGATCAAGATGTGTGCAGTGGATATTAACTTCTCCAGTTCTCGGGATATCTATTGTTGCCCTCAATACATTTCTGTATAAAAAATCAAGCAATGTGTTCAATTTCTTGTGATTTATCATCTTTATGTTACTTTGCATCTAAATTTGCCGTAAAATCTAGAGAATTCAATCATGCAAGTAGCTGAAAAGTTGCATCCATGTGAAATCAGTATCAATAAAGAGTTATGTTCGGCGTACATGCGATTTCAGGGACTACAGACAAATCGACAGGCAAAGTCTAAATGCATAACAGCAGGAAAAACGTAGAAAAGCAAACATTCTTGTGATTTCTCTTCAAGCCATTGAAATTTCTGGCAATCTAAGAGATCAGAAATCTGCATCTTTTACTTTGCATTTAAATTTTGCCGTAAAATCTAGAGAATTCAATCATGCAAGTAACTGAAAAGTTGCATCCATGTGAAATCAGTATCAATATAGAGTTCTGTTCGGTGCACATACGATTTCAGGGACCACAGACAAATCGACAGGCGAAGTCTAAATGTATAACAGCAGGCAAAACGTAGAAAAGCAAACATTCTTGTGATTTCTCTTCAAGCCATTGAAATTTCTGGCAATCTAAGAAATCAGAAATCTGCATCTTTTTACGCTCAAGACAATAAATTTGTGTTGCCTTGCATCTAAATATGTTGTAAAATCTACACAATTTAATCAAATATGTTGATTTTGTTTTTCTGAAAACGTCCATGAAATCAGTGTCACCACATATTTATGTTCATGTACGGTGTGCATATCCCTGTAACCATCCGAAGGCAAACACTCATGCATAACAGAAGACGAAACGTAGAAAAAATAAACCTCCTTGTGATTCTGTTATACGTCTAAATATTTCAAACTCCATACAAGAAATTCACATCTCCTTGCATCTGAAAAAGCAACAAAATCCGTAAAACGCAATCAAACATCTGAAAATTTTCTAGACACCCCTGAAATCAGTTAATAACGCATAGCAACAGATTTGTACGAGCTTACAAGCGCGCGCGCACCAAACATAGGGTCAATTGCTATGATACTACTACAGGGGGTCCTATCCGCAACGAACAACGCCCCGAAAAACACAGAATTAAACATTACCTGAAATCAGAGTCATCGCAAATCCTCTGAGCCTTCCACCCCTTGATCTCCCACCTCGACAGGATGGCGTTCCCGTACTCCGGCGCCCAGCTCTCCGCGAACACGAACCTCATCCCCAGCCCCTCCGCCAGCTCCGACAGCGGCCTCATCCCCCTCTCCTCCTCCGCCCTCACGTTCTGCAGCGCGATCACGTCGGCCCCCGCCTCCCTCAGCACGTCGAGGACGCTCCTCCCGCTGGGCCCCCAGCTGCTGCACCCGCCGGAGCCTCGGCCGACCGCGGCGACCCCCTTGCCCTTGCTCCTCTCCGCCGAGATTTCGTCCTCCGGCAGGTTTATCGACACCCTCCTCTTCGAGGCTGAGAACGAGCCGTGCTTCAGGATCCCCTTCGTGGGCCTCTCGCTCGGGGCCCTGGCGCCGACCGCGGGGGCCATCGAGAACAATGCGGCGTTGAACGTCGCGATTCGAAATGGCCGAGTTTGAACTGGGTCGGTGTGGGAGTCGGGCTTGGGTTGGCTCGGGTAGTGCTTGCGGTTGTTGATGATGGTGACTTTGGTCTTGGGCTGCCGGCGCTTGCGGCAACGGCACAGGCGGCGGAGGAGGCGGCGGAGGTGGCGGCCGACGAGGGAGAACATAGGAGGGGCGGCGGCGGCGGCGGAGGTTGGGGAGGATGAGGGGAAGAGGCTGGCTAGTTTTTTGGAGAGGACATGGATGAAGGTTTTCTCTGTTTTTGCTCTGTTTTTGTTGGTTGACATGGATGAGAGAGAGAGAGAGAGAGATTAGTTAAAGAGCGAGAGTTGTACTCTTCTGGTATTTGGGGACCAAGATCTTGCTCAGGCTGACAGATAGCATGGGCTGAAATTGAGGAGGAGGAGGAATTTGCGCGCGCGCCTCATTTTCGGGAAAAAGACACACACAACTTAACCCACCCCATGAAATTTGTTGATAGTGAATAATTCATGTCACACAAAAGAGAAGCCTGAAGCTTAAGGAGACGGGAATAAACTAGGAAATTTTCATGGGGGTTGCATGCTTCTATGCGGTGGCGGATAGGCCTGTCCAAATGGGCCGGACCGGCCCGGGCCGAGAAAAACTCATCGCTTGGATCCGGGCCGAGCAAAATTAGTCATCTATATCACTATCATTTGCAACTCTTTTTTTAAAATAAGTTATCACAAATTTTTAGCTAAAAAATAAAAATTACAAACTAATGAATACGTTTTACTCTTTATCTCTATCTTCTATTACTAACTCTTCAAGTTTATCTTCAATACTAGCCATCCGGCCTTGAGTTCTCTTCTTGTACCTCTACCAATCTTGTAGGCACGTTACCGCATGTACGGTAGAAGGGTCTAATGATGTCCTGTGGTCGTTGATTAAACGTTCTGATTTGCTAAAGCCGGATTCCGAAGCTACCGTGAAAACATGCATTGTTACTAAGTCACGAGTCATGATGGAAAGTATAGGATATGAAACTGTTCCATATACTCTCCGCTATTACAAAATATCGAAACTATTATTTTGACTTTTAACTAAAGATGCAGCTAGATATTGTTCAATTTCAGAAACTTCCATTACTGATCCAGGTCTAGATCCAGAACCACCAGTTAGCTGAGCTATTAATAATTCCCTATCAAAACTCTTACCTTTGCCTCGACTTGAACTCGTAGAAGCAGAAGGCTGTAGGCTGATGTGTACTTACATCATATCTAGCTGCATACTCATCATATAATCTTTGAAAATAAGTTCTAATAGTATTATGATGAGTAAGAGCAGTAATGGTTTGACTATCACCAGTGTCTATTATAATGTTACCATACAAAGAATTTAACAAATTTTAACGACCAACATCCTTCAAACATGGATCAATAGGAACCCCTAAACCAAAAATAATAGGAATAGTTCTAAAATACTTATTAAATTGTCTCTGAAATCTCTAAATCGTCCTAGCTCCCACCTTTGTTCGTATAGTTCAGAACAATCCGCTCGCAACGCAATCCGATCCGCTAACATGCATTTAAGTCCCGTCGAGTGGGACCCAAGAGAAGTCGCATACTGGGAAGGATGGATATTATTCCAACTGCCCCCGTTGGGAGCAGATGGGGGTTTTATTGATCGATCGGCCAGCGAGTTGATGATGATGTGTGCGATTGCGCACTTGTGGAATAAATATAATCCTTGCTCCTAACTACTCCCCCCCCATGAGATTATATGTCCTGATCCCCATGCAACTGGGATTTCTGTGCTCTAGTCTTCAATCATCAACTCCAATTGATTGATAAGTATCATTTAAGTCCATTAGGATATATTAATTATTAAACCAAAATCTCAGGATAAGATAGCATGTGTAGATATAATCTCTTCTGTTGACAACTTTGGTTACTCATCCCTACTAACTCTGTACTCAAACCTTTATATTAGTTTTCTTTTGACATGACATTGACAAGTAGACAGGTAACATAAATAGCAAGTTTCCAATAACAATATTTTATTATTAGAAAAAATAGGTACAATGTGGCGACTTACTTAATTAGCAGAATAAGCTACTAAGAGATGGTCATGTTACATCAGAAGCCGTGGAACTCACCCTTTTACCTCCGACTTAGTGTTTAAAAATTAGCCGTTACCTCACGGCTATCAAACTCTTATCATTTTTGGGTTGGAATAGTAGTTATGTCTGGAATAAGTCATGACTGCCCTGTATATAAATGAACATTTGAAAAGTGATCTTTAGTGTTAGGCCTGTTTGTTTCGCAAAAAAATGCAGAAAGTGGGGGAAAATGGGGGAAAAGAAAATAATTTTTGATGTTTTCCATCGCTTTCAGAGGTTTGGTTCGTCAAAGCTATAAAAGAAAGTGGGGGAAAGTATGAGCTGTCACTATATTATTGGTTGATGTGAGTAATTTTTGATGTTTTCCTCTACTTTTCTTGTTTTGATTTTTTTCTTGTGTTTGGTTCATTCTTAAAAGTGGGGGAAAACAGATGAGATGAGATGAGATGAGATGAGTTGTCACCATATTATTGGATGATGAGATGAGATGAGTTTTCCTTTGCAATCCTTATTTTTTTGGAGGAAAGTGATGGAAGGAAATTTTAATGAGATGTGATGAGTTATCACCATATTATTGGATGATATGAGTAATTTTTAAAGATGATAGAAAATGAAGAAAAGTGGGGGAAAGTGAGTTAGATGAGTTGATTGATGTGACTCATTTCTTGTGTTTTGTTTATTTTTAAAAGTATGAAATGAGATGTGGTGGGATGAGTTGTCACAATATTATTGGAGGAAAGTGGAGAAAGTGAAGAAAAGTGGGTTTTGGAAAGTGAAAAAGTGTAGGAAAGTAGGTTTTGGATTCTGGGGGAAACGAAACAAACAAGCTGATATTGATTAATGATTATAGTAATCCTGACCAACGAGTCATCAGAAAATGATCGGTCTATAATTAATAATTCGTCGTACTTAACCCATCACAATGTGAACTTTTTCCAAAGGATTTGTTTTCATAAAGTGACTCATTATCATATATAAAAGATCTAATCGTCAAAAGAGTCTCAGATTGTTTAAAAAAAAAGTCTGCAGGTTTAGTGCAACCATCTGGCAAGGGAACAGGTCATACGCGGCAGCGAAAAAGAGAGGACTACCCATCATTATATTTCTATGATTGGTGAATTTATGCTGAGAATGAAATAAAGAGAGAAATGGCAAAAAGGAGACCATTGTCAAAGGAGCTTTGACAAAAGCATTTGTGTCCCCTTTTTTGTTTTTCTCTTTCTCAAAAGGAGTTTTTTTTTTTAAAAGGAATTTTTAAGATGAATGTCCTTCTCATGAGCTGAAATATGAAGTTTTACGGTGGCGGTCCCATGAAATTTCTAGGTAGATTGCTGTGATATTATCTTAAAGATCCCTTTGTGTTTACGAAAACTCTAAAGCTATGATGTACATTGAGTCATTAAAAGATGTTCAAAAAAATTATTAGCTAGAGAAATTGTATACACGAAGTAGAACGGGAGAAGAGCGGAAAGTACACTAGAAGGTAGGATGTTGGTATACCACAAGGGAGATGGCCGTACAATTTACACGGTGAGGTTTGAGTTTTAATTTACTCACCAAGAATATTAATAATGAATTACGCTTAAGTCTCGATTATATCAAATGATTAAGATTAAGAAAATAACCTAATCCAAAATTAAGATTGGGCCCACTTTTTCCTCAAATGGGTCCACTTTTTGGTGTGATGAAAGAAACAAGTCAAAAAAGGTACGAGCGATGATGGGCTTTTGCATGTGAAACAAGCTGGATTTGCTACGCAGCAGGTGGGCGAGAGTCTCTACGTTGCTTCCTCTTGTCTTTCTTTGTGGGGGCCCATTTCAACTTCTTTAGACACCTTGATTTTATTCGTGACATGTTTATAAACAAAACATTTTATTATCTAAGAAAAAAAGTGCTATATCTTTTGTTTGTTAATCATATGTGGTTCTAATTTTCTGAAGAAGAGAGAATCCGAGTGATAAATGACATAAAACTTCCGACTAACTTGCTCAAGTTTAATTAATTAGACAGGACAAGATGATTACATTATTTATTAATTAGAGGAAACAGATACAAAATTTACATGAAGACCAAAAAAAAAAAAAATTATAAACGTGGAAGTAAGAGGAAAGATGCACTACATTGTCCATTGATACAAAGATAAAAGAGTATGGAAACAAAGTACTGACAGCAAAGAGTCCTTACCCTACAATGTGTAGCTAAGAATATTAAGAAAAAAAAAAGAAAAAAAAAGGAAAAAAAGGAATAAGAAAAATGAGAACAAAACAGACAAATGCAACCAAGGGGCTCTCCCTTTCCACAACAATCATTTTCATTATAAATAATATCCTGCCAGCATAATATTATACACTATTGTCAAAAATTAATGTTGCTGTAAGTATAGTGTCATGCTGATGCCTTGGCTTCCTAGAGAAGGGCAATTGGAGTTGTATCTTCGTTCTTGAAGCAGTTTACTAATGTTTTCCAAAATCAACAAAAACTCCCTCCAAAAGTTTATACTTTTCCATCGAACTGTTCTTTTCGAAGATATTATTAGAAAAAAGAACAAAAAAAAACTGAATCAACATATACTAATTCTTCCCCGCCTGCACTGGAGACGTCAATGCACGGTCAAATTGCTGCCATAACAGGTTGTTAGTAGAAATGTTTGATTGCACATAGAACCCCTATAGTATCGATGTTTTGAACTGACTGCCCCTGTGGTTTCATCGTTGCAGATAGACTCTCTGGGTTTTTTGATCGAAGAAATTTTTTAAATAAACTCATTCGTATTTTTTTTTCTAAAAATAGACCCCCTTGAGTTTATTTACAAAAATAGACTCATTTTATCTTAATCCGGTTCCTAAATAGTCGGGGTTGCCAACCCCGACTATTTAGGAGGTTGTAAACCCCCAATTATAACCCTAAACCCTAACATTCTATGCACTAAATAGTCGCGGTTGGCAACCCCGACTATTTAGAAACCGGATTAAGACAAAATGAGTCGCTTTTTGTAAAAAAAAAAAACTGGGTCTATTTTTAGAAAAAAATTTATGAATGGGTTTGTTTAGAAAATTTCTTCTTTTTTTATCTTATACCCTAAGGCTCGATAATTTCAACCAAGGGCAATATCTGCCAAAATCTCACCCAGGGTAAAAGAGTCGAAAATTGTTGACCCAGGGGGTCTTTTCGCAACAATGAGACTACAGAGGTAGTAAGCCCAAAACAACATGCAGAGCATGTTCAGAAAGAAGTTGCTGTGCTGCAGATTACTTGGTAGTGAAGGAAAATATTTTGAACAAGGTATTATCCAGTGAATTAATGAAACATGCTGGGTAAAATATATTATTCCGAAAAAAAATAAAACACTGAATCAGGGGGATACTATTTCCTCCTCGCGTGCATTGCTGACATCAATGTATGGTGAAATTGCTGGCCTAACATCTTATCAGAAAAGAGAGAGCCTGTTCAAAACAAAAGACATATATCGCAAGTTATTAGGTAGTGATGGAAGCAACTTTGAATGAGGTATTACAATGCCAATTAATGAAAAATCTGGAACTGTTCAAAATGCTGGGTAAAGAGAACTATGATTAGATAAGTTAGTACTACTAGCAAATTATTCAAACTATCTACGTTATAAATGATAATGGGACAGTTGGTAAGACTATTTTTAACTGTCAAAAGTTCAGATACCTGCCGTCAATATATTTAAATGAAATACCTCCCAAGGCACATGAGAGGTTGTAACATGACCATGATTACTTTATAAGACACTCTTCTACATAATTTGATTAACCAAATAAATGCCAAAGCTTCATAACACACTCTTCTTTGATAGAATATGCCATATGTTACTTAGCCTATCACTAGTTTCATATACAAATTACAAATGCAACTTGCTTATGTCTTCCTAATATACGGATACTAATATACGGATATAACACTTAACAAATTGTATCCTTGTGTTACAGATACTAATATACGGATATAACACTTAACAACTTTAGACTATCGCTGATTCCACAATGATTAGTATATAGATATAACAACTAGGCTATAATTTAATATTAATTCTTAATTTCATTCTTTCTAGATTCTGCTGAATTTATTTTAGCAATTTCAGACCACCTGGCTAAATTTTACGGGCTACTCTTAAATTACAATGTAGTAACTAAGTTAGAAGACCTTTTTTTTTAAAACCAAGGAGATCATGCCTTCATTTGGTATTGAAACGTAACATTTGAATTGAGAAAACCAGCCCAAAGTTACAAAAATAACCTCTCTCTAAAGAGAAGGGTGCAAGAAGTCCAAAGGCATTGAGCGGAAAAAACGGTGAACAAATAAAAAGAGATTATATGCAACCAATTAGCTTCCATTTATGGAAGGCTTATATTACCTTGCAACGCTCATTTATATCCTTTGAAAGTACTTACTGAGATGCAAAACCATAAAAATCATATGCTTGAATTTCAATATTGAAGCATTTACAAATACCAGGCATGTATATGAAGCGTACACTAGTGATAGTTAGAATGAAGAGAAGAACTCTCAATATTAGGAAGGTATGTCATATAGTTATCCATTCATCATTATTAAAGATTCAAGACCAAGTTTTTAGGACACACAGGAATTGTTTATAAGAGAATTAGAATTTTAATTTGCAATCTGAATAAAATAGATTGGAGATTATTTAGTGGTTGAGCATTAATAACTTTATATCTCATTGGTCCCATGCATAAGATTGCATTTTTTTTCTTTGCCGTCAGAGCACTAGGAGCATGTCCAACTTCATCTGACTTGATGCTTCAGTGTTTATTTTTTAGATACATATAGGTGGTATATATGTGTATAAATTCACAGGCTCGCCTATATACTATTTGACTTTTATGAGACGGTTACATATTCTATGGGTCCTATCATACGACCATTTGGGTTTGTAGAACTTAAGTACTACATCTGGAATGTTGGTAGAATTGTAAATACTACAGATATAAATTTGGAGAAGATTACAACAAAAATATGACAAACTATGATGATTTTAAAAGAAATATGACACTTTTTGTAAATATATGACTGTATTCTTGTAGAAGGGTGGATGAAATTTTTGATACTTTTATAAGGTTGTGATAATCAAGTTAATTGTTCTACTCATGCTCAACAGTAATGAAACTACTAAAGAATAAGCAGATACTGAAAGCCCCAGTTTCAGTACTTTTGCAGGAAAAAGACAGATTACTAATAATATTTTTTAACAAAGTAGATGGAATAGTAAAAGCTAAAGAGAAATTACATTAGTTCATCGGTTCCAAATTGCTATAACAAATACGAGAAAATGTAATACAGTGTGTTCCTAGATAATTTGGCCGAAAAAAGTAATCTCTTTCTTGTATGCTTACCAGAAATTCCATTCATTTGCTCATTTGTTAGCATGAGAGGAGTTTGAGGCATTGAATTAGAGCATCGGTATGCTCAGGCTTCCCAACAGAGATTCGAGCATATCCCTTTAGCGCCTTGTTGCCGTAATGATGGATCATTATACCCATTTGTGAAAGACGTTCCTGAACAAAATTTTTAATATTAGTTGAGATGCAAATGCAGTTACATCAACATCCTTAAATGGTACTCCTTGGAGACATTGATGCAATGAAATGAAATGTGCTATTGGATATGAAACCTTTCTATTTCATACAGTCTTATATCGATATACATGTATCTTAGTAGTTAGTACAGATTTTTATCCAATCATCTAAAGGTGATAAACTACTTCACATTCGTTATGCAAGAAAATAACACAAAAGATATCATGTAGGCATCAAAGCATCATCCCAATAATCGTCAAACTTTAACAACTTAGAGATACAGAAAAAACCAGCTACCCTCCCCACAGATTGTAAAATGAAATGATCATGAATCAAAACCCTGGCTACATATGAAAAGCAGATCTTCAGGATTCTTCAAGAAATATTTATTTTATTTATTTATATATTTCTTGACTTCCATTCTGCTAAGTTAGTCAGTCTACCACTACATAAATTCCAACGAGCACAAAAGGTAATAATAATCACTCATGCAAAGGATGAGTATTAACTTGAGTAACTTAGGTACTTCACATTTTCAGCATCAACATGATTTGACCAATTACCACTTTATCACTGTACAAAACAATCAGGAACTCCTCATGGAACTGGAAGTTTTTTTTTTAAACCTTGAACATAGTGAGCAACAGATAGCAGTACAAATCTGCTGCTATAATCATTAGGAAAGCAATTTATACTATTAAACTAAGGCTGAAAACTATAGAAATACATGTTTAAAAGATTATGGTGCAATGCGAATAAAAGAAACGTGAGGCAAGCTCCAGTTAGGTCACTTCACAATGCCAAGATGAGGACCTTTTTCGATAATGAGCCTGGAGAAAATAAATTGCCTCTAATCTCTTAGCATCCTTTCCAGATGTAACCTCACAGAGAATGAAATTAGAATAGCTTTGGTGTGGCTTCTAGTAAAGGCACTTCCTTCAAAAGATTATACAACTTTACTCTTTCTTGTACTAGAGAATTTTTCACCTTATGAGGGGTGATACATAACTAAATAAAATTGTAAACTTAAATACCGAAAGTCATCTAAAAACAAGAAGTACAACATATTCTTATGTGAATGCACCTCCAAACAATCAGGTTTCTGTAAAGCAGCACAAGCAGAAACTTCAGCTGCAACAGACACATTATATGGTTGCTCTGCCCTCCACAGACATTAGATAATGCTAAGGGGAAATGCCCCATATCCAACACAAAGTCCAGCTGAACCTGTTCAGGTGGAAGCAGAAGCATACATTTCTTAAGTTTATCTTATAGAAACATAATAGTAAGCACTATCAGCCTATCACCATGTTTAGAAGATTACACTATAGATAATCATGTACCCGATATGAGATGAAGTAGTCATCCGTAAGAAATTTACTTGTTATTTACTTCCCATAAAAAATTATATGGATACACAATAAACTAGGATTCTTACAGAATGTTTTTTGTTCGCCGTGTCATTGTAGCCTGTGACTGCTTTTCTGTGACAGAAGAATGGTTGGGCCTCTAAAAGTCCCTGCCACTACACTTATGGGCCAAAACCTAGACTCGCGCAACGGTATCAAACTTTTTAAAATCCGCTTTAAATTCGTGGCCAATAAGATTGAAGCTGAATTTCTCTGACACCATCTTAAAATCCCTGCCACTACACCATAACTCCAAAGTTGCACTGAGGATTGAGGGTTATAATATCACATTCTAACTGGGCCTTACAGGAATAATTATTTCAGTGAATGGTAAAGAAAGGATAGAGCATTCTCCTAATCTCGATCCTGGAAAGGATGATCTTAAGGGGGAAAATATATTGGAAGACAGGCTAGCTTCTCATACAGAGGAGAAGGGAATTTCCCGGGCATAGAATGTCCGGAAAAAACCTGAACGCAAAGTATCTAACTCTAAATTAAGCAAAGCATCTGACTCTTTTTTGCTCAAACTCATGGATGCTTCCAAGAGTTATGACGAAAGCAGCGCTTCATTGAGAACTTTGACCCTCACCGAGAGGAAAGAGATCAGAGATGAAGGTTGAGATAGCAAACAGAACTCATGTCAAATGGAATTGAAAGACCCTCGATATAGTGCAATTGCGAAAAGCATAAAAGAGCAACTGTGTATTTATCTTTTAATTTTTGAAAAAGAATTGACCACTTTTAAGCCATTGACTTGTTTCAAGATACATACATTATGTCAAAATTGCTCCTTTAAATTTTTCTCCATGAAGAGAGCCACACAAACATAACATGAAGAAAAAAGTTATGCCCTCTGTCGAGCACAGGCCCAGATCAGAAGGTTCTGAGGAACAATTAGCAAATTCATGTTGCTATGTTGCTAGGACCTGATGTCAACACCCTAACTATTAAGAAATTTCTGACAAAAAAAAGTAGATATATGCTAGGTACTAGCCAAACTAAGGCTTGGTTTGGTATGGGGGAGGTAGGGTGAAGTGAGGGACAAAACTAAAATTCCCTTTGGCAGAGGGTATTTAGAGGGGAAGGTAAGGTAGGGTGAGCGAGTGATGTGGGGTGAGCCGGTGAGGTGAGCTAATGCAAAATGAACTAGAAATCTAGAAAGAGAATCCCTCAAATTGGGATCACAGAGGACACAAGAGGAGAGAGAAAGTGAACTACAAAAAGGTCCACCTCCCCTCACTCTCTCTCCAACCAAACATGAAGGCTAGAAGGAATGTCCATCCCTTCAGTTAATTGCACCTCACCTCACCTCACCTCACCTTCCTCCTCAAACCGACTACCAAACCTGAAGGGATGGTTGGCAGGTAGTAAAGCAGCAGATTCTCGTGATATAGTTACTCATGGACAAGGTTTTAAATGTCGGCCGACATGTCCGACATGTCGGCCGGCATGTCGGTTTGAGGGCTTAAGCGACATGACATGAGCGTTTTCAACTCGTATGTCGGTTTTCAGGACCAAATCGAAAATATCGGGGTCATATTAGGCATATCGGCCGATTTTTCAGCTTTGAAAAATCGACCGATATAGCACTTTTTTTTAGATCTATTTTTTGCTATCGGGTTTGGGTTTAGTGATAAAAACCCAAACTCGTTTGACCCGTTCTCATGTTTAAGGGTTTCTTATGAACCCGATAGAAAGAAAAGAGAAAAATTAGGGCTGCAGCGGACTTGGGAACTCATCACCGCTTTCGTGAACGACGACGCCCTTCCCTCCCCTCCATCTCCCCCCTCCCCCCCCGGTCGTCCATCTCCCGTTGCGCTCCAAAATCCGAACCCCAACCGAACCCAAAGGCGGCATGGTATTCCGTCGTCGGGATAAATGGAAGAGGATGGTCGGTGACTTATCCGAAGGACCCTGAGCATACGAAGAAGAAGAAAAGCCCCGGTACAGCCTCCCTGCGACGTCGGAATCCACCTATCGCCGACACTGTCTCTAGAATTTATAAAGTATGCTTATATTGAATTTAGGAATGCTTAGATTATATTTAGGACATGATATTATACATATGCGCACCACCCGATATGGCAATCAGATATTTAGTCCATGTCCCCTGATATATCCCCGATTTTCGCTATCCGATATGGATTTTAACCATCCGACATGAACCCGACATCCGACATTTAAAACCTTGCTCATGGATAAAGGATAAAGCATCCAATTTATTATAGACTAGGGATCTAAGTAGGCATTGAAGGAGGAATATGATAAGATTCACTATGATGTTTAGGGTTCATATCTGAAGCACAAAGGAAACCAGGAAACCTATTTGAAAGGCATGTTCGATAATAAGAGCTGCCTATAAATTAAATAATCAAACTTATAACAATTATTAAGCATAGAAAAAAGAGCTGCCAAAGAATATAAGATAAATATACTTATATAGAATAATTGGATTCAAAATGCACTTGATTTGAAGCACAAAGTATCATATTCTCATACATGATACATATGGAAAATGGCTGAAGATGCTAATTAACCTGCTCGTTACTAAATGTCCGAAGGACAAACAAATTGTCATGCTTCTTTCCCAGTCCATCCTTGACTTTATACCAAAGAATCTATGTAAGCTTCATCCAGCACAACCAATACTGGAGCGCTAAGAAACTTTAGGAGATCTTCATCACTGATTGTACTGTAAGAATGTGATAGCAATCAACTGATATCAGACAAGGTAGACCCATGCTCTAAGCAGAATCACAAAGAAAATGGCTGCAGTTTTGAATAAATAACAAGCTATCAACTATAACTAGAACACCAGTATGAATAGCTCAACTTTTTTCTATAACAACATGCTAAAATATAATCACAGTTAGAAAAAAGGACAAGAGCTGTAGAATGAATTGGGAATTTACCTTCCGTCTGGATTATTTGGAGGTGTAAGAAATAAGCATTTTGGTTTTTCCAGTTTGACAACTTCAACAACGCAAGAAACATCCAAAGAAAAATCTGATAATCTTGGAACTGCAACACAATGGAAACATATGGACTGTCAAAACTGGTAACAATTTAATTGGACCAGATGACCCTAATTTTTCTTTTTCTTTTAATTTAGAAGAATGATGAAGCAAAAGTCCCATTGTGTTTCACTTTAAATCATTTCCTTATTCTCCAAAAGAAGAAGCAGGTTAAAAGGAAACCAATTAAGTACCTTTGATGACCAGTGCTCCATTCACAGCTTCATCAAACTCGTACATAGTAAATGTTGGATGACAGTCAAAAATCTTGTCACCAAGATGAAGCACACATCTGTGGAAGACCACTAAGATAAACATCATATACTTGATGCATGATGTGCAGGATAGTAATGGAATATGGCTTAAATAGAATCAGGAGAATCCATGCTTTAACCTCATAATTAGATCAATAAGTTCATCCGCTCCACAACCAGCAAGTATGAAGTATATAATCAGATTCAAGTCCTGAATTTTTTGCAAGAGCAGCATGCAATCAACGACTTTCAGGATCAGGGTAAACATAAGGAAATTTTAATGCCCACAAAGCTTCATTAACCTTTAAGATTTCAAAAAGAAATTTAGAAATTCTCATATTTTCTAACTCTATCCTCTTTGTGTGCGACTGATGCGAAACAGTGTGATGCAGGTATGAAGATCAACGACAACAATG
>BQKN01064844.1:547234-571552 GCA_022839385.1 Asparagus kiusianus
CTGATAGACCCGACGAAAATCTCGAGCACGAGTCTGAATGTCCTCATTAGCGACAAAACACATTTATGTATTAAAATGTAATATTGGAATTTGGTAGTTCTCAAGAGAGAGATGGAGACCAACAAGGGCAGGTCCTGTAAGTATTTAAATTTCGGGAGTCGAAAATAAAAGCTACTAACACCACAGTTATACACCTTTGATTCAAGAAATGATTTTATCAACATGTAGAATTAGTTGTAACCCAACATGCAAAGATTCAGACGTTCTTCATGAAAATTCAAAAGCTGGTCAATCTGTCAGTGTAGTATAAGATTTTACTATTAGTCTATTACACTAAGCTTAGGCAAGAGTTAGTTATTCTTCATTGCGGAAATTTGATTAATTTCTAATTATAATTTACCAGGTAAGTGCATGAAGTTGAATATAACAAAATGAAACCAACTGCGCGGTATATACTAATTGTTGGCAGCAATAAAATTTGCATCTATGATTTAAGCTATTACAACTTGCCTCTGGAGAGGGACCATATGGATTTTCATTTGCATCAAGCTTGATGGTAACTCCGCTAGTGCTGTTTGTTAGCACTGTCTGTCCCAAACCAGGATAAAAGAGGAGGGTTGTGTTAGGTAACCGACAGCAAGTGTAAAACATAGTCGGATCCACATGTAAAATGAATCCTATTATATACTCGTTGGGCCGTCCCCACCACGACACGTTGCATCGATCTCACCCCGTGACCCCGATGCAATGATAAGTAAGCAAGGGTTGTTTGCTAGGGCGTCCCCAGAAGCGACGCATTACATCGATGTCACCCCGGTGTAATAACTAGTAGGTAAGGATGTTCTAAGAATCTACAATCCTCTAATAGTATTAGGCATAGACTAGAACGGTCTAAGAGGGAAAATGTTATGAGACTTTTACAAGAAAACAGAATTAGATTAGCTACTTGGAATACATGTACACTTATCGGAAAGACAATGGAATTAGTGGATGTCACGATTAGAACAAAGATAAATATAATTTGTTTATAAGCAACTAAATGGATACGTGAAAAATCTAGAGAAATTGAAAAGACCGGATATAAAATTTGGTACACAGGAAAAGAGAAAAATAAGAATGAAGTGGGAGTTCTTGTAGATAATATAATAAAAGAAAGTGTTGTAGATGTAAGAAGAGTTGGAGATAAAATAATACTAATAAAAGTTATCTTAGATGTAGATGTTATTAATATTATTAGTACTTATGCACCACAAATAGGCTTGCCCAAGAGTACTATAAAGAAATTTTAGGATAGATTAGATGAATTAGTACAAGAAATCCCATTTGGAGAGAAATTACTTATAGGAGGGGATCTTAATGGGCACGTTGATAAAGATAATAACGGATATGAGAGGATACATAGAGGTTTTGGGCATGGAGATAAGAACGATATGAGTAAATCTATTCTAGAGTTTGCAATATCGTATGATTTGATAATAGCAAATACAATTTTTGAAAAAAAGGGATGAACACTTAATAATCTTTAAAAGTGTTTTAATAATAGTCAAATAGACTTTTTTTCTTACTAGAATGACAGATGGGTTAATATGCAAGGATTGCAAAGTTATATCAGGAGAGTTTAAGTACACAACATAGATTGATGGTCTTAGACATATCTATTAAAAAGTAGAGTAGAAAAACTAACGTGAACAAAAGACTAAGAATTAAATGGTGGAATTTAAAAGGAGAGAATTTAATATATTTTAAAGATAAGATAATGAAAGAAGATATATGAAACATAGATAATGAGACTAATATTATATAGAATAGCATGTCTTCTTGTATTAGGAAAGTGACTAAAGATATCCTATGAGAATCTAAAGGTTGTAGATTAGACGATAAGGAGAGTTGGTGGTGGAATGAGAGTGTGCAAAAGGTTAATAGAGAGAAGAAAACTTTATATAAAGAGTGGCAAAAGTGTAACAGTAGGGAAAACTTAGAAAAATATAAACTACTAAGGAAGAAAATAAAAAGAACGGTTAGTGAGAATAAATACAAAACTTATGAAAATTGTTATAAGAAGATAGAATCTAAAGAGGAAGAGAAAGATATATATATATATATATATATATAAGCTTGCTAAGATTAGAGAAAGGAAGAGTAGAGATTTGGGTAATATTAGGTGTATTAAAAGTGAGGTTCAAAGAGTTTTAGTGACCGATGGGGAAATAAAAAGGAGGTGGAGGGGTTGCTTTTATCAATTGTTTAATGATAATCAAATAAGTGAGCAAAATAGAGATTTTGACCATATAGTGAATAATAGGAACTATAGATATTGTCGTAAAGTTAAAATTAGCGAGGTTAAAGATGCTCTAAAGAAAATAAAAAGTGGACGAGCCGTAGGACCGGACGATATCCCAATTGAAGTTTGAAAATATCTTGGAGATATAGCCTTAGGATGGTTAACCAACTATTTAATAAGATTATCGAGACGAAAATAATGCCGAATGAGTGGAGGATTAGTATTTTGATATTGATATATAAGAATAAAGGGGATATACAAAGTTGTTCAAATTATCGAGGTATAAAACTCATGAGTTATACTATGAAACTTTAGGAGAGGGTAATTAAGCAAAGACTAAGAAAAGAGATGTATATCTGAAAATCAATTTGGTTTTATATCTGGGAGGTTAACTATGGAACCTATACATATTTTAAGACGATTGATAGAGAGATATAGAGAGAAGAGAAAGGATCTACATATGTTTTTATCGATATAGAAAAAGCCTATGATAGAGTACCTAGAGAGGTAATGTGGTGGGTGTTAGAAAAGAAACATGTATCTAGTATATATATTGATGTGATTAAATATATAATATAATAAAGTAACAACTAGAGTAAGAACTAATGAATGAGAGACTAAACTATTTTCTATTATCATAGGTTTACACCAAATATCAACTTTAAGTCCTTATCTTTTTGCATTCGTTATGCACCAACTTACTTAGCACATTCAGAATAAAATCTCATGGTGTATATTATTTGCTGATGATATAGTATTAGTTGATGAAACTAGAAGATGCACTATTTTTAAAGTAGAAAGATGGAGACAAGCTCTTGAGTCTAAATGTTTTAGAATTAGTAGAACAAAAACAGAATATATGGAATGCATTTTTAGTAAAAGTAGAAACGAAAGAGAACCTATGGTACATATTGATGGTCAAAAAATATAAAAAACTAATTATTTTCGCTATTTAGGATCTATCATTAGGCATGATGGTGAGATAGAGGATGATGTTGTGTATCGAATCAAATCGAAATGGTTAAAATGGAGGAGTACTTCGGGAGTCTTATGTGATCGTAGAATATCAATGAAACTAAAAAGAAAATTCTATAGGATGGTCATAAGACCAACTATGCTTTATGGGTCAGAATATTGGGATATTAAAAAAATAACATGTTTAAAAAATAAGTGTAGCAGAAATAAAAATGTTGCGATGGTCTTATGGGTATACATTAAAAGATATGATAAAAACTAAATGCATCCGTAGTAAATTAGAGGTTACACCTATCGAAGATAAAATGAGAGAGAATAGATTAAGATGGTTTGGTTATGTACAAAGGAGACTCCTTAGTGCACCAATTAGGAAAAGTGATAATATCAGAGTTAATGCGGCTAGGAGATCTAGAGGACGACCTAGAATGATTTGGTCAAAAGCAATTAAGAATGATATGATTAAGACTAATGTAACAGAGGAAATAACCCGTAACAAAATAAAATGAAAAAATAGGATTCATGTAGCCGACCTTAAACATTTAGGATAAAGGCTTGGTAGTTGTTGTTGTTGAATCAAGCTTGATGATGTCTTCAGATTTTCTTCTAAGGGTAGGGTGGTGACTAGGCTGGGTTGACCCACAACCCATACTAAACCAGCCCGTTTCGGGTCGGTTTTAACCTAGCCCGGTAGAATTCGGACCGGGTTTTAGCTTGGCTCAATCTCAAAGTGGGTCAGTACGGATCTATTTCCGAAACCCAGTCCTAAGCTCGAACCCAACCCTCAAACCCAACCCAGCTTGGATCGAATCTGGGTCCGAAACCTAACTCACACTCATTCTCCATAATAGCATTAGTTTTTAGTAAAGTAAATTAGCTATTAATAACTGACTATTAGTAAGTAGTAACTATTTAGTAATCTAAATAATAATAACAAAGTCAAATGTGAATGTTTTTCAAGAAAAAATTGGGTAGGTCGAGTCCAAAACCTTCCTCAAGATGCAACAAAATTGTTAGGAATTGGTCAAAATTCATCTAGATCAAGTTTTAAAAAAAGTCAAAAGATAAAAGGAAGAAAATAAAAGAAAAGAAAAGGAAAAGTAGTGGGCTCGGTTGACCAACCCGGCCCGACTCGAGCCGGATCAATGGGTCAGGTTGTATTGTGTTCCTAGCCAAGATATCCAAGCTTTGGCTCAAACCGAACTCAAGATTGACCCGAATTGACCCGGCTCAGATTAGCTCGAAACTAGCGGGCCTGGCCCGGGTTAGCCTATCCCAACCCAGTCGCCAGCTCTATTACAAAGCGTGTGGATAAGACCTACCAAGTAATAATACTAGAAGTTAAACCTAATTGGCATTAAAAAAAGGCAATATATAATTACTTTCCTTAAATCAGCACATCAAAGAAATCAATTTATCAAAGAAATTCCAAACTCTCTAGCTGAATTTTGAGAAAATGATCAAAGACAAGCTCACATTACACAATGCTGACATGCAACTAAAGTTCTCAACTTTATAACAATAAAAACAACTTCAGAAATATAACAAACTTTGAATTTTGAATCTCAGAAGGCAAGATGGACTCTATTTGCCAAAGAAATTCCAACCTTCTAACCAAATTGTTGACAAAATGACCAACGACAAAATCACATTACATGATGTTGTCGATGAAGAGTACCATTAAACACCCTCTGTGCAACTACAGTTCCTACATTCTTGCCAAAAGTTCAAACTTTCACAAAAACAAGCACTAAGAATCTAATATAATTTCTTTTCAGAAGGCTGAGTTTGGTAACTCCCCGTTAATTCAATTTTTGCCTTAGCCTAGTTTGTTCTGGTTAAAGGCCAAAATTTGAACAAAACAAGGAACAATCCTGAAATTTGAACTAACAAAACAAGGAACAATCCTGGCCAATTCCGTTCCATTTAAAGGGCAGTTGCCAAACACAGTCCTATTTGTCAAAGAGATTCCAAACTCACTAAACAAATGAAACTAGAATAAATTACAAGCAACCCAAACCCCCTCATCTATTAAGTTCTTTTAAAAGAAAAATGCCTAATCTTTAATAGTTATTAACTGCTATTTTTAAACAGCTTTTAATGCAAACTTGTGTACATACCAGAGGATTAAATTTAGACCACAACTACGTTTATTCTTTTTATTAAGATAGAGTTCCCACTTTTTACCAAAACGAGCACTAAGAAGCTAAAAAGAAACCAGTTTCCGCAAATGAGTACCTCATAAATTCTATCTAGTAGAATCCTACCTATCTTTATGGAAAATTTTTGAAAATCATCCTATTTGAGAAAATAATTGCAAAAATCAACCCATTCACAAAATATTTGTGAAAATCGACCCAGTTTTAGCCGTCGGGCTGAAACTGAGTCGGTTTTGAAGAAAAATCTTCCGAAACTTCACGGGACTTCAAGTCCCGTGAAGTTTTTGTACATTACAAAACTTCACAAGACTTGAAGTCCCGTGAAGTTTCGAAACATATTTTGTCAAAACCGACCTAGTTTCAGCCAGACGGCTGAAACTAAGTCGGTTTTGACAAATTTTTTTATAATAGGTCGGAATTTCCGATTTTTTTTGTAAATATGATGGTTTTCAAAATTTGTCCTATCTTTTTTTTTACCCATAAACTCAATTAATATTCATTCCCCCAATGCCCAAGACTGGCAAACACATGCTAACCAAAAGTCCAAACTTTCAGGAAAACAAAGTACTAAGAAGTTAAAGTACAATTATTTCCTTAAATCATCATATCAGGGAACTCGATCAATGGAAGAAACCCCAAACTTCATGACCGTAATGTTGCTCACATTACACAATGATGTCGACGTGGATTACCATCAAACACCATAAATGCAACTAAAGTTCTCAACTTTTTATCAAAAGAAGCGAATTTCTTAGTTTCTAAGTGACAAACTCTCATAACATTCATTCCCCAATGCCCAAAACTAACATGCACCTCATACTCTGCACACAAACTCGTACGTTCACAAAAACAAGTACTGATAAACTAAAACAAATTATTTTCTTTAAATGGGCACGTCAGATATTCCAATTTCTCAAAGAAACTACAAATATTTCTAACCAAATTGTTCACAAAAAACGACCAATAACAAACTAAAATTGCGTAGCCACTCAAAATTTACCAGAACAAGTAAAAGAAAACTCCAAAAAGAATCAAACTTTACACCTCAAATGGTAAGACGGATGGAGGAGTCGCCGGTCACTTGGTTCGATGCTCCGTCGATCTGCTGATCTGCAGGAACAGCAGAAGCCATGAAAAGCCCACAATTTCTTCTTCCTCTTCTTCCAAAGTTTAATTATTGCTGGGTTTTTGAAAAAGGAGATGGAGCTGTTTCAGATTCGAAGTGTAGCCATTGAAGAGAGGGAATTAGAGAGGGTTTTGGGTCCATTTGAGAAAGTTTTCTTTTTAGGGGCTGTTTGGTTCGCTATTATAAGGGACGGAAAACTCAGAAAACTAGCCCTTCGTGTCAGTTTTTTTTTGTTTCCGTCCATTTTTTTATGCCGTTTTGGTTCGCTCAGATGAAAGAGGGAAAACTCTGTTGAAATTGCCGCCAGCTCAGATTTTTTCCCCCTCCGATTTCCTTCCCCAACCGAGTGAAATTGATGAAAACTCTGCCACGTCAGATTTTTTTCCTTCTCTGTTTTATTTACAAAAGTTTTCCTTTTTTTCTATGCGAACCAAACACAAGAAAAATAAATACATTGGTTTCTCACCATTTTTTATGTGCGAACCAAAGCAAAACAATCTATTTATTGGAAAAGTTTGAAAAACTCAAAACTTATATTTCTTTACATGGAATTGTATTTCCCTATATCAAGGAAACGAACCAAACAGCCCCTTAATATATACCTATTTACAAAATTAATTACAAATTTCGATCTATTCACACGTTATTTGTGAATATCGACTCAGTTTCAGCCATCGGCCTAAAACTGGGTTGATTTTCACAAAAAAAATCTTCAAAACTTCACGGACTTGAAGTCCTGTGAAGTTTAGCAGGCAGCTAATTAAGCTGTGTAACTTCACGAGACTTCCAAGTCCCATGAAGTTTCAGAGTTCTTTTTTTTGTCAAAACCGACCCAGTTTCAACCATCTCCAGATGGCTGAAACTGGGTCGGTTTTGACAAATAAGTTTCAAATAGGTTGAAATTTGCAATTATTTGTCAAAATGAATCTATTTTCAAAATTTGTCCTTCTTTTTTACCTATATACCCCAGAATTATCATGTTTGCAGATTTATCCCCAAATCTGTGTATTTGCTATTTTACCCCTACATTCTCACACGTTGGATTTTTATATCTTTTCTTTGAACACATTAAAGTTTATAGGGATAAATTAGCAAATATGCACCCATTGAAGTTTGCAGGATGATTGGGTAGGCATGCTCTGCGGCCAACGATCCTAGGCTGGATTATCATGCTGGCTTTCCCGAGATATTTTCTTATTTTCTTAGAGGGGTATTTTAGAACACATTTGTTGACAAAAAACATTACAACTAAGAAGCGGACTAAAGAAATGAATTCTAAAATTATGAAGCAAGAAATAGCGAAAGTAACACGCTTCTTTTTTTGTTTCATACTTTTTTAGAAGTAGTGGAAATAATTCTTTTTTTTTTACGACAGAAATTGCAAATATTGTTAGGCGGTAGCTGTGCTTCGGAACATCATTCAACTAGCTAGTTCTTTCCAAATAATTGTATGTCAATAATCGTACGCCAAGAAGTTCGTAGCAAGATTTATTTTAAGTTTTAACATAATTGAGGCACCAATATCAGAAAGAGAACTCTACCAAAGAAAGAAAAATAAAATAAAGTATAAGTTAAAAAAAAAGAAAAAAAAGCAAAACTTAAAACAAAGGTACATTGGTGCATTAATATTTAATCCAACATAGATTGATGCAGTCTGTATGCTTCACCCTCTTCAACAACAGTATCATAGCAACACTCTTGAGGAAATATATACATTCTGAAACTCATTAAAACATTTCACGCGCGCATCATAAGTACCTGAAACTGCTTATTGCAAGTTCAAGAAACTACAGAATACCAAAAAAAAAAGAAAAAAAAAAGCAAAAACCCAGTTAACGAATAATCATCATAAAAATTGGAAATTGAACGTAAAAACTCTACAGCATTCTGAAATACTGTTACTCAAATGAACCTCGGAACTACTTAGAAAGTTTAAAACGGTACAGGAGCAAACACAAATCAGCTCTTTCTTCATTCCCCATTTCCTTACAGTTCATGACTGAAAACTTATTTAACCGATAAAAGATCATTAAACTGGAAATAAAACGCAGAAAAGGAACCGAACAATCAAACACCGTTGACTTTGACATATATAAACTAATCTAATTCCTCGTCACATAGACTTATGATGAACAGATACCATAGATGCAAAGAGAGCTAAATGTTTCAGAGTTGGCTTTTTTCAGTAACAAATACCAGGAGAACATTATTCTGAAATACTGTAAACTCAAGTGAGCCTAAGACTAGAGAAAGCTAAAACTCTGCAGAGTAAACACAAATTGGAAAATTACTCCATTCCCTGTTCCTCTGGTTTACCTGTATGTATGGATGCAGTGAGAACTCATTTAGCCGATAAAAATCATTCAAATGACAATTAAACACAAAACAGGAACCAAACAACTCTTACTTCCTTTGTTTGTCACAGTTAATGGCTATGCTGAAAACTCATTCAACCGATAATCACCAAGGAAATGGGAAGTGTTAACTGCAGATAGGACCCCTTGTCACTATCGACATTTTGAACTTACTACCCCTGTACTTTGATTTCTGGCAATAGACTCCCCACAGGTTAGGTTCTACTCTTTTACCCCTCAGTTACGCTCACGAATTTCACCCAGGGGCAATATCTGCCAAAATTTTATTAATTTCACCTGGGGACAATATCTACCAAAATTTCACTAATTTCACCCGGCGCCAACGTCTGCCTAAATTTAACCAAGGGTAAACGAGTCAGAAAAAAAAATAGCCCCTGGGGTCTATCTGCAACAATGAAACTACAGGGGTAGTAAGTGCCAAACAACAATACTACAGGGGGTCTATGTGCAATTAATCCCAAATGGACATAGAACAGAAAAAAGTAACCAAACAGTTAAACACCATCAACTATAGAACTCATTTAAGTCCTCATGTCATCACAACACAGAAGCCAAACTGTAAGTATACACTTATAACCCCTCCCAAGTCCATTGTAAACTTCAACTATTTAAACCCAGACAGAAAATGTTTAGAGTTGGCATTATTCACTTCCAAACGCCAGGAAAACATTATTCTGAAATACTGTAACTCAAATTGAGTCCAAAACTATATATAAAAAACCTAAATTTATGCAGAGCGAACACAAATTCGCTTCTCAATGAGAGTCCTGCATGAAGGGCAATCCTTCATTCCTTGCTTCTCATGCAACTCGTTGCATTTCTTGCAAACGACTTGATGCGCGCAAGGGAGGAAAACCACCGACATCTCATCGGTCAAGCACATAACACACTCTCGATCTCTTTGCACTTCTTCCGAATCTTCAAACTCCGAGAATTTGGGAAAACTACCGCCTTTGCTTTCCTTTCGTGGGTCAGAGAGGCGAGATGCGTAGCTTCCATCTGGGCCCCATTTGAGAGCAGCGATCTTTGAGGAGTCGACCCTCTGCCTCAGTTGCGAGATCTGCTGCTCGAGCTTCTTGATATTTTCTTTGTGCCTTTGTAAGTCGGTTTCTGCTCTTATTCGCATCTCGTTTTCCTTTGCTCGTCCTGAGACCTCGATCTGTTCACGTTCTTTTCTTCGATTGTTGCGGAGAATAAGTGCTTCTTCCTTTGCTTTTTCTTCATGCTTCCACCTAGCCTGTCAATTTTTTTGCCCGAGGCAGAATGACCAGTAAAAGGAAGGAAAAGAAAAAAAAGATAATCAGATTAACACGAGGTAAGCATATTTTTAGTATATTCTCTGTGCATTTCTTTACTGGAGTTAAGAGAGTCAAAATCCGAAACATGAACCCCATATGGCAAGTTTATATTTCCTATGAAACATACCTGACGAACACTAATGAAGAACAACGATGTTTCTGTAGTGGGGAAACAAATTAAAAAATGTTTGGTTGCAAGAGGACATTATCTTAAAAACACGTTTTGATTCCAAAAACATGATAATAGGAATTTAATGACTCTAAGACAAAGCTAAAATCCACTTTACAAAAAAATTTATGTCCTTGTTTCAAAGAAAAGAAAAAGGAATAATTTCACAAATTACATGTGCACTCTTGAGGACATCTTTATTTAATCCATCTCTCGAGGGGAAAAAAATCAAAGATTAACACTCAAGGTCTCTTACTGAAAAAATGGTACACAAAAACAAGGGATAAAAGTTACTACCTTGTGAACACTTGTCCAGAACTAATGGATCTTGAAAATCATGAGTCATCAATTCAAATAATTTGAAACAAGTTCAAGGAAATACTATTACATATCTAAAAGTTATCTCTATGTGAAGAGTTGAAGAAAATACTATTACATATATAAAAGTTCATTTCCATGTGAAGCACTGTTTTAAAAAGCCTTTGTCTAGTCCGCCAAGGCGAACGCCTAAGCCTAGGCAGTACCTAGGCCGCCTAACCAGCACCTAGCGCCTAGGTGGTACCTAAGTTGCCCCTAGGTTTTGGAAGTGTTTAGGGGAGTATTGTCTACTTATGTGGACTGCACCCTTTAGGTCTTGATTGTGATTTTCTGTATTGTAGCCTTCACGTCCTCCGACCTTCAGCAAAACATCCTCGACCACCATTTAAATGAAGAAATAAATCTATCTAGACACCATTCCGGCACTTAAGCTTTCTATAGCATTAACATTTACTATCAATTTTTATAATTAGAAAATAAAAAAGTAAACCTCCTTGGCTCTAAGCGACGGGTCCAATGCCTAGGCCCTCTAGCGCTTTATATAACATTGTTAGTTATTATTTTGGCTATTTAGTATTTAAGTATGCATGATTTATTGTGGATCTAAGATTGTTATCTATATTTTTTGTAAATTAATATGAATTTAATATATATTTTATCAATTATTATAATTAAATAATTTAAAAAATAGTCATACGCCTAGGAACACGCTTAGGCGTCTAGGCGCTAGTTTAAACGCCTAGTCTGTCTAGCGCTTTCTGTAACATTAATGTGAAGCTGAATAGTAAATTTCTTGGTTGTCCAAAATTTCTTTGGCAACATAAATGCGTGTTCTTAATCCCCGCTTTAAATTGTTTCCTAACAGGACCCTAAGGGGTCTGTTATTTGATACCCGGTTTTTCAGAAGGTGGATAATGGAAGTATAATCAGAATAATTGGCAAATGAGACAAAAAAATCATTTAGCAAAGGACACAACAAACAAGTCACATTTTTTCACAACCAAAACGAAAAAGCTAGCTCTTAGTGTTCAAGAGAGGCATATAAAGGAATAAAAAAAAAGGAAACACAACCAAAACGAATAAGCTAGCTCTTAGTGTTCAAGAGAGGCATATAAAGGAATCAAAAAAAGGAAGGATTATGTTATCGATGTAACTTATATATTTGGTTCATGCATCATGCTTTTAGAGTAAGTTATCGCTTTACTTTTCAATTGTCTTACATGTCTGACTAGCCAAGATGAACACAGAGAATGAATAAAAGCATTTAAAACGACCAATAAAATAAAAAATATAAAAGAAGAAGAAAGAAGAAGAAGAAGAAGAAGAAGGAAACGACAATGTAGCTCAAAATGCTAATATAATCATATCTTTTTGCTAGATTCCAGGTGTAATCTCCTTTCCTAGTCAAGATTCTAACTCAAGAGGTGGCAAAATATGGACAAAATTAAAGCAAGCAAACATTTCTAAGAATAGAATTGCTAAGCAAGGTATAAAGCAAATGCATATTATGTGCTCACATGAATAAAATATTTAATAAACAATTACCTCGACTTGATCATACTGCTCCTTAGCTTGTCCAAGCTGCTGCCGAAGTTGAGAGAACTTCTTCTTCTCAATCGCAAGCTCCTCATGAAGTTGCCCTTTCTGCTTCTCCCAAGACTGGATCTTTTTAAGGTTCGTTGCCTCCCTTTCCAAAACTTCTCGACAACTGGATGCTGACTCAGCAGCCCGAACCTTGGCAGCCTCCATCTCCTTCCTCAGCTCAGAATTCTCCCGTTCAAGTCTCCTAGCATCGGCATTAGCCTTTTCCACCTGAGCACTAGCCTTAGACAATGCAATCTCCATCTCTGCAAGCTTCTTTCTAGTGTTCTCCTCTAAAGTTTGCTTCTCTTTCTTGAGACGAGCAACTTCCTCTTTCTCCTGTCTTAGACTTTGTAACTCAGGTTTGTCTTTGCTCAATCGGCGAGTAGCCTGCATCACCTTCTGATGAGCCCAATCCGACCATTCTTGCAGCTGATCTTGCAATTCTCTTTCACGACGATCTAACTTTTGTAGCATGTCATCCATCTCAGGATCCCAATTTGCATAAGAAAAGCCCGTTTCAAAAACACTGCTTTTTACACTACTGCCACTGCTGCTACTCATAGAAGGCAGAGACAAAGAGAGTTCAGTGCTTGCAGCCGGTACGGGAGTTTTCGGAGTCACCTCCTTAAATGAGAGATTAAGAGGAGTTGGATCAGCTTTAGGTGAATCACTCCCAACCGCTTTGTTAAGCTTCATTACTGTGTTCTTCTTGGCATTGGAATCAGAGATTGCCTTGTTTTTCTTATCCAAAAGCAAACCACCCAAGCCATTGTGGTTTTTTCCTGCTCTTATAGCTGATTTAGACCCAAACATGCGATAGTTCTTCTCAAAATGAAGTGCTTTCTGACGAAGTATTGAATCCCTCTTCGAACTACCCAAATGGCTTTTCCTACCACTAGTCGACTTTCCTTCAGAACCAGAAGGTTGAGATAAATATAAAGCTGATGTCTCCTCTATTACACAATCCAATGAAGCAATTGCATTTTCTTTAGCCGAAGCAAGAGCAGAAACCTGACCTTGAACATTGATCGATGCTGAGAATCTCCCGCAAGGTAAGCTCGGGATCCCTACTACAGGTGGCATCTCGGCTTCTGACGAGTTTTGAGGATACGGAAACACAAGACTCGGTTTATTAGGACTTGGAGCATTCAATTCATTAGACTCTTGTTGCACATGAGGGGCAATAGAACTAGCTGAAGTTTGTTCACTCCCTATACTAGGCAAAGGATTGCTATCCATAGTACATGCAAGAGTAACATTCATATCATTGCAAAGCAACCTCCACAAAGCATCTCCCCTACTATAATAAGGCCGGAAATCCCTAACAACATGAACCATCTCATTCAACACATTCTTCTCCATCATCTTCAACTCCGAAGGATTCTCCCTCGAAGAAGAATCAACATCCGGTGAGCTCCTCAAATACGCCATTGCATTGTCAACGACATTTGACACCGTATCTTTACAACCATAACAAAGACCGGCACGCAACACAGCATTCGTTGCAATGTCCTCAGTGTAACCATAAGTCATAATTATTTTAATCGCAGTCTTAAATATCATGTCTAGGTTACTTAACACCGTTTCCTCGAGCTGAGCCTCAGCACCATCAATCCATTCAGCTTCTTGATACTGCTCTTCAATCTCTTCGAATGTGAGAGCACGGTTTCTACAACAATCACAATAACCCTGTTGGTGATCAAAAGTTCCTGTTTCAGAGGTTTTGCCCATTGGGAACAGCTCATAGTTAGGGTTATCAGATTGTAAAGATGAGAGAAAATTTGGGTCATTGATCGGAGGATCAGCGCGAAATTTTCTCTTGTTTCTACTTCCCTTTTCCTGAACTGAGACTGAGGAAGCTAATGGACTACTTCCTCTAGCAACCATTGTAGCCATTTACACAATGAATCTAACAATGAGTAGAAACCAATCAAGACATTGATGGATTTGTGTTAACACACAAAATCAATTAAAAAAATCGTAAAACGGGTATTAGCCAAACCTTAGATTGATTTTGAAATCAGAGAGTTAAGAATCCAAATTCCTGCATCAAAACAGTTAATTCAATCAGAAATAAAACAACCCAGATCGAAAAATTAAAATTGAAATTGACTAAACCGATCAAAATCAAATACCCAGATGCGAAAACTTGAATTAATCACAAAAACGCATCAATCAGAGACGATTATATACGCATGCAAGAGCACCCACAATACAAAATTGGAATAAAAATGGGTTTTAATTAGAGATCAGATCAGAGGTTAGTTTGATGGGTTGAAAAGATCGAGACCCACCAAAATTGAGCAATTGAAACTGATGGGTTTTGATCGAGCGATCGATATCGATGAGATTGTGAGATAGATCAAAGAATGAGAGGACGGAGGCGGAGAGAAAGAGGCTAATTTTTATTTTTATTTTCAATGCTGAGAGCGTTTTTGGAATGAGACCACCCCCTTTTTATTTATTTTCTTTTGAGGTTAATTCCCCTTGATGCTTTATTTTTATTTTATTTTATTTTTTTCTCTCTTTTTTTACTTTGTTTTTCTCTTTACCTCAATTTGGCAAATAAAGACGATGGATATTTTGTGCAATATATATCCTTAAATATAAATAGGAAAAATTGCTTCCAGACCCCAAAATTTAAACAACAGTGTACCCCAGACCCTCATACTTTCTACTATATGCTGCAGCCCCTAAACTTTGTAAAAACTATCCCTAGCCCCCTCCAGCTCACATTTAGCCCAAGTTTCTATGCATTTTACATAAAATCCGAACTTTACCCCTCCCCAAAAATCATTGCCATCTCCCCAAAACTCAAATTCTTCTTCCTCCTCTGGTATCATCTCAAAATCCATGCTCCAGGGTATTCACAACCACTGTCATCGCTCCTACCACCGCCAGCATCACCCACCACCCCCAACTGATGAAGAGGAAGAAGCACTCGCTCCGACCGTAGCGAGTCCAGCAAGCACAGGATCGGAGATCGCCTTCCGTCGAGGCGCTGAAGTGACGGGCGGTGGAGCCGTGGCCACGTGGATCCCGATGTGATTACGTAGCGGGTGGTCCAGCAAGCACATGGGTCTCTGGTCGTGGATTCGCCGGCCAAGATCCATAAGTGCATCACCCTGTTCGCCGAGCACTTCCGGTGGAGCCGGCAGGAGGACGCGCACGAGATCCTTCGCTATGTCATTGATGCTTGCCACAACACTTGCCTCAAGCTCGTTAAGAAGAGCAATGGCAGTAACAATGGGCCTGCTGCTGCCATTGTTGTGGGCCCTAGGAGTATTGTGATGAGGGAGATATTTGGGGGAGCTTTGCTCAGCCAAGTGAATTGCTTATCTTGTAAAGGGGAGCCGAATAACACTGATGAGATTATGGATATTTTTTGGGGAACTTTTTTTTTAATTGGGGAAAAGATGAGAGGAATGGGGGAGTAGAGAGATAGAGAGGAGGAGTTTGTTCCAGTCATTCATTTGGGGGGTCTTTTTGGGTTTTTAATTTTTGGGATTTTTTTGGGGGTGGAGTTTGATGTTGCTTTGTGGTTTTTGTTGATTTGCGTTTAGATGAAGAGAAAGAGATTGGTTGATTGTGTTATGCTTTTATTGTTATAAACTTACAATTTATGTTGCTTTGTTATTGATGTCTTTCGCAATTAGATTGTTAAGCTACACGGATAACTTGTTAACTTTCTTTGTTAACTTGTTAAGTTACATAGGTAACATGTTAACTTTCATAGTTAGATTGTTAAGCTACACAAATAATATGTTAACTTTCCTTGGTAGCTTGTTAAGTTACACAGATAACATAAGTATATGCCAACCTACAAAAAATGTGAACGTTGAGCATTTATATATGTCAATAGTTGTGTATATTTGTCCTATTAACTATTAAAATACTTATTTATGTCATTAGCTGTGTATATGAACGTTGAGGATTTACCTGTTAACTATAATATATAGCAAGTTAACCTGATCTGGTATATACTTACGCACAGCAGAATGAGGTTAACTACAATCCATTACATGTTAACTATAGTTGATTAGCTGTTAACTCTTACATGTAATTTGTTAACTATAATAAATATCCTATTAACTCTTAATCCATAAGTTAACATGTTAACCATAAGTATATGTCAACCAATAAAGTAGTTCTGCAGTTGTATCACATTACACCCCAGATATGGTTAACATGTTAACTTATGGATTAAGAGTTAATAGGATATTTATTATAGTTAACAAATTACATGTAAGAGTTAACAGCTAATCAACTATAGTTAACATGTTAACCATAAGTATATGTCAACCAATAAAGTAGTTCTGCAGTTGTATCACATTACACCCCAGATATGGTTAACATGTTAACTATAATTTATGTATAGATTATGGTTTGTATAGATTATAGTTAACAGGTAAATCCTCAACGTTCATATACACAACTAATAACATAAATAAGTATTTCAATAGTTAATAGGACAAATATACACAACTATTGACATATATAAATCCTCAACGTTCACATTTTTTGTAGGTGGCCATGTACTTATATTATCTGAGTAGCTTAACAAGTGAACAAATAAAATTAACATGTTATCCGTGTAACTTAACAAGCTACCAAAGAAAGTTAACATATTATCTGTGTAACTTAACAATCTCACTGTAAAAGTTAACATGTTACCTGTGAAAGTTAACATGTTACCTATGTAAGTTAACAAGTTAACAAAGAAAGTTAACAAATTATCTGTGTAACTTAACAATCTAACTGCGAAAGTTAACATGTTATCTGTGTAGCTTAACACTCTACCTGTGAAAGTTAACATGTTATCTGTGTAACTTAACAAGTTATACAGATAACATAAGTATATGCCCACCTACAAAAAATAGACAAATAGGGCATAAATAATGACATAAATAATAGTTAACAGGTAAATCCTCAACGTTCATATACATAGCTAATGACCTAAATAAGTATTTTAATAGTTAATAGGATAAATATACACAACTATTGACATATATAAATCCTCAACATTCACATTTTTTGTAGGTGTGCATATACTTATGTTATCTGTGTAACTTAACAAGCTACCAAGGAAAGTTAACATGTTATCTGTGTAGCTTAACAATCTAACTACGAAAGTTAACATGTTACCTATGTAACTTAACAAGTTAACAAAGAAAGTTAACAAGTTATCCGTGTAGCTTAACAATCTAACTGCGAAAGTTAACATGTTATCTGTGTAACTTAACAAGCTATCAAAAAAAGTTAACATGTTATCTGTGTAACTTAACAAGTTAACAAAAATAGTTAACATGTTATCTGTGTAGCTTAACAATCTACATGCGAAAGTTAACATGTTATCTGTGTAACTTTACAAGCTGTCAAGAAAATTTAACATGTTACCGATGTAGCTTAACAATCTAACAGAGTAACTTAACAAGCTAACAAAAGTATTTCAATAGTTAATAGGACAAATTTGTGCATCAATTTTATATCATATTTGCATTATAGTTCACATCCCTACAAAAGTATGTCAGTTCATATACACAACTACTATATACATACAAAAGTATTTAGCGACTACATACGCCCAAAAGTATTTCAGTTCATACATACAAAAGTGTTTCACATCCGCAACTCATAATAATCGGCGATCGGTTCGTTGCAAGGTTCTCGGTTGTAGCGATCGGTTCGTTACAAAAGTGTTTCACATCCGCCTCCGGCGCCTCCATTCTTCCCTTTGCCCCTCCTCATCCCTCCAACTATCCTGCTCCAGCGACGGGCCCTATCCTCTATTGTCGATCGCCGGCCATCAATAACATATTATATATAATAATTAACATATAATTCCTACATTGAAAGTTATACATCCATGCATCCATGCAAACTCCATCAATTAAGGAAACTCACTATTGTCTTATGCTTATATGCTGAGGAAATTTGAAAATCCTTCGGAAAAGAATGAAGATTAGCAACCTGAAAAATGACATGAATTAAATTATATATATAATTAAATACATCCATGCATCAGATAGCATGTACCTCTCTTGGTGTGGAATATCGAAGTCTCAACTCCTTTAAGAAGTGAACTTCAGGCTTTTGTGTTGACCAATAATTTGAAATCTACAAATTTAGAGCAGAAGATTGTCCCCTTTAATTATACATGGGTTTTCTGCAAGTTTACTTATTTTTCCTGATTCTTTCCTCAGACGACACGGAGAAGTGCTGAGGGGAGGCTGGCGGTCAGATCTGGAGGAGGTTGGCGCGGGTCTGAGCAGGAGGCGGCTGAGGTGAGCGGAGGAGTTGAGGAGTGTGGGATGGAGGTTGGGCGGCGGTGTAGGAGGGAGGAGAAGGTGGTGGTGACGGCGGCGGGTTGTAGGGGCTGGCGGTTGAGTTGGAGAGGAGGTGGTGGAGCGGGGAGGAGAGCTGGGCGGAGTGATAGTGTGAGAGATCTGAGAGAGAGGAGGAAGAAGGAGAAGATGTGGAGAAGAAGAGGGGTATTTTGGGGTTTTTTGGAATTTATTTTCTTGAAAATTGTAAATGGGGCTGATTCACATGGGTTTTTCATTTTTGGGGAAAAGCACATTGGAAAAGTTCAAGGGGCTGGAACACATCAACAATTTAATTTTGGGGCCTTGAAGCAATTTTCCCATATAAATACATTCTCAGACTCATCTCACTTCGTACCCACTCATGCACCTATCACTAGCACGTGGTCCCCACTGTTAGGGTTTACAAATTATTATATTAAAAGTTTAATTAAAAATACGTAAAGAGTATTTAGTGTATTTCATGTACAACTATGAATAAAGATATTTGGCAAACCAGGTAAGATCCATACAGTACTAATATAGTTGATTGTATCGAGTTTGGTAAATATGTGAAATAATGAGTTATCCAATTATAAGTGAGAGTAAGAGATTTTGTGAACTTTTCATGTAACGGTGCAGATCTGACAAATTAAGCGTATCTGGTTAGTTATGCATGGGAAATAACAAAAGTCGTTAACAAAATCATATGAACTTTTCCGCTAACGACAATACGCTGCGTATCCAATAGACCGAGTGTATCAGATTAGTTGAACGGGACATAACAAGTGTCTTGCATTTGCGAGTTTTTCAGATGAGCTTTGCTACAGGGACCCAAAATATGGGACCAATAAATGGAACAAGTGAGGTGTCCCCCTCCTATTGGATAATGAGTTGGCCATCATTAATGATGGCCAACTTATTATCCAATAGGAGGGGGACACCTCACTTGTCCCCCCTATTGGTCCCATATTTTGGGTGCTTAAAGAATTTTTCTTTTCAGATAACGATAGTACATTACCACATTTGCTATATCCACTCACAAACAGTAATTTTGGGAGTTGGATTGCCGAAAATGTCATTTTGTTGCCATTGTGTTATTAAATGCCCTTGTGTTATTAAATGCAACGTCATGTTATTAAATGCCCTTTTGTTGAATGCAACGTCATGTTATTAAATGCCCTTTTGTTGCCCTAAAATCCATCAATAGTCAAAGGCTGTTTGTCTTTTCAGAAATTCGAATTTTTTACTAATTTGAATTTCCAATACAATTTACACAAATTACATAAAATCGTTTTTTTCAAAAATCGTTTTTTTCAAAAATAAATTACACCACTCAGAATTTTTATAACAATTTTCATTTCCAATACAATTTACACAAATTATATAAAATCGTTTTTTTCAAAAATCATTTTTTTCAAAAATAAATTACACCACTCAGAATTTTTATAACAATTTTCATTTCCAATACAATTTACAAAAATTACATAAAATCGTTTTTTTTCAAAAATAAATTACACCACTCAGAATTTTTTACTAATTTGATTTGAGCACTCAGAATGTCAAAATTAATTTTGACCCCTTAGATTTTTACCTATAAAAAGGCCAACAGTTTAAGTTTTTCAAATCACAATCACAACTCAAACACTCACAACTCAAACACTTACAATTACAATCACAAACAATATGAATTCTGGAGATTACAACTCCATAAATCTTGATGAAGTTGAATTCGTCATCGACGAAACACAAAGTGATCCATTCCAGGATCATAGTTCATATGTAGAGTTTGAAGACATTTCAACCGATTTCGGTAATCCGGAAGGAGGTTTTGCTAGTAGAGAGGACATGGATGCTCATGTAAGATATGTTGCTGGCTTGAGGAACGTTACTTTGGCAATTCGTGATTCGAAGGGAAAAGACGGCCGACGGCCCAAAGTTCGATATTTATGTAGCCAAGGTGGCGGATACAGACCAAAAAAGGTTACTGGAACTAGGTCCACTAAAACGACAAAAAATAATTGTCCATTTTGGTTGGACGGAATGGAGTACCCTGGAGGGCGCTGGTACTTTGAAGTCCGGGAGGGGAGACACAACCATCCATTCCCGTCTCATGCTGTGGGATCTCGTTTAGGTAAAATATCCCCTATTCAACTTGAAGTTATTAGGGAGCAAGAGAATTTTAATTTAAGCCCGAGTAATATGTTAGCGTCCATGAAAAGAGCTGATCCAGAGAACAAATCGTGTCAGAAACAAGTTTACAATGCTGTTAGTAAGGTGCGTGCCCAGAAAAGAGAAGGTCGGACCCCGATGAATAATTTCATCCATTTACTCAGGCAATTGAACTACATGTACGACGTTCGGACTGCTGATGAATCTTTCGAACTTGGAGATATTGTTTTCTGCCACCCGGCTTCTTTTGTGATGGAGAATGCATATCCGGAAGTCATGATAATTGATTGTACGTACAACACCAATGAGTATGACATGCCTCTACAAGAAGTGGTCGGTGCAACAAGTACGGACAAAACGTTCACTATCGCCTACGCATTCATGCGAAATGAGAGACAAGAAAACTACAGGTTTGTGTCTTAATGAATTTTAATTTTTGTCATATGTTTAATTTTAAATTGTTAGTATTATTATTGTTATTAACATTGTTATTGTAGTATTGTCATTAATATTGTTATTATGTTAATTTGTTGTTATCAATTACAATTGATAATTATTTAGTACAGTTATTTTGTCCTACGTTTAAATTTAAAATTATTAATGTTATATTATTTTGCAGGTTTGTGTTACAGTTTATCCGTACTTTGTTCGTTAGCCAAGTGACACCTAATGTCATTGTAACAGACCGAGATTACGCCTTGATGCATGCTGTCGAGTATGTTTTCCCGGAATCCAGGCATCATTTGTGTCGCCGTCACATTGAGCAATGTGTGCTACAACGAGCACTGCAGCAACCTGGTTTTTTAAAAGAGGCGGCAGAATGATTTAAATTTCGTTGGAATTGGGCGATAAGTGCACCTACCATAGATGACTTTAATGATGTCTGACAACACATTACTCGAATTGGGGAGCATTGCTGAACTACTGCATTGACACATGGATTAGTCCACATTCCCAAAAAATCCTGTCAGCTTACATCGACCATTATTTTCACTTCGGAAGCTACACAACAAATAGGTAAGCCATGTGAGATTTACGTGACTAAATAATCGTTACATGTAGTCAACATTAATAATTAATATTCAAGTTCAATTGGTAATGCAGGGTCGAAGGAGAACATCATCGCGTCAAACGACATTTAGATGGTGGTCGGTACCCATTCGATACCGTACTGGAGAAACTTCACAAGGTGATGGAAGGCCAAATCTGTGAGATTAAGAAAGTAGCGAGAGTTAACGCTACTAAATCCAACACAGACACCCTTGGAGATACGTTGTTTGTTAATCTGAATAGATCAATCACGTTTAAAGCATTCGGCCTCATAAGGAAAGAAATGCAAGTTTTACAAGAAATGGGTCAGGATCCAACAACGTGTGGTTGCTACCTAAGGAGAACTCATGGTCTACCGTGCGCACATGAGCTTCAGTACTACATCATAAATGGGTATAGCATTCCGTTGGATCAAATACATGATTATTGGAAAAAGTTAGATATTCAGTTTCCAATATTTCCTAATGATGCCGCGGATGGATCCCCGACTCCGCCAAATCCAGTGAGGAGGGCGTTGTTCGAAGAAGTCCCTGATATTACTGCACCTCCTACTGCTAAAAAGAAAACCAAGGGTAAAAAGCTCTCTAGTCTCCGTGTACCTTCGGCGTGGGAGAGGGTTGTGAAACAGTACGGATTTAAAAAATCTCCAAACAAAAAAGTAATACTACATAACTTATGAATTTCTATATTTGAAAATTATGATTTATATTAGTTACTAATTTATTATTCTCAATTTAACATTGTCAACCTATGCATTTGTAAAGGGTCCTGGACGTGTTGCTTCTATCTTTGAATCACAGGGGAGTCCAATGAGCACATCCCAACGTACGGGGCCACCAGTATCACCATCTTCTCAAAATCCTCCATGCTCAAGGCCTCCAATGTCAACCCCTTCTTCCAAAGGCACCACATTCATCTTTAAGAATTCTATATTTGAGAGAGAATTCCCGCCCTACATTAGAAAATACATAGATCAATGCACAGATGTAGCGGCAGACGGAAATTGTGGATTTAGAGCGGTGGCTCTAGCAATTTACGGAACAGAAGATGATTGGGTTAAAGTTAGACAAGACTTAGTAGCAGATCTACAGAATAGAAGCGCCTTGTACGCTCGAATCTTAGGTGGGAGGAGTGCGAGGAGTTCTAATGTGACTAATCTCATCCAATCGATTGCTCACTACCATGGACCAGCGGATGATGATTACTAGATGGTGGTACCGGATTGCGGTCACGTAATTGCAACAACATATAATGTTATTTTCATGACATTCAGTGAACATGGAGGAAATACTTGTCTGCCAGTGATATTAGATGAAACACAAGGACCTCCAACCCGAAAGGTGGTGTGCGGACATCTTAGCAATGATCATTGGATTTTGGTAAGAAAATTACACTAGTCGACGATCATATAAACAAGTTGAATTTTAACTTTAATTTTTTATATAAGAATATAACTTCAATATTTGTACATTTTTTTCCAGTTGCATATGAAACCAGGTGATCATCCGGTACCACCCATAGCATTTTACTGGAACGACCATCACGACAAATCTGCAGATGGTTTAGATGCACAATTTGCATTCTCGATCGGTCACTTTAACCGTCTCCACAATGAAGATGGAGAACGTCGAGCATCAACAAGAAGAAGAAAGAACAATTAATTAGGATCGAAAAAAAAATTAATGTATTTCGTTGAGTAGATTAATACTTTGATTTTCTAATAAATTTTATTATTATCCTTCATTATAGTCTAACACTTCAAACATTTCAAACACTTAAACAAATTTTATTAACGATTTTAAAAATTCAAATTATATTAAAATTAAACCAACATTTATATATGTTCTCAAAAAAAGTAATTTTTTAATAACACTTCAAACATTTTTAACAAATAAAAATCATTAACAGTTTTCATAAAAAATCAATTAACGATATAGTTCCAAATTCTACAATTAAAATGCACAATTAAAATGGAATTAGTTAATAAAACAAAATAAAAAAAATTTATAACCCACCGGACACGGTGTCCGGTGTCCGATTATGCTCAGCAGCGAAAAGAGGACTGTGGACTCAGAATTAATGAACCGAATTAATGAACCTTAATGAGAAGCATTTAATGGTCGATGTAAGCTTAATTAACAATAAAGGGCAATTTCGTCCATCCACCACCCAAAGTTACTGTTTGGGAGTGGATATAGTTGGACCCGTACAGTACATATCTGACAAACTAAGTGTATCAAGTTAGTTGAACGCGTGAAACAAAAAATTTACCTAATTAACAAACTTCTCAAACTAGATTAGTCATATTCTGATGTACATACCAATTTAAGAGAATAATATTTGTGTGTTTATATATATATATATATAGAAAAACTTATGTCAACTTAAGTGGACGTCCACTAAGTTTCTTAGTCATTGATGATCACTTGATTGAGCTACATTATGGATGATCCGCTCCGTTGAACTTGATCTACATATTCTAAAACCCCAACACACCAAATTTAGGGTGAAC
>BQKN01064844.1:571952-640199 GCA_022839385.1 Asparagus kiusianus
AGAGAGAGAGAGAGAGAGATAGTGGGGGAATTTTAGCAATGTTTCACTTTATGTGTTTGTGGAATATCTTTATTCATAGCTATATGTAAAACTTCACTACATATAATACCTATATACTTTTCACTAAATTTTTACTGTAATCTAATTTACCCTTGAAATGGACTCAGATTCCAGGTCCATGGGAGGGTGTGAATGTCATCAATTAAGTGTAATAAGTAACATGTCATCCCAAAAGAATAGAGATCTTATCATAATCATCCCTATAGAAGTGGAGTGATTCGCACTTTAAACAGAGTGGGTAAATTTTTCAAGTTAACCTCTCTAACTTTAAACTCTCTAACTATATGTGGATAGTGTAGATCATTTCTACAATTAGGAGGTTTTGATAAAATCTCTCTTCATCCTAAAAAGTGGTGGATTAATGGTTTTTGTTGATTATTTATTTTTGTTTTTCCCTTTCACATTTTCCTTGCCTCCATTCATACTCCCTTTAAAAGTACGAGTTCATGAAAATCTTTCGATGGTCAATATTACCACTAACTTTTTTTTAATATCACATTATTATCATAATCTATTCTAATTATCCTATCTTCTTTGAATTGGTAATTAAATGATTTAAAATTTTGAAAACCATCTGATTTACAAAAAGATCATAAAAAATGACCTCTTCTAAAAATAATTATCAAAACCGACCTAATTTCAACCGTAGGGCTGAAACTGTGTGGTTTTGACGAAAAAAACTATGAAACTTTACGGGACTTGAAGTCCCGTGAAGTTTAGCAGCCTATAATGATGTTAATCTATTAACATTAGGCATTGCTAAACTTCACGGGACTTGAAATCCCGTGAAGTTTCATAATTTTTTTTATCAAAACTGACCCAGTTTCAGCCGACCCAATTTCAGCCCAACGGCTGAAACTAGGTCGGTTTTGACAATATTTTTAGAAGAGATTGTTTTTTGTGAATTTTTTTTGTAAATCGGATGGTTTTCAAATTTTCTCATTTATTCTACTTGTAATGAGACTTAGCATGTTATTGGATAAAGCAGACACGCTTAATATAATTCAAATTCTTTACTTAAAAATCTAAAAAACATATGCTAACCAATACCTAAAAGTTTTTGGACTTTGTAAAAAATATCCTCTAAGTTTTTAATTATAAAAACACCCTTGCAAATTCAAAATTTTATTAAATCATCTTAAAAATTATAAATTTTACTTTTTTTTAATTTAGTGAGAAATCTAAAAACTATATGGTAGCCAGAAACTGAAAGTTTTTTATTTTGGAGAAAATATATTATAAGTTTTAAAAATTACAGAAACACCCTAAAAATTTAAAATTTATAGAAAACACCTTGGAAATTTTAAACCTATAAACACACCAAAAACCTACAAATAACACAAACAACTCCAAAAATTTATGAAATTTGTAATAAACACTAAACGTTTTACAAATTGTAAAATAAAACCGTCAAAATTATAAAATTTATAAAAATCCTAATAATTTCTAAGCTAATAATATAGGAATGACAAATACCCCTACATAATTTATATAATTTATAGTAAACAATCCTTAAAGTTTAAAAAATTACAAACAAACCCTAAAAATTCAATTTTTACAAAAAATCACCCTAAATTAAAAACATAGGAATTATAAATAGTCTATAAACAATTTACAATCTATAGAAAGCCTTTAAGTTTAAAAAATTGCAAAAAACCCCCTAAGATTCATAATTTATAAAAAAAACAACATGAGAAGTTCTAACATATAGACACTAAAATGAATATGTAAAACTAAAAATAACCCCTAGAAAATTAAAATTTACAAAAAATATCATACTCCCTTTAAAAGTATAGGTTTAGGAAAACTTTTTATGGTTAATATTACCCATAACTTTTTTGGAAAAGAGCATAACTAACTAAAAATCTATTAAATTTGAAATTAAAAAAACCCTTAAAGTTTAGTACATTGCAAATTAACCCTCCAAAGTTTGAAATTTTTTAATGATTTTTTATAATTCCTTGATTTTGATATAATATTTAATAGTTTTGTGTATTTGCAAAGTACAAAATTTTAGATTTTATTCATAATTTTTAAAAATTTTAAGGGCATTTCTTTTGTAGTTTTCTAAATTTTTATTGTGTTTGTAGTTTAATGCATAGATACATCAATTAATGATGATTTTGAAGAGTAAGTCGTTCTTAAGATGTATTAAACCATAGTTAAGTGTGCACCATCCTAGGCAGTATAGTTTATATATGTAAACAATTTTAGACAATCTATATAGTGGCTAAAAGGATTTTCACTTTAATGTACTATTTTTTATAAATTATATTTAATGTGAACCCATCATATCATTTTCATTGTGGTCATCAGAATTTTAATATGTTTTATTGATTGACTATATATGTATGTAGACCATATATTATTTTACTTTCTTACATAAATTATTTAGTGCCAAATATTAGTTTATGTGAGAAAGTAAAGTAATATATGCTCTAATAACATTTATTTATTTATCTACAGGATAATACAATCTTGTTATAGTCATTTTAGTGATGAAAGATAATCTCCAATCAATGGTGAACAAGTATCCCACATTATGTGAAATCGGGTCAGCACTTCAAGATAACGTAAGGCTCAATTCAGTCGACTCAACACGCTGACATCTTGCAAGGACGACTCAAAAAGTGTTACATGTCGATGACTCGAAAGGCGTTATGTGTCGACGACTCGAAAGGTGTTATGTGTTGACCCTTGGTGACTGCTTAATCACTCCACTCGACCAACTAATCGGTCGTCACCTTACGAGGGCGACTCAAAAGGCGGTACCTCTCAACCACTGGATGAGTAGAAAGGCAACGAAATACATCAAGCTTCGAGCCCCCTCTCGTGCATTGGCGACTAATCACCTCATAATAAATGTCATTAAATGCATTATGAGTGTCATCATTCCTCTGCCCCTAATAGTCTTTATGACACATCAGACCATGTCGGCACAGCACACCTCCAATCACTTTGCATTAAATACCAAAGTGACCTCTCCTCCACTCACCAACCGACACATATAAAGAAGAGGCTGACGTGGCCGTCATCTCATACTCGGTCGAAGTTACCATTATACCCTTCTACCACCACTATAAATAGGAATACTATTTTTAATAATAAGGTAATATCTTTACCACTACTCACTGTGCTTAAAAACTACTGCAGTTTATTTTACTTCTCCACTCAAGCAAATCACTAACTTGATCGTCGAAGGAACAATGAAGGAACCCAACCCCACCCTCTTACGATTTGTTGCTTGTGCAGAGAAGAACAACTTACTCCAGAACCAGACATTCGAAGGGTTAGAGGACCTCCCAAAACTCAATTCTTCCATTTGACTGTTTAATATCAGACATTAACAAATCTCAATTCCTATTTTTTTCTTGAGATTTATTCCATAGTTATGCGTATCAAATTATTAACTAAATTAATAATTATTTATGCTTAAATTTGGATGATTGTAGTTGGTCACTTACTATAGAATTTTCATGAAGATATATAATTTACTTTCTATAGATATTTGCACTGTCCATGTATATTTTATAAATTAGTTGTTAATTAGACATATTAAATTAATTTTTCTTTGTAGAAATTTCTTCTTTGACTTTTAGATGTGTAATCACTATATCACTATTCTAGCATAAAAAAACCTCACTCTAAATGACTTTAAGCTAATGTTTGAGTTGAATTGAAATATATACTAATGCTACTATGTGTATATATTTTTTTTAAAATAATGTCAACACTTTTTAAACAGAAGAGAATATTCTAACCTCTGACATTATAAAAACTAAATATATCTAGTTGAGTGATTAACAAAAGAGGACTTACATCAGAAAAGCGTGAATAATAAGATAAAGAGAAAGGTAATGGCATTGTCAACAGTATTACCAATAGCAAACTACAATGTAAAGTTAACTTATTTTCTTAAGCTAAACTACTAGCTATAAGCATCGACGTTTATAATTTATTAGAAAGGCTCATATAATCTTATATAATAAAATTGATTTAATACTGAATACTAATATCATTGTAGTAATATCATTACTAGGAAAAATTCTTCATGAACCAGTATGTTCTTTACATTATATAAGCTATGCACTCTAAATTCTTGTGTCTTTTATGAAGTTAAAGAATTTGAATACGAGCCTCTAACATTTTTCTCTCACAACAACAAAATTCACTTAGCAAACGTGGATATTCCTAATGAGTTATATGTCCCATATATAATACAATTGCTTAGGCAAGTGAGTTATGATAGTATTTTTAATTCACATTGTTTGGGCCAAGATTTTGATAAGGACCTTGTATCAAAGAAAAATATATATATTTAGAGCACATGACAAAATATATCATAATCTTCCTGCTCTAATTTTGCAAGAGAATAATTCTTCGTATTTTTATTTTTACGTCTATGATACAGAGAATGGGCTATCAAATTAAATAAGAATATTAGATAATTTAAATATAAGTGAAATAATAACTAAAAGTTAATGTGAATATGAGTCAAACCACAAGTAAAAGTTTAATGGACATGTTACAACTAAATTCATATGCAAAAATTCCTTCACGAATTGAATAATCACCCAGCTTTTGAAGACTTCAAGATACTAATAAACAGAAATATTATACTAGATCAATGTGTTTATAACTCACAAATAGTCACGTGGCCACAGAGTGGGTTGAAGGAAACAATGACAATATTTTATTTGAGAGAGAGATTATTGAGTTGATGATCAATCCCACAAAAAACTTTGTTTTTTTTATTTTCATTCTATTTTTATCAATTTAAATAATCATAGTATTCAACCACGTGCATTGCACATGCATCTCAACTAATGGATAAAAAAAGGAGGAGATAGATAGTTGTGGCCTTCCCTATACGTGAGACAATTGGTATTAGGTGTGTATAATACCTTGATACCGAAAATACTTCTCCCACCCATCTCTGTCCACACCCACTCATTGTCAATCCTACTCCTATGGCTTATTAATAGATTTATCAAAAATTATACCATATATATATTTGATCCACACTCCTATGGTTTGTACATCTAGTGGCCTAGAAATGAATGGTCTGTAACGATCTAAAATGCCCGCTATTTTGAGTTGCTTGAATTATAGGATAAAAAAATCTCAAGACACATGATATTTGATCCACACTCATTTGATGATATGAAGATCATAATATACGGTGTTGATCATTAATATCGACGCTCAAACATATGCTTTTATAGGTGGGTGTAACTAGGTTAGTTACACCCTAGGTGTATTGTAACCCTACCCCCTCCCCCCCAACACACACTCCTTATAAAAGTATGAGTTTAGAAAAAACTTTTTATTGACAAAAATAACTTTCATCCTTTTAAATATTACATCGGTATCCTATCCTAACTAAATAGATAACAATAATGAGAAATTATGGCAAAAATATTTAAATATGTGGTAATTTTATCTTAATGAGAAATTACAGTAGAAATATATAAATATGTAGTAATTTTAGATAAAAGATAGAGAATTAATAAGAATTTATTTTTATCTTTAACTTTAATTATATATTGTAATTAGTAAAGAGATGAATAGTGTTATTCAATCCTAATATCTTTTAGTTAGGAAATATTAGTTTTTATCTTTAAATTTAATTACCTATAATAATTAGCAAAGACAAGAAAAACTATTATCTTACCCTAATATTTTTAGACTATAACATCATCATAAGATAAGGATTTGATAATTAGGAGTTATTTTTATCTTTAAATTTTATTGTCTTTAATAATCAGTAAAGAGACAAAGTTTTCAAATATTAAAGGCTTAAGGGGTATGTATGTAGAAAACCCAACTTCATTTTTTTTATTCAGCCCAAATAATTTTTAATTGGAAGAAAATTCCATTATGGGTTCAGACTCTAAAATGAATAAACTTCCCATCGTGAACCAATATTGAATTACATTTAGGCCCATCTAGAATTATAAGCAATTACAGACGTCCATTTTAATACATACTCTTTTAAAAACTCAAATTGTATCAATTATACAAGTGTCGTGCCCATGTTCATATGTGGATGTTTATAATTTTTAGGGTTTTGTATGTACTTTCTACACTTTTGAGGTGTTTGTTTATACTACTTAAATTTTAAAAGAGCTTGGTTGTCTGTAATTTTTGACTTTTGCATGGAGCTACTTGTAACATTCAAACTTTTTAGATCATTATTTGCACTTTTTGAATTTTATGGTTGGCTTACAATTGTAAAACTTTTCAAAGGGCTTGTTTGTAATTTTAGATTTTAGAGGGATTATTTGTAAATCTCATATTTTTAGGATCTTGTTTGTAGTTTTTAAATTTGTTTGGGTTTGTCTATTTTAGTGATGAAAAATAATCTACAATCAATGGCGGACAAGTGTCCCACATTATGCGTAATCAAGTCAGCGCTACAAGATATCCAAAGGCCTAATTCGGTCGACTTAATACGTAGACATCTTACGAAGACAACTCGAAAGGCGTCACGTGTCGACCCCTGGCTATGTCGACTGTTTAATCACCTCAATCGACTAAGCGGTCGACATCTTGCGAAGGTTGTTAGACCCTAGAGGGGGGGGGGGTGATTAGGGTCATATGCTAATCTAATCCGATTTTATGCCAATTAAAATTAATTAATAAATTATCCTAGCAAGTATGAAATACAACAATATATATGAGCTAGGATAAGTAATATGAACAAAAAGATATATCCTAGCAAAGAGGTATATGATGAAATATATGCAAGGATATGTAAACTAACATAAGGGTAAACAATATAAACAAGATAGTGGATGATATAGAAATGAGCAATGCACAATGGCGATAAGAAATATAAACACAAGTATAAATGAACGCCAAAGCACACTCAAACACAAGATATGATCACGGAGTTTGGACCTTCTGTCCTACGTCTCCGCTCCCCACTCCCGGGGAGAAATCCACTATCACAACCGGGTTTTCTACGTTCACCCGAATAACGTTTACACCTCACACTCGGTTTTCTAGCTAACCGAAAACTTTACAATCACCACTCTTGCAATCCCACTCTACACCCTCTCAAGTGTTGAACTAGACGTGTCTCCCTCAAGTGCTCAGTTACAACCTCTCCCTGGGTTCGTCAACCGACGCCACTTCTCTTGGGACGATCCCCGACTCTCGCCACACACTTCTCTCGGTGTACAAGTGTATTACAAAGTAAATCTCACAATAAGGCTTAATACAATAAATGTTTGTTCTTTACTATGAATGAGAACACAATAAAAGCTCACACTCAATGTTATAACTCTTACCAACCCAACTATACTATGTATGACAATACAATAAGGTCATGTGGGTGTGTGTAACAATGAGATAAAATCAAATCTAAACTCAATATAAAACTAGCTTTAATAGAAATGATAATTAACAAATAATTAATAAATAAAAGCTAGAGTTGAGTTTAGGAAAACTTCTCTAGATCAAGATGGAGAGATGGAGATTTGAGTCCAAACAAGAAGATGATCTCCTCCACTTGTGAAAACTTCTTCACAAACAAAACAAACCCTTAAACACATTTAAATCCTTGTCTAAAAATTGTTTAAAAACTTCTTAGCTTTGTTGAGAAACTGAGATCAAAGAGGGTATTTATAGCCTCCAAAACCTCAGCCAAAACCCCCAAACCAAATGACAAAAACAGCCCCAGCAACGGTAACAAAAGTAGCCTTGGAAACATAACTGACAGAGCGGCGGTCGACCGAAAGAATTCACGGTCGACCGTGATGCAGATCTGAAACTGAGAATACAAGCAGAACTTCGTCGGTCGACCGGTGCGGTCGACCGATGGAAATTTTGAGCTCTCGGTCGACCGTACCGGTCAACCGACAAACTCTCTGCTGCCCACTGTCGACTGAACATATGAGCGGCCGACCGGTGCGGTCGACCGATAACTGATACTACAGAAAACTGGTTCTGAAAGCCGTTTATCTGATTTTAAAACACTATTTAAAAATATCAAATAAATTCTAAAAAATATAAAACTTTGAGGAATTATTATAGACATGATAATAAACATGCTACAATGACTGGTTTCTAAAAAGGACTTCTCAAATAAAAAATATCATTATTTTACAAAATAGTCCAAAACACGAAAATGTAAACATGTGAGTTTTGATATTTAGACTAAACCATGTTTTGAAACTTTACAAAATGTTTATATAGACTTAATAAAATATGTATATGATTGTTATTAAGTCTATAAACTGAGAAAACAATATTTTCACAAATACAATAGAAAATGAAACCATTTTGCTTTCACAAATACTCATATGTTTCATATCTAAGTAGATAAACAAAATCACAATGATAAATATGAAAACTATCAAACCAAAATATATATGTATATATATAACTATATATATACATAGAAACCAAAATACGTGTGTGTATATGATATTGAGCTTAAGGTATTTAACACACATAATATAAATCTAAACTAGATTACCCAAGCTATGATCTTGATCTTCAATAAAGCTTGACTTGGTACACATTACAGATGAAGCTTGAACTTGATCTTTAACTTGAATTGTATAAGCTTCAACCCGACATTCCGCCAACCTCCTTTGGATATGATCGTTGAAGCTCTATTCCATCCATCCTCCAACTCGTTGTTTGCCTAGAATAAATACGAAAACACAAACACTAGACAAACAACATTAGAAGTAAATTGTTTGTTAAACATCATCAAAACAAGAAGGCCAACAATCTCCCCCTTTTTGATGATGACAAATAATTTACAAAAAGGATATATGCATGAAAGGAAATGAATATATAAATTATAATTCACATGCATATAGACAAGGAAATGTATACTCACAATATTTCTCCCCCTTTGACAACATCAAAAAGGGGGGACAAAGGGATGAAGAGAGCGAAAGCTCCCCCTATCAATAAGCATAGGTGAGTATCAAACAAGAATAGAAAAGGGAATAGCTCCCCTTATCAAAAAGCCATATGGGGAATATGAAATAAAAGATCATGGCAAATATGTGAGCAATCATAAATAAAAGATATGCTAAAAATCACTCACATTCAAGAGATAATGAGAACGTATATAAATATATCAAGATGAACATAGTGTCTCATACCAAACAACATAAAAACCATGTATAAAATAGATTTATGAAATCACAAGAAAGAAGACATGAGAATCATGTAAAAAGTTTTCCAATGAAAACAAATCAACCAATGAAATCATAAATCGCAAGTAAATCATATAAGAACATAAAACCAAATCATCATTAATTTTCAAAACACAAGAGAGGCAATTATATCTAGCTATTGAGCTAGTATCAACCCATAAAAATATTTTAGCACCCGGTAAGCAAGATTTGGGAATAAACACCCAATAAACCCGAAGGGTTACATAAATAAAACCTCTCATCAAAATAAAACCAATAATCATGAAAACAAAAGAATTTGATCAATAAAAAAGTTGTTTTCATAAAAAGTTTCAAAGCATAATTTTCAAAACCAAGAAAAGGAAAAGTAAGGAATACTAAAATTCTTGGTTTAAAATTTAAATTTGTTTTGGTACCCAAGAACTCTTGGTACCAAAAGATTTAGGGATATGACCCCTATCATTAAAGCTCAAAGCCCTAGGGTTATGAACCCTTTTAGGTGCATGTGGTGTACGGGATCGGTCATAGCAGTAATCACTCAAATGACCCTTCCGATTGTAATATGTACAATGAAAAGGAAGCATTTGCTTATGTTGACAATTAAAAGGTGCACGTGGAACATTTGCAAATAAAGATGGTCTTTTAAGATTATTTTGCAAATAAAAAATATTTTAAAATAATGTTGGTCTACTTGAAGTATTTTGCGATTTAGAAACTTTTCACAAATCAAAACAAAACTTAGCTAAGTGACAAACTCTACCATAAAAATCACAATGATACACAAGAGCATGCTTATGATGAGAAATATGTGCATGTGTGTGTACATGTGATGAAGAAACTTGATGAGATGCACAAGAAGGATTAATATTCTTATGTTTTTGTGCATCATAGCAAAATTTAGCTAAATGGCCTTTACGACCACAAATGGAGCACTTGTAAACTTTGCTATACAAGTATGCATAGTGTGTAGGTGATTTTATAGCACTAGATTTAGCACACTTGTCCATAAGTTTTTTATGGTTATTAATGCATATTTTCAAAGTTGAATCTAAAGATGAAATGTATTTTTTCATGAGATTCAAGTCTTCATTTTTAGGTACATATGCACTTTTAGAAGTAGAACATAAATAGTTGTTTATAAAAGGAGCAGTGTTATTTTTTATGTTCTCTACTTCTAACATGACATCAATCTTAGTATGAGATAAGCTAGAAATGGATGATGATAATTTCTCATTTTCTAATTTTAACATATCATTATTTTCTTTAAGAGCAACATTTTCTTTAGTAATGATATCAAAATTGGAAGCTAGCTTCTCATGATTGGATATAAGTTCTACATGCTTGCTTTTGAGATCAATAAAATTATTTTTGTAATTTGTTAAAGGCATGCAATAATTTTTCACTAGCACAAGCAAGTTCATCATTAGGTAAATCATTAATAGATTCGAACTCGTAAACCTCACTAGGGCTATCGCCTAGTGCACGTGTGCATGATGCTCCTTTAGAACTTGAAGCGGGATCCTCCAAAGCTTGTCGGATCGCCTCCAAGTCTCCTTGATGTGCTTCTATAAATTTCCAAAGTTTGTAAGCACTATCAAAATGAACAAACTTGTTAGACATAGATGAGTTAAAAGCATTTAGCAAATATTCTAACAAAATATTGTTCATAGTAAACATTCGATGATCATTTTTATTCCACTTGGATTTCTCCAAAATGAGCACAATATAAGCATCATCTATAATTTCCAATAAATCAAAGTGTTTAGATTGAACAAAAAGTTTAAATCTAATACACCATTGGGCATAGGGGAAATTATCTAATCTAGGAGTAATATTGATGGCATAACCTAAACCATGCATATCCATAATATAAAAGGCAAGCAAGATACAAATAAAGCTTAAAATTAGATTAGCACAACAAGCTAAATTGGATCTTTAACTCAAGGCGATTAGACCTTAAATCAAAGAGCACCAAGCTCTGATACCAATTGTTAGACCCTAGAGGGGGGTGATTAGGATCTTATGCTAATCTAATCCGATTTTATGCCAACTAAAATTAATTAATAAGTTATCCTAGCAAGTATGAAATATAATAATATATATGAGCTAGGATAAGCAATATGAACAAAAAGATATATCCTAGCAAAGAGGTATATGATGAAATATATGCAAGGATATGTAAACTAACACAAGGGTAAACAATATAAACAATATAGTGGATGATATAGAAATGAGCAATGCACAATGGCGATAAGAAATATAAACACAAGTATAAATGAACGTCAAAGCACACTCAAACACAAGATATGATCACGGAGTTCGGACCTTCCGTCCTACGTCTCCGCTCCCCACTCCTGGGGAGAAATCCACTATCACAACCGGGTTTTCTACGTTCACCCGAATAACGTTTACACCTCACACTCGGTTATCTAGCTAACCGAAAACTTTACAATCATTACTCTTACAATCTCACTCTACACCCTCTCAAGTGTTGAACTAGACGTGTCTCCCTCAAGTGCTCGGTTACAACCTCTCCCTAGGTTCGTCAACCAACGCTACTTCTCTTGGAACGATCCCCGACTCTCGCCACACACTTCTCTCGGTGTACAAGTGTATTACAAAGTGAATCTCACAATAAGGCTTAATACAATAAATGTTTGTTCTCTACTATGGATGAGAACACAATAAAAGCTCACACTCAATGTTACAACTCTCACCAACCCAACTATACTATGTATGACAATACAATAAGGTCATGTGGGTGTGTGTAACAATGAGATAAAATCAAATCTAAACTCAATATAAAACTAGCTTTAACAGAAATGATAATTAACAAATAATTAATAAATAAAAGCTAGAGTTGAGTTTAGGAAAACTTCTCTAGATCAAGATGGAGAGATGGAGATTTGAGTTCAAACAAGAAGATGATCTCCTCCACTTGTGAAAACTTCTTCACAAACAAAACAAACCCTTAAACACACTTAAACCCTTATCTAAAACTTGTTTAAAAACTTCTTAGCTTTGTTGAGAAACTGAGATCAAAGAGGGTATTTATAGCCTCCAAAACCTCAGCCAAAAACCCCAAACCAAATGATAAAAACAGCCCCAACAACGGTAACAAAAGTAGCCGTTGGAAACAGAACTGACAGAGCGGCGGTCGACCGAAAGAATTCGTGGTCGACCGCGATGCAGATCTGAAACTGAGAATACAAGCAGAACTTTGTCAGTCGAACGGTGAGGTCGACCGATTGAAATTTTGATCTCTCGGTCGACTATACCGATCGACCGACAAACTCTCTGATGCCCACTATCGACTGAACATATGAGCGGTCGACCGATAACTGATACTACAGAAAACTGGTTCTGAAAGCTGTTTATCTGATTTTAAAACACTGTTTAAAAATATCAAATAAATTCCAAAAAATGTAAAACTTTGGGGAATGATTGTAGACATGATAATAAACACGCTATATTGACTGGTTTCTAAAAAGGACTTCCCAAATAAAAAATATCATCATTTTACAAAATAGTCAAAAACACAAAAATGTAAACATGTGAGTTTTGACATTTAGGCTAAACCATGTTTTAAAACTTTACAAAATGATTATATAGACTTAATAAAATATGTATATGATTGTTATTAAGTCCATAAACTGAGAAAACAATATTTTCACAAATACAATAGAAAATAAAATCATTTTGCTTTCACAAATACTCATATGTTTCATATCTAAGTAGATAAACCAAATCACAATGATAAATATGAAAACTATCAAACCAAAACATATATGTATATATATAACTATATATATACATAGAAACCAAAATACGTGTGTGTATATGATATTGAGCTTAAGGTATTTAACACACATAATATAAATCTAAACTAGATTACCCAAGCTATGATCTTGATCTTCAATAAAGCTTGACTTGGTACACATTGCGGATGAAGCTTGAACTTGATCTTTAACTTGAATTATATAAGCTTCAACCCGACATTCCGCCAACCTCCTTTGCATATGATTGTTGAAGCTCTATTCCATCCATTCTCCAACTCGTTGTTTGCCTAAAATAAATACGAAAACACAAATACTAGACAAACAACATTAGAAGTAAATTGTTTGTTAAACATCATCGAAATAAGAAGGCCAACAAAGGTGACTCAAAGGCGGTACTTCCCGACCACCTGACGAGTAAAAAGATGACAAAATATCTCGAGCCTCGAGCCCCCTCTTGTGTACTGACAACTAATTACCTCGCAATAAATGTTATTAAATGCATTATAGATGCCATCATTACTCTACACCCATTAGTCTTTATGACACATCGGACCACATCAGCACTGCACCCTCCCAATCACTTCGTATAAATACTAAAGTGACCACTCCTCCACTCTTTGACGAACACTTGTCAAGCAGAGGGTTACGTGGTTGTCATCTCATACTCGACTGAAGTTATCATTCTACCCTTCTACCACCACTATAAATAGGGTACTATTTTCAACAATAGGGTAAGATCTTTATTTCTACTCATTGTACTTACGAACTACGACAATTTATTTTACTTCTCCACTAAAGCAAATCACTAACTTGACCATCAGAGGAACAACCAGGGAACCCAACCCCGTCCTCTTACGATTTGCTACTTGTCCAGGGAAGATCAGCTTGCTCTAGAACTACACATTCGAATGATTAGAGAACCTCCGTCAACTTAATCACTTATTTCATTTAACTATTTGATAGTAGACATCAACACTATTATTTCATGGATTAATTTCTAAATAAGAATGATTTTAGAGATATCATACTCGCTTTAAAATGTTTTAGTTTGAGAAAAGTTTTCGATTGTCAATATCACACTTAACTTTTTCAAATATTACATTTTATAATCCTAATCTATCCTAATTATGTAAACTACAACTTTAAATATTCATATTACCCCACATGAACAGTTTCAAACTTCAAACCTAATCATCCCAATCTATTGTGAACAAATATTCAAACCTGCAAAATGATATCTAAAAATTTAAAATTTATAAAAACTTCCTAAAAGTTACAAACCTACAAACAAACACCAAAAATCTAGGAGTAAAAAACATCATGTCGTAAATTTTTAAGTTTACCAAAAATATCCTAAATGTTTTGTAAATTGTAAAAAACCTTAAATATTCAAAATATACAAAAAAAAACCTCAGAATTTCAAGCCTAATAGCAAACTGATCCAAATTATGAACAGCCCCCTAAATTATTTTAAATTTGTAAAAAATATCTAAAGAGTTTTAAAATATGCAAAGTAACCCTCAAAATTGAATATTGATAAAGACCACCCAGATAATTTTGAACCTAATAGTATATAGGAATTACAAATAGTTTCATGATTAGCAACAAACACTCTGAAAGTTTCAAAAATTATAAAAAATCCTCAAAAATAAAAATTCACTAAGAAACGCTCTGCTAATTTTAAACCTAACGAAAGTACTTGAAAATATAGAAATTACAAATAGGCCCCCAAAATTTTAGAATATGTGAAAAATATTGTAAATGTTTCAAAAACTATAAAAAATATCCTAAAATTAAAATTTTATAAAAAAGTACTTTCAAAAAAAATCAAAGATACAAAATGGTACTTTGAAAACCTATAAATCTAAAATTTTCAAAAAAAATAAAACCCCTAAAAGTTTAGAAAATTGAAAAAAAACACTTTAAGAATTAATGTTTGAAATTCTTAAAACTTTCAGCGTGTATTTGTAATTTTTTGAATTTCTAGGACATTTTCTACAATTTTTAAAACTTCTGATAAGATTTTTTTTGTAGTTTTCTAAACTTTCAGTGTGTTTTTAATGTAGTACATAGATATGTTAAGCAGTGATAAAGAACTTTAAGAGAAAATAGTTCCTAAAAGGCCATAGTTATGAGAATATGCACATCAATTATTCTAGACAATAATTTATGTTACAAAAAGTTTCAAATAATCTATATAGTAGTTTTGTCTTATGTGGAGATGGATTCACTTAACAAGTTTAAACAAGTAAACCAGTTAAACGACTCACAATATGTAGAAAACACTTTGAAAATTTTAAAAATTGCAAAAAGAATACTCAAAATTTATAAAAAAAACACATTGAGAATTTCAAACCTACAAACAAAATATTAAAAATATAGAAATTATAAATAATCCCCCAAAAATTTAGAATTTATAGAAAACATACTCAAATTAAAAATATAGAAAACACCCAAAATCTTTTAAATTTCACAAAAAATTAAGTATATGAAAAGTATGTTGAAAAACTATAAATATGAAATTTGCAAAAAAAATGTGAAAGGTTAGAAGTTAACAAAACAATGCTACAAAATTTAAACTTTTTCGTGGGAATTTTTGTAATACCTTGATTTTCCTTGTAATATTTGAAAGTTTTTGAAATTTCCAAACTATATTTGTACTTATTTCTCCTATTTTCAAAAAAAAATTCAAAACTCTTGAGGATTTTTTTGTAGATTTATAAAATTTTAGGGTGGCTTCAGTGTACTGCATAGATATCAAGCAATGATAAAAATATCTAAGAATATGATCTTTTTAAGATGCATTAGGCCATGGTTATGAAAGTACGCACATCCATAACCATGTCGAGTTCCTCATATTTTGCAACCGAGTTATAATAAGCACATAAAGTCAAAAGTAATAATCAAAATATTTAACAACATATAACGCACGTGCATCTTAACTAGTATAATTAAATACATGAAGTATACATAGTGTACTTTATCCTTTCTTTGTATATAAAGAGAAATTTATGAAACTTCTAAAGACAGAAAATTGACATGTGTCATAATATTGTAGCTGTCTAAAAATTATTGCAGATAGATGATCCTCATCAAACACCGATGATGAAAGTTATAATTTGATGACTTCCAGAAGGCTACAATTTGAAAACTTTTACATAGATCGATGAATGTTACAATCTGACGACCTTCACAACAACCGATGAAAGCTCCAATTCAACAGCCTTCACAATCAACATCGGAAGTTACAATCTGATAACTCTCATATTTTCAAGGAGCCAAAACGAATGTTACAAGATGAAAATCTTTGCAACGCTCTAGCAAAAGAGATTACAAATTGATGGTCTCTTCAAATCAAAACGCAGATATCTTTCAAACTGTAAGGAATTTGGCAAAACGGACGGGAACAAACGGAACCCTTTGGGTTGGTTTGGTCGGCTCCGTCTTGTCGAGATAGTCGATCTTCATATGTAATTCGTCCAATTCCGTCTTACTGGGTTAAAAGTTATGACATGTTCTTCGTAACAAGTTATGTTCTGAAGTTCGTCTACAAGACTAGACTTCGCCTTAACATTTAACTTCGCCTGAAGCTCGCCAGGCTCGCCTCTGCATTCCAGAGTTAAAATGATGTAACCACTACGTAATCTAACTGCAAACGCAGCTCAAACCCAGCCACAAACGTAGCTCAAATCCAGCCACAAACGCAACTCAAATCTAGCTGCTAACACAGCTTCCAGACGCTATAAACGCAGCTTCCAGACGCTATAAATGCAGCTTCCAGATGCTGCAAATGCAGCTTCCAGATGCTGCTTCCGGAAGCTACAAACGCATCTTCCGGACGCTGCAAACGCAGCTTCCGGACGATGCGTTCGAACGCAAAATTCGTGCCTAGCAACGCAAGACCTGCGTTTGACTCGTTCAAACACGAGGTGAACGGTTTCAAAACTATTTTCCACGATTTGAGATGATCACTCCCCCACTTAGGAACAAATTAAGGGGACGGTTACACCTCTTAATCCCCTATAAATGGCAAAAAACTCAACTGAGTTTGGGATCTCCTATTAGATCGACTTTTCACATCAAAAATATCACAAAAGAGAGTTAACAATCTCTTAAGCAGATATTTTTTGAGATCTTCAGATTTGGAGGCTCTTGGGGATCATCTTCGTCGGCAACAGAGAGCTTGGAGCTTTGGAGCTTTGACCTTGGCTTACAAACCGATTTTCGGTTAAATCAATCAACTCTTCTATAGAGTTATAACTCACTCAGAGTTCCCTAACTCGTTAAGAGTTTTAAACTTACCACGCAAGTTTGTCCAAGACTTCGAGTTAAGAGATGAAGATACCATTCCAACGAGGTGAAACGTCGGATCATCAACGAGAAGGAAACTTGATATAAGTTTCGAGGGAGGCAGCTCATGGACACCAAGAAGAACCCAGGTTAAACAAATGGAAGGATCTTCATCGACCATTCTCTCTTTTGTAAATCGGGAAACCGATCGAGAAGATTTATAATTTCTTTTCTAAGTCTATTAGAAATAAGTTGTATCGAGAGAATTGTAACTTATTCTTTTTCTAAGTCTATTAGAGAGAATAATACAAATTTATTTTCTCAATTTTCTTCTTTTGATTTTCCCACCAAACAAAAGATAAAGACTCCACTTGGGACTAGCTTCACAGACAAAGAAGTGGTAGCGTAATCCGACGTTAACCTCGCTGGAACAATGGTTGAAACTCTTGTTGTGGAGTTTGATCAAGCCAAGTATGAGGAGTTACTCTCCTCCGGACCCCTTAGCCCCAAGGCTATGCGTAAGATCCGTAAAGTCTCCAAGGAGACTAAAGCTCTAACCGTTGCCGAACAACTAAAAGAAGTCCTCTTCTTTGAACCAGATCTCTCGAACAACCTCTCCTCTGAAGGAGTAGGCTCGATCACAACCAAACTCATTAACCGAGTTGAAGGTTCCATACCCGCGCCAAAACGATGGGTACCGGGTCACAAAAGGTTCATTGCGGTGACAAGCTCAATCAACACGGACAGTGATGCTACAAAAGCCTGAAAACAAGCTAAGAAGAATGCCGCTCGACGAAGGAGGAGATCCTGACGATGAGCACAATTCCGAGAGAGCAGATCCTCCAATCAACGCGAGCCATGCGTTTGTGAGCCTCAGCAAGAGCTATGTATTTCTGCTTCAAAACGCAAACCTTACATTGATGAGACCAAATACAAGCCCCATGTGATCCAATTAAAATGCAACCCTCAAGGGAGCGTTCCAAACTCAAAACGCAGCCCTCAAGGATGCGTTCTAACACCAAAACGCAGTCCTTCGGGACGTGTTTCCTAAACATAACGCAACTCACAGGAGTGCATTCCAGAACCAAAACGCAAGTCTCCAGACTGCGTTAATCCAGCCTGAACGCAACTCTCAGGAGTGCATTCCAGAACCAAAATGTAAGTCTCCAGACCGCATTAATCATCCTGAACGTAGTTCTCAGGAGAGCGTTCCAGAATCCAAATGCAAGTTTCAGGATTACGTTGACTAGCCAGAATGCAGCTCGCAGAGGCGTGTTTCACCAGCAAAACGCAGACCTCAGTCTTGCATTCTTCAATCTAAACATGACCCTCATGTTCCTTCTTCAGGACACTATGTGATTCGTCATGTCAGAAAAGACCAACATAGATTTAAGATCCATGTTCACTAAGAACCAGTCCCGTCTACTGATGGACAGGGTTTCTAGCTCCAACCTCACGTTCAGTGAGAAATGCTTCCTAAGTCTCTAATTTAATGAAACTTTTATCAAGAGAAAGACCGGTGCAACAAGTCACTCATTCATGTCAATGTGAGCGGCTTATTTATGCGATCCTCTCAGAATGCCAATGTTGTGCTTTTGTGCCTAGGTGATCAGTATTCGACTGATTGATGAGCGTTGCTCGACCAAGCAAGCGACGATGTTATTACAAGAAGAAGTCTTCAGAGACTGAGTATTTTAGATTTACTATCAATGTGATCGGTAGAGGGAAGTCGTCAGTCCCTAGTTCTGATGAGTCAGAGATGGATCGTTCTCCAAGCGTCAGAGAAATCGCTAACAAGTTTGAAGGAATCTACCAACACACTCGGATGTGAATATGAGCCATACCTCATGTCGATTATTGAAGATTGGCTAGAGGAACTACATCTAATGGCGAGCATTCTGCTATCGCAGAATCTCAATCCTCTAACTCTTTTGTAGAACATGAGAGTTCCGCCTATATGATGGGAAACTATAAAGATCTCGTGAAGAGACTTAATGAGCAGCAAGCCGTGATCAAAGCATAATAGGAAGCCATCAATGAACTTCGGATCCCGATGACTCAATATGTCATAGACATGGCCAAATCTCAGAAGACAAATTCACCGATAAGGCAAGAATCTTCCCAGAGAAGAAGAACATTTTTATCCCGACATCACGCAAGCAAAGGGAAAGGAAAAGTGGTTGATGGTGCTTCTTCTAACAAAGAAGCCCACAACCTGGAATCTTCCTCTGATGAAGAAAGAGAGACTGAGAGTGAGCAAAATCTCCAGTCTGCCAAAATAGAAGAATTGGAAGCTCGCCTCAATGCCATTGCTAACAGAAGTGAGCTCCAAGACGAGAGACTTACTAGACCCTATCATGCCGAATGGGATGAACCCCCTTATCCTCTAAAGTTTAAGGTCCCGACGCTACAAACTTTTAACCGTGCATGATCACTAAATTAACATATCTATCATTTTAAGTCACATACTAAGAATATGATATCAAACGACGTCATACTAGCTCGATTGTTCATTAGCACCCTCAAGGGAGTTGTATTTAAATAGTTCAGGAAACTGTCTGTCGTATGTATCCAAAAGTGGGTGGATCTAGAGAAACTCTTTCTGTCAAGATTCGTTAAAGAGGATACAGAAATCCCCATCCATACCATATTGCCACTAAGTAGAAGAAGAGGGAGCCTGTCAAAGCCTTCGTCAAGAGGTTCTGAAGCATGGCTCTTCGATGTTCGTCAGGTATGACACAGTCTTCCTTAGTGGAGACCTATCGACACAACTTGCAGACTAACCTTCTAATACAAATGACGGTTACAGAATGCCATTCCTAAAAACAACTAATCTCTCAAGGCGAACATGCTCAAAAAATTTATTGCCAGAGTTAAAGCCGAAGAACAAAGTAAGCATAACTAATCTGCGCAATGGGACCAAGCCCAATCTTCTCAGTCAGAAAGGGAAGATATTACGGCCACTGAAGCTAATCATCTTCAATAAGATGGCGGTTCCACAAAGCTATCGCATTAACAGTTACATCTGATAGCCAAACTCTTCAAATGACGGCCTACTGTGACATATTCCAATCATAATCGTTATACTCTAATGTCACTGAACGATTTAATGGATAGTGGCTCACTAGGCGATGTGCCATGTCTACCCTTTTTCCCCCTGCACTTGTTCAAGACCGGGGGTTGGTTTATTTATGGTCCACTGAATTATGAGTAATAAATTTTTTGAGTTGTCATGTTTAATAGAATACCTCTGTCAATCACAAAATTCACAAATTCCTGTCACGTTAACATCACACCTCTGACAATCAACTTACCAATCCTCTTCAATAGAATGATAAGTCCACAAAGTTACTCCGATTATAACAAATTCCTGTCATGTTAACATCACACCTTTGACAATCCACTTATCAATCCTCTTCAATAGGATAATAAGTTCTTAAAGTTGCTCCGAGCGCAACAAATTCCTATCATGTTAACATCACACCTCTGACAATCAACTTATCAATCTTCTTCAATAGGATGATAAGTCCACAAAGTTTCTCCAATCGCAATAAATTCTTGTCATGTTAATATTATACCTCTGACAATCAACTTATCTATCCTTGTCAATAGGATGATATGTCCTCAAAATTGCTGAAAACGCAATCTTCCCCAGCAAGACGTTAAGTCTTCAAAATCTTGTTCAAATCACACGTACAAATTCTTGTCATGACCAATCAACTTATCAATCCTCTTCAATAGGATGATAAGTCCTCAAAGTTTCTCCAATCACAGCAAATTCTTATCACGTTAACATCACACCTCTAACAATTCACTTATCAATCATTTTTAATAGGATGATAAGTCCACAAAGTTACCCCAATTGTAACAAATTCTGTCATGCTAATATCACACCTCTGACAACTAATCCTTTCATCATGTTAATATTACACCTCTGATGACATTAACATCACACCTCAGACGACCAAATCAACTTATCGATTTTCTTCAATAGAACGATAGGCCCATAATCTTATCACGTTAACAAAACACCTCTGACAATCAACTTATCGACTCTCTTCAATAGAGCAAGAAGTCCACAAACCCGTCAAGTTAACATCACACCTCTGACAACCAAATCAACTTATCGATTCTCTTCAATAGAGCGATAAACCCATAAAAACACTGTTAGGTTAACATTATACCTCTAACAGTCAAACCCCCTAATAAACTTGTTAATCCTTTTTTCAACAAGAATAGCAAGTTTTCATTATAAAATCTCCAGCGGATTAAAGATTTTCTGAAATTATCTTAGTGATAATGAAGAAAATTTCTGAATTTTACTCTAAGTAAAAATTCATGCCAAATTAATACTACACCTCTGTCACTTCTAACTTTCTTTCAGTGTTTCAAGTAAAAATATAACACAAGAAGAAACAACGAAAAAGCCTTCGTATTCAACATCATAGCAGGTTGTTATTAATAACACCAGAATCCATACCTTTCATGCATGAGGGATTTTATCTTGATCCCTAATTAGAGATAAGTCCGCATCTGACGCATGCTGTCAGATGGTCTATTCCCGCAATAATGGTGAAGTCTACGTATTCAACATCGTAGCACCAAAAATCCATGTCTTTCACGCATGGAGATTTTATCTTGATCCCTAATTAGAGAAAAACCTACGCCTAACACGCGTTGTTGGGTAGTATATTCCCGTGAAATTGACAAAGTTTATGTATTCGACATCATAGCACTAAGTCTAAGTGATTTTATTCTTTTAGTACAACGTTACATGTGGAACGGACTTAGAAAATCCACATACTAGCCTGACTCAAATGGTAGTCGGTAAAGGCTTATTAAATTCATTGATGGCTGAGGGTTTTCTAAAAATCCTATAAATATTTGCGGGCCCATCAGCTGAATGGATGTGAGCCGTGACATGACGTTCGAGAGCTTCTGCTTATGAGTAGCTTGTACCGTCGCTATAGTTTCTCTTCAAAGCTCATCCTCACACAGGTGCTGCATGGCAAATCCCTTCAACCAAGATGCCTTTAAAGTGGGTGCAAAGAATAACTCCTTTATGATAAGGAATCAACAGCTCCAAGATCAGAGTTGAGATCCAAAGTATTTCAAAATTCGTCCTAGTCAACCGCGAATTTTTGAAAACTTTGGAGGATGTTCTGTAGGCTGTCTAAACATTGCTGCAGATAGTTGATCCTCATTAAACACCGATGATGGAAGTTATAAGTTGATGGCTTCCAGAATGCTACAATTTAAAAACTTTACATAGATCGATAAAGTTTACAATCTGACGATCTTCACAACAACCGATAAAAGCTCCAATTCAACAACCTTCATAATCAACATCGGGAGTTACAATCTGATGACTCTCATATTTTTAAGGAGCCAAGATGAAGGTTACAAGATGACGATCTTTATAATGCTCTAGCAAAAGAAACTACAAATTAGCGATCTCTTCAAATCAAAATACAGATATCTCTCAAACCGTAAAGAATTTAACAAAACGGACAGGAGAAAACCGACCCATTTGGGTCGGTTTGGTCAGCTCCGTCTTGTTAAGATAGCTAATTTTCATATATAATTCGTCCAATTACGACTTACGGTTTAAAAGTTAGGATATATTCTTAGCAGCAAGTTATGTTCTGAAGTCAGTCTACAAGACTGGACTTCGTCTGAACATTGGACTTTGCCTAAAGCTCACCAAGCTCACCTAAGGCTTGCCTTTGCGTTCTAGAGTCAAAACAAGGTAACCACTGCATAATCTAGCTACAAACGGAGCTCAAACCCAGCCGCAAATGCAGCTTAAATCTAGCCGCAAACGCAACTCAAATCTAACTGCTAACTCAGCTTCCAAATGCTGCTAACGCAACTTCCAGACGCTGCAAATGCAGCTTCTAGACGCTACAAACGCAGCTTCCAGATGCTGCAAACAAACACAGCTTCCAGATGCTGCAAACACAGTTTACAGACGCTACGTTCGAACGTAGAATTCGTGCCTAACAATGCAGGACCCGCGTTTGACTCGTTCAAACACGAGCTGAACAATTGCAAAACTATTTTCCACAATTTGAGGGGATCACTCCCCCACTTAGGAGCAAATTAAGGGGACGGTTATACCCCTTAATCCCCTATAAATGGTGAAAAACTCAACTGAGTTCGGGATCTCTAATTGGATCGACTTTTCGCATCAAAAATATCGCAAAAAGAGAGATCGGCAATCTCTTAAGCAGACATTTTTTGAGATCTTAAGATTTGGAGGCTCTTGGGGATCATCTTCGTCGGCAACAGAGAGCTTGGAGCTTCGGAGCTTTGACCTTGGCTTACAAACCGGTTTTTGGTTAAATCAATCAACTCTTCCATAGAGTTATAACTCGATCATAGTTCTCTAACTCGTTAAGAGTTTTAAACTTGCCATGCAAGTTCATCTAAGACTTCGAGTCAAGAGGCGAAGACAATGTTCTAACGAGGTGAAACGTCGGATCGTCAACAAGAAGCAAACTCGACACAAGTTTCGAGGGAGTCATCTCATCGACACCAAGATAAACTCAGGTTAAACAAAGGGAAGAACCTCCGTCGACCCTTCTTTCTTTTGTAAATTGGGAAATCGATCGAGAAGATTTATAATTTTTTTTCTAAGTCTGTTAGAAAGAAGTTATATCGAGAGAATTATAACTTATTCTTTTTCTAAGTCTATTAGAGAGAATAATACAAATTTATTTTCTCAATTTTCTTCTTTCGATGGGAATTTTCCCACCAAATAAATATAAATGCACAAAAAACTAACATGTGTCTGTAGGCGTATAAAATTGCCTACGGGTCCCTTAGCACAGCTCGACGACGCCGATTCAACAAACGAACCATCGGGCGACGTATCCAAACAAGACCGTTAGCTCGCCAACGCCGAAGCCAAGCCATACGCAACGGAGCAGGTTAACGAGGCGACGAAACCAACAAATCGCACCCAAGCATTGGAATGTATCCACTCGCACGCGAAATCAAACCAACGTTTCGGAGAATCACCGAGCCATCTAAACAAGAGCGAACTCGGTGATATAACGATCGAATCAAGATCAATTCTGGACTCGAACTCAAAAGTGGGTTTACTGCCTAATCAGGAATCGGATCAACAAATCAAATCCGAACAAGTCAACCACACAACCGAATCGGAGTCCAAATCAAACAGCGAATCGAATCGCGGACACGAATAAAAACCGAACGACGGAAACCGGAAAACCCGCCTAAGGGGGCTCGGCCAAAGCCGAGCCACCCATGGGTGGCTCGACCAAGGCCGAGCCACCTGCAGGTGGCTCGGCCAAATCCGAGCCACCTGTGGGTGGCTCGGCCAAGGCCGAGCCACCTGTGGGTGGCTCGGCCAAGAGCCGAGCCACCCACAGGTGGCCGGCCCAGTTCTGTGCACGGGGCACAGTTTTGAGCGCCTATAAATAGGCCTTGTGCTCATTTGTTTCAGAGGTTGGATTTTGGAGGAGGCGAAGCCCTGCTGGATTGGAGATTCAAAACTTAGAAAAGATTCAATCTTTGGAGATTCGAAGACTTGTTCATCCGGATCTGGTGCTCAGCGATCGACAACGCCAAATAAGGCAGGAGTTCGAGAGGACCGGATCGGGAGATCTACGTTGCTATACTCCGGATCTAAGCTTGGTTCTTAGATCCCGAGATTGAGCGATTGTTTCCTTGGTGAAACAATCCCTCCGGCTATTATCTCCCTTGGTGGAATAATACTCGTTATACTGCGTAGATCTGCCCGGATCTGGATCTAGCGGTGGTCAACGGCAAATAACCCCGGCGCAGGCAAAGAACCCACCAAAGCGAGTGACCGCAAAACAGGAGCTCGCGATTCGTTCGACAAATAAGGAAACAAAGTTGTAATCTTTTTCATTTCTGTTTTGATTTTCATTGTAACCGGCTCTTATAAAAAGACCGGATCTTTGTAACTCGATAAACGATTATTAAAGTGTACAATGATATCAACAATGAAGAATTTGGTTTTTTCCCGCGAACAATCTGGCGACCACAGTGGGAGCCACCGATCTCGCTGCCGAGATCGGAGCGTCGTAGCCGCGGATCTCGATCCCGGTCGTGGAGGAGGTCGAGTACGAATTCGACCAACAGAAGTACGAGGAGTATGTGTCCTCGTCTGGATCTACCTCCTCCCCCAAGTCCAAGAAGTCCCAAAAGCTCTCCTCTAGGAGAAAGGTACGTTGGTGCGAAGAAGTCGAAGCCACCAACGATGACCTCACCCCGATCGACGCCGAAGTTGCGTTGGGTGAAGTCCTACCGGCCTCTAAGAAGGTCAAATCTGCCGTTGAAGGCGTGGTGACTCTCTCCAAGAGAGCCCGCCAGAGGCAACGTCAACGCCTCGCGAAGCAATTCGCCAAGGCCATGGAGTCCGTTGACGGGGTCCGCTATCATGCGGATCTGAAGAACAAACGAGGCAAACAGCCTCAACGACAAATACAGGGTGGTTCCTCCAAACCATCGACAATGGAGTGGGTCCGTGTCAAACGGAATCGCTCAACACTGGAGGAGGGCATTCGCAAATGCCGCGCCTTATCGGCGCAAGCACGGGCCAAAGCTGAAGAAGCCTGTCGGAAGCTGCAGAAGGAGGTGGTCAAAAAGCCGCCACCAACTCGCAAGGTTTGGAGGCCAAAGTCTGAAGCGGTTCAGGCTAAGGAGCAAAACTCGCAGCCTCCGAAAGTTCGAACTCCGGCAAGTCAACCCAAACAGCCGGTGATTGCCGCAACTACCCTGGGAGATCTCGCAGGACCATCCCAGAAGAAAAAATCAGTTTTGGAGCGCCTCGGTCCACTTCCGAAGGAACGAGGTAAAGCTCCAGTTCAAGAACGCTTGGGGCCAATGAAGAAGCCTCAAACAATGCAACATGCTGGGGGTCGCCGCAACCCTCAACACTTGGAGAAAATTATGGCACCCAAGCGCACAACACTGCGCATCGAAGTGCAAAAGTCCACTGAAGATTCACGCCCACAAAGGCGCGTTTCAAGGCGGGTGACTCTGGATGGTCCGAAGAAGACAATTCATCCTCAGAAGGAAACATTGTCGTCTAATGACGACAACGTTATACCTGAGAGATCGTGCCAACACACGATAGGTTGCTCCGACCTTCAAACGAACGAGCTGTACTATCATGCCGGGGGTACGAGTAAATCTAGAAAGAGGAGCCCTCGAAGGCTCGAAACGCAATGTCCTTGTTCGAAGCTCATTCGGGCGGTGCTATCGGAATGCAACTGCGCCAAGACAGTCCTCGAGAGAGTTTCGGTATTTGAAAGACTCAGCACAGGAGCACCGAAGCCAGGGCATAGGCGTTTCCAACGAAGAAGAACAAGGGTCGAAGACGGTGAGCATTCAAGGGTCACCGCCAACATGACCAGCACAGGAACATCAGCTCAGGACAACCCCGAGGCGGTTCCAGAAATAACCCGATGTGTAACTCGTCTTCCTCCGGAGCTATCATCCGTGCGACGTATGGTAGAGTCCGAACAAGAGTACCTTCGGGAGATGAAGAATCAGATGCTGGCTCAGCAGTTGCATCTGACAATACCGTGTCTAGTGAAGGACAGCCCCGCGAGTCGTTCATGATAAGCGCGGAGCAGGTGGCCAAGATGCTTGAAGATGCCATTGCCAAGCAACAGGAAACCTTTAGGTTTGAAATGCAGATGGCCATGCAGAACATGAGAGAGATGCATGACCAACAGATCCAAGCATTGAGGCATCAACAAGGTGAACCAAGTCGTCAGAACCAGAACAACCTGGAAGATGAGGACACAAATGAAGCTCGTAATACCAACAACCCTCCCATCAATCCAGGGGGTGGTAACGAGAACGCCAGTGAAGACACAGGCGAAAGCTTAAAAATTAAAAATCTCGAGAGCAAGATCAATATATTGATCTCTGCTCAAGAGACGAAAAAGATGGGCATTCCTTGCCCATACCCGAGGGAATGGGAATCAATCCCCTATCCGGCGAAGTTTAGTCTAATCAACTTCACGCCGTTCGATGGAAGGGATTCCCCCACCCAGCATTTGATTTACTTCAAATCGCACCTGGGCGTTATCTCTGGCAATGAGCCTCTGATGGTGCGGTCATTCGTTGGCACTCTTCGCGGAGCCGCCTTCGATTGGTATCGCCACCTCAAGCCAGGTAGCGTAAGCAGCTGGGACGACATGGAGACCAAATTCCTCGATAACTTCTTCGACGACGACACCGAGATATCCATCGGAACGTTGCTCGATGAGAAACAAAAGGACGGGGAGTTAGTCGAAACCTTCGTCAAAAGGTTCCGAAACAAGGCGTTGAATTGCCAGGACCCAATCACAGAGGAGTTCATTCTCTAAACCTGCCACAATAATCTTTCGTTGGACGTGTTGGAAGCAATGGGAACAGCACCGTCCAACACCTGGAAAGACTTGAAGGTCCGAGGGGAGCAAGCCGAATGCTTCCTCCGAAGGAAGAAGGCCGAGAGGAGTCGATCGACGACTGATCCTCCAAACTCGAACTTCGCCTCCCGTGGTAAAGGCAAAACACCTGCAGCGGACGTTGATGCCAATCAAACGTCGCAACAACAGTCCCGGAGACAACAGAAGGCTTCGGATCAGAGGCCTCAAAAAGAGTACTCTTTCAAGGACGATGATGTTCCAGCCATCTTCAAATCCCTCCTTGACAACAACAAGATCAAGCTTCCACCGATCACGAATCAGGAGGAAGCTGACAATACTGCGGATCCGAAGTACTGCGCATACCACAGGAGGATTCTTCACCCAACCAAGGCGTGCTTTACACTCAAGAATAGCATCCAAACCTTGGTTGAAGCCGGCGTCATAACGCTAGAGTAAGCCAGTCAAGAACGGCGAAACTCCAGTGGGTGCACGAGTATAAACTGTATCCCCAAACTCCGATCGGTATAAGAGTATAAACTGCTCCCAGCAACTCCGAAAAGTATAAGAGTATAAACTGCTTCTTAATCCTCCGACCGGTATAAGAGGTTAAACTGCTCCCTGATACTCCAATAGGTATAAGAGTCTAAACTATTTCCTTTCTTCCATGGGAAGTTCCTGGAGAGTGCCATGCGTGGTATTCTTAAGGATAACCCGATTTTACAGCTGATGCAATGATACACCCAGTTTTGCAAAGAAAGCTGGGGGTGGATAATTCATGTAACGGGAAGTTCCCGGAAGAATGTTAAATGTAATATTCTTAGGGATAACCCGGTCATGATGAATAAAGTGATAAACACTAAAACTCCTAATTTCCGAACACTTGATTAAACAGGAAAGAATTTTGGTCTATCAATCGTTGACCAATTGTCAAAACCCTTTGTGTTAAGTCCTTATCACTTAACATCAGAGACTTCCTTCCGAGTGATTTGTACATGTCAACACTCCTCCAGTGATTTGTACTCTCACTCTCCTTTCCCACTTGGTCAAACCTTCCTACAGTTAGGACCAAAACCAAAATCCCCTCTCGATTCTTTCAATGAACGAGAGGTCCACTTTCAAATTGAGCGATCAAACCTTCCTACAGTTAGGATCGTCTTAAACCCCCAACTTGGTCAAACCTTCCTACAGTTAGGACCACAACCAAAATCCCCTCTCGATTCCTCTAATGAACGAGAGGTCCACTTTCAAATCGAGTGATCAAACCTTCCTACAGTTAGGGTCATCTCAAGCTCCCGTTTGGTCAAACCTTCCTACAGTTAGGACCAAAACCGTAATTCACTCTCGATAAACGAGAAATTCCATCTTTAGTTCGATAATCAAACCTTCCGACAGTTAGGGTTATCCGAATCTTTTCGATTCTCGGAGTGGAGATCCCACTTTTAGTTTCACCTTTTCGGATTCTGGGGGTGGAGATCCCACCTCGAGTCTCCTTTCCTTCTTTGTTCGGGGAATAAAATATAAAATTCTTCCTTCCCCACATCAATCCTTTTTTCCAAGAATTTAGGATTCATCCTAGGAAGTTTATCCCGAATCCTAAGCAGGGATAAGTCTGCGCCTAACACGCGCTGCCGGTTTAGTCTTTCACCGATTAAAAAAGACACCAGAGTTCGATTCTGGGGTATTTTATCCTGAAACCTAAGTAAGGATAAGTCTGCGCTTAACACGCGCTGCCGGTTAGTTCTTAACCGTCAAAAAGAACCCCCGTCCGCATATTCAACATTGCGGCAGGTTGTTATTAATAACACCAAAATCCATGCCTCACACGCATGGGGAATTTCATTCTAAATCCTAAGAAAGGATATGCCGACGCCTAACACGCGTCGCCGGTTTAGTCTTTTTCCGATTGAAAAAGATACCAGAGTTCTATTCTGGGGACCTTTATCCCAAAGCCTAAGAAGGGATAAGCCAACGTTTAATACGCGTTGCTGGGTAGCCTATTCCCATAACAATGGCGAAGTCTACATATTCAAAGTTGTAGCACAAAGTCTCAGAGAACTCAATCTCTGAGCACAACGTTACATGCGAACGGATTTAAATAATTCGCATGCTAGCCCGACTCAAACGGTAGTCGGTAAAGGTTAATCAAATCCGTTTAAGGCTAGGGGTTAGCCAAAAATCCTAAAGTCAACGCCTAACACGCGTCGCCGGGTAACCTATTCCCGTAACAAGTGGTAAAGTCTATGTATTCAACATCATAGCACAAAGTCTAAGGGAGTTCATTCCTTTAGCACAACGTCACATGCGGAACGGATTTAAACAATCCGCATGTAAGCCCGATTCAAACGGTAATCGGTAAAAGCACGTCAAATCCGTTGAAGGCTGAGGATTTGCTAAAAATCCTAAGTCAACGTCTCATACACGTTGCTGTTTAGTCTTTTCAAAGGAGAAAGACGAAGTCTACGTATTCAATATCGTAGCACTAAAAGGGTTAACTCTTTTAGCTTAACGTCACATGCGGAACGGAATTAAACAATTCGCATGCTAGCCCGACTCAAACGGTAGTCGGTAAAGGCTCATCAAATCCGTTGATGGCTGAGAATTTGCCAAAAAATTCTATGAATACGAGTCATTGACGCATCAATTCTATGGATTGGTCTCGTGACTCGAGTACCTGCCACGCTCCAATACCTTAAGAGCTTAAACTGTGTATACTCCAGCAGACGTACGAGTATAAACTGTGTCAAGACGTCGAACAATACGTCGCAATAAAGCCTGGACGCCGGACAACGCGTCGCAATGAAGCTCAAACGCCGGACAACGCGTTGTAAACAAAAACTCAACGCCGTCAATCGATGATCAGTTCTATATTGAAGCAAACGACTCGAGCTAAAAAAGCAACAAATCAAGGATCGACTTCAAGTTCAAAATTCCGACAACGGTCAGACAATAAATGCAGCACCGGAACCCTTACAGACGTTCGACAAAGCACCGAATAGCCTGAAGGAATTGAAGGAATCAAGAACAGAAGCCATTCCAAAGTCCTGCTACGCCGACTGAAGGTTGGGACAATCACATCCAAAGTATTCCAGACTCTTCTATAAAAGAATGAGACTGAAATACTTTAGAGGGGGTATCTGTAGGCGTATAAAATTGCCTACGGGTCCCTTAGCACAGCTCGACGACGCCGATTCAACAAACGAACCATCGGGCGACGTATCCAAACAAGACCGTTAGCTCGCCAACACTGAAGCCAAGCCATACGCAACGGAGCAGGTTAACGAGGCGACGAAGCCAACAAATCGCACCCAAGCATTAGAATGTATCCACTCGCACGCGGAATCAAACCAACGTTTCGGAGAATCACCGAGCCATCTAAACAAGAGCGAACTCGGTGATATAACGATCGAATCAAGATCAATTCCGGACTCGAACTCAAAAGTGGGTTTACTGCCTAATCAGGAATCGGATCAACAAATCAAATCCGAACAAGTCAACCACACAACCGAATCGGAGTCCAAATCAAACAGCGAATCGAATCGCGGACACGAATGAAAACCGAACGACGGAAACCGGAAAACCCGCCTAAGGGGGCTCGGCCAAAGCCGAGCCACCCATGGGTGGCTCGGCCAAGGCCGAGCCACCCACAGGTGGCCGGCCCAGTTCTGTGCACGGGGCACAGTTTTGAGCGCCTATAAATAGGCCTTGTGCTCATTTGTTTCAGAGGTTGGATTTTGGAGGAGGCGAAGCCCTGCTGGATTGGAGATTCAAAATTTAGAAAAGATTCAATCTTTAGAGATTCGAAGACTTGTTCATCCGGATCTGGTACTCAGCGATCGACAACGCCAAATAAGGCAGGAGTTCGAGAGGACCGGATCGGGAGATCTACGTTGCTATACTCCGGATCTAAGCTTGGTTCTTAGATCCCGAGATTGAGCGATTGTTTCCTTGGTGAAACAATCCCTCCGGCTATTATCTCCCTTGGTGGAATAATACCCGTTATACTGCGTAGATCTGCCCGGATCTGGATCTAGCGGTGGTCCACGGCAAATAACCCCGGCGCAGGCAAAGAACCCACCAAAGCGAGTGACCGCAAAACAGGAGCTCGCGATTCGTTCGACAAATAAGGAAACAAAGTTGTAATCTTTTTCATTTCTGTTTTGATTTTCATTGTAACCGGCTCTTATAAAAAGACCGGATCTTTGTAACTCGATAAACGATTATTAAAGTGTACAATGATATCAACAATGAAGAATTTGGTTTTTTCCCGCGAACAGTGTCATATCATAAAAACATATGTGTTCCTCTCTCTATTAGAAAGTGACATGCAGACACCTAATCTTCTATCACTTAAGAATCCTCATCAATTAAAACTCTCTATAATTAGAAAATTCTAATAATTAAATATTTTATAATCCTTATTATTAGACCCTAGAGGGGGGGGGTAATTAGGGTCTTATGCTAATCTAATCCGATTTAAATACCAATTAAAATTAATTAACAAGTATATTCTTGCAAGATAGATATACAAGAGTTATAAGCAAGAATAAGCAATATGAATAAAAAGATATATCCTATATGATAAATATATGCAAGGATATATAAACTAGCACAAGATGATATATCCTACCAAAGAGATATACAATATAATATATGCAAGGATATGTAAACTAACACAAGGGTAAACAATATGAACTAGATAGTGGATGTTAAAAATAATGAGCTATGGATAATGGCGACAAGAAATATAAACATAAGATTAAGTGTGCCAAAGCAAACTCAAACACACGATATGATCACGGAGTTCAAACCTTTCGTCATACGTCTCCGCTCCCCCTTTCCCGGGGAGAAATCTACTATCACAACCGGGTTTTCTACGCTCACCCGAATAACGTTTACAACCACACTATGTCGGTTTTCAACGATCACCGATCAACGTATACACTCACTCACAATGTTAGTTTTCAATATTCACCGATCAACGTCCACTCCTCACACTTGGTTTTTTAGCTAACCGAAAACTTTACAATCTCACAAAGATAACAAATGATTTGTTCTCTAATATAATACGAGAACTCAATTAAAGCTCAACTCAACGTTATAATTTCTCACAACCCTAATATACCATGTATGTAAATACTAAAAGCTCATGTGGGTGTGTGTAACAATGAGAATAAATAAAACAACTAAACTCAAATAAAATCTAGCATATAGAAATTATGAATAAAACAATAAATAGCTAGAAATAGAGTTTAGGAATTCTTCTCTGAAAAACAAGATGGGGAGATAGATTAAAATGAAGCTCAAACAATATAGATGATCTCCTCCACTTGTGAACCAACCAAAACAGCTTTAAACCAAACTTAAACCCCTGTTAAAACTTTTATAAACTTGTTTAAAATATCCCATTGGTCACTGAGATAGAAGGGGGTTTGGAGGTTTATATAGGAAGAGGAAGCAACAGCAAAAACCCCAAAGGAAAAGACCAAACAGCCTAAGAATCAGAAATCTGATTCTGTACCAAAAGAGCCATTGGGATAAACGGCGGTCGACCGTGACGGTCGACCGCGAGCAACAAAAACAATAGGAGAAACTCCAGAGAGTTCGACGGTCGACCGCGATGGTCGACCGTGAGGAATTCAGCTTGATGGTCGACCGTGATGGTCGACCATGAAAGTTTCTGCTGCCCACTATGGAAAAGACTCAGGAACGGTCGACCGTAGCGGTCGACCATGAACTGATATATAAAATTTTACAGTTTTAAATAGTTTTCTGATTTTAAAACACTATTTAAAAAAATCAAATAAATTTTAAAAAATATAAAACTTTGGAAAATGATTGTAGATATGATAATACACATGCTACAAAAACTGGTTTTCTAAAAGGACTTCCCAAATGAGAAATATCATCATTTTACAAAATAGTCCAAAACATGAAAATGTAAACATATGAATTTTGACATTTAGGCTAAACCATATTTTGAAACTTTGCATAATAATTATATAGACTTAATAAAATATGTATATGATTATCGTTAAGTTCAAAAACTAAGAATATAATATTTTTACAAATACAATAGAAAATGAAACATATGAGTATGTATATGAAAATATATTTGTTTCATATCTAAGTAGTTAAACCAAATCACAATAATAAATATGAAATATGTAATTTCATATTTATAAATATAAAAACCAAAACTTATGTTGTATATATATATATGACTACATATATATACAAGGAAACCAATAAAATATGTGTGTATATAATATTAAGCTCAGAGTATCTAACACACAAAATATAAAATCTAAACTAAATTACCCAAGCAATCTTGATCTTCAATGAAGCTCTATCTTGGTACACTTGCGGATGAAGCATGAACTTGAATCTTTAACTTGAATAGCATAGCTTCACTCCACGATTCCGCCAACCTCCATTAGATATGATCATGAATGCCCAATTCCATCCATCCTCCAACTTGTTGTTTGCCTAGAATAAATACGAAAACATAAACACTAGACAAACAACATTAGAAGTAAATTGTTTGTTAAACATCATCAAAATAAGAAGGCTAACACTTATCATATTATAGCTATCCACAATTTTTTAAGAAAAATCTCATAATCATATATTTAAATATACCAATGAAAAGAAAAAAAAACTCTTATAGAGAGCATCTCTACATAAAATCATGGGTTAATTTTAGAAAACCCCTAAATTATAGGGATGTCTCGGAAAACCCCCTCAATTAAGTGATTGAAAAAAGGTCAAGATACAACAATCCACCTTCATCGGCCCCCACCCCCCAAACCACCAAAAAAACCTAATCATAAAAAAAAATATTTTTTTATTTTTTTTAGGATAAGAAAAAGAGAGGAAAAAGAGAAAAAAGTTATAAATCGATTAGGATTTTTTTTCACTGGTTGGAAATTTCTTTATAGCTACATGGATCGATTTTCAAAAGGATATTTTTATTATTTTACATCATTTTAAAATGACATCAGGGGAGTTTTTGAAAGAAGTGTGAAAGATTGTTTTGTGTTTTTTTTGGGGGGGGGGGGGGTGGAGGGGTTGGTATTGTGAGACAACCCATAGTTGACGTGGATTCTCTAATTTTTAAAGACGAGTGGGGTTATCTATAACATGTCCAAACTTGAGTGGGGTTCTCTAATTTTTAAAGTCGAGTGGGGTTATGTATACCAAACATTAGTGGGGTTACAAACTTGAGGGAAGTTTCCTCAAAGTAAAATATTTAAGGGGTTTTTGGAGATGTCCACCATAATTAACGGAGCTATTCTTGTAATCAGAGATTAGAGAGACTTTTGAGCATTGTGGGAGAAAGATATTGTGAGCAAGTTGAGAGCTTTGGTTGAGGGTTAGTTTGTGAGTTTTGTGAGATTGTAACCATTTGTACTCTCCTTGATTTAGTGGAATCTCTTCATCCTCTCCCTGTGGACGTAGGCAATTTGCCGAACCACGCAAAATTAGTTTGTCTCACTTTTGTGTGATTTGTAATAGCTTATTTAGATTCTCTCGATAGGTCAGTCCTAGAACTGATGAGAGGAAGAGCTGATATCCCACTATGTTGAGATATTTTGCTTAAGGTTCTTGTTTCCTTTATAAAACAGGAATTCCTATTGCGACCTGACTCTCTTGTTGTGCTCTCAAAGTACTGTCGAATTTTTTACTACGCGTAACAAGTGGTATCAGAGCCCAGATTTTAGATTTAGGGTTTTGGAATTAAGTGGAGGAAGATTCTTATGTGAAGCTTGGTTCTTGAAGTTCTAGGCTTCGGTGGAGATAGCATTAGGAGTTGTCGTTGAAGATTTCGCTTTCCTCGTGTGGACAGGAGATCTATTTGGAATCCGATCTAGGGTTCTGTTGGGTAATTCTTAATTTTTATTAAAGTTTGATTCTTTCTCTACAACTTGGAGTTAGTTTGCAATGGAAGAAGAAGGTGAAAGCAGCAAGTCTACAGTTCAAGTTGGTTTTTAGAATACCAAAATTAGTATGGTGAAATATGACGGTAAAATTAACTTTGTTTTGTAGATGAGCGATGTACAAGATACGTTCAATGCTCAGAACTTAGAGGAGACCATCGTGATCCACGAGAGACCACCAAAATATGAAGAGGTGATATGAGAAAAGATGAATAGGAACGCTTGTGGGGTGATCAGGTCCTGTTTGGAACAGGAGCTAAAGTATGATGTGATTGGGGTGACGTCTGCAATGAAGATATGAGAAATTATTAACAATAAGTACCTTACGAAGAGTGTTAAGAACCGGTTGTACTTGCTGCATAGGTTATTTAGATTTCAGATGTCCCGAGACACCTTGCTAGCGGCTCATGTGAACAACTATACGAAGTTGTTGTCGGACTTGGCGAATGTTGATGAGAAGATTTCAGATGAGTGTAATGCTATTATCTTATTGGGCTCCTTACCGGATGAGGAGTATGATACATTTGTGCTCACTTTGTTGAACGGAAGATCTTCTATCAGCTATAGTGAAGTTACTAATGCATTAACGAATTATGATTTGAGGAGGAAGGATAAGGAGACTTCCTGTGCTAGTACTTCAGGCGAGGCCTTATCGACGAGAGGTAGAAGCCCATATCCGAAAGGTGGTAATAGAGGAAGGTCAAAGTCTAGAGGTTGTCACCTGTTAGCAAAGGACTAATATGCATTCTACAAGGAGTAGGGACATTGGAAGAGAGACTGTCCGAAGCTTAAGGAGAAGGAGAATAGTAAGAAAAAGGGCCCGAAGGCTAATGAGGTTAACGTTACAAAAGGCGATGATTCTAATGATTCGAGTTTTTCTCTATTGATTACTCCGAAGGTGAACCACTTGGATGCATCAGATTGGATGCTTTATTCCGATGCTACCTATCATGTGACCCCTAGGCGAGATTGGTTTGTATCTTTTGAGAAGCTCGATGGGGGAGTTGTAGTCATGGGAAATAATCAATCCTGTGGTATTTGTGGGATATGTACCATGAGAATTTGGATGCACGATGGAGTAGTCCGTAAATTGAAGTAGGTGAGATTCGTTCCTCAGCTGAAGAAGAATCTTATCTCAGTTGGAGCTTTTGAGGCAAATGGATTCAATGTGATCTTTGAAGACGCTGTAGCAAAGGTTACTAAGAGATCTTTGGTGGTGATGAAGGGAGTCCGCAGTTAAAATTTATACTATCTAAAGGGGAGTATTGAGATTGTCCAGGTTGCTTCGGCTATTTCAGAGGTGGCCATGAGCAGGCTTTGGCATTACAGGTTAGGGCACACAGGCGAGAAGTCATTGCAGGCGCTGTAAAAGCAGAGGCTATTAAAGAGAGCCAAGAGTGGTAAAGTGAAGTTCTGTGAGCACTGTGTACTTAGCAAAAAGACGAAGGTAAAGTTCGGGACTGCTATTCATAGGATGAGGGGCATCCTGGACTACGTGCACACAGACGTTTGGGTTCCCACCAAGACTGCATCACTTGGTGGTCAACATTGGTTCGTTGCGTTCGTTGATGACTATTCTAGGCGATGTTGGGTGTACACCATGACGAAGAAGAGTGAAGTCCTAGATTTATTTATGGAGTGGAAGAAGAGATTGGAACTGCAGACTGGGAGAAAGATCAAGACGTTGTGATCCGACGATGGTGGTGAGTACACATCAGACCCTTTTCAACAACTATATCGAGATGAGGGCATAGAGAGACACTTCACGATTAGTCATACACCATAGTAGAATGGGGTAGTAGAAAGTCTTAATCAGCCTTTACTAGAGAAGGTCCCCTGCTTATTGTCGCAAAGTGGTTTGGAGAAGATTTTTGGGCTTAGGCACTTACATATGTGAACCACCTCATTAATAAACTGCCTTTATCTGTGATTGAGGGGAAAACTCCTATGGAAAAGTGGTCGGGAGAGCCAGCACATGATTATGACCAGCTCAAAGTATTCGGGTGCCCTGCATTTTATCATGTGAGAACAAATAAATTGGAACCTCGAGCTAAGAAGGCCATAATTGTAGGATTCAAACGTGGTATTAAGGGATACAAGGTTTGGGATCCAGTTGATAGGAAGATTGTGCTGAGTAGTAACGCCACGTTTGATGAGGCTTTTATCTTGAAGTTTTTCAGCTCTCATCAGGTGGAGAGCGACCCGACAGAGAAGATATCGCAGATTGTGGAGATCGATGCAACTCCACATTATCCAGATGGTACAGTATCCATTAGAGTGCCGACTGAGGTGGTGCCAAGCGAGCACTATGGTGATACGGAGGATACGAGTACTGATGTACATGATCAGGGACCGACGGCTCAGGTTCATGATTTTATTACGGTTCGGAGACAGAGGAGAGACATACGGTTGCCAGCACGGTATGCCGACATAGTTCTGTATGTACTTCTGGTGGAGAGTATCGATGAGATGGTGCCTACTATATTTAGAGAGACCAAGCAGAGTTCGGTGTCTGATTCGTGGCAGGTAGCTATGCAGGAGGAGATGGAGTCTCTTCATAAGAACGATACATGGGAGCTGGTTAAGCTTCCAAATGAGCTGAAGGTAATTGGTTGCAAGTGGGTATACACGAAGAAGGAGGGTGTTGAGGGCACTCCATTGAGGTTCAAAGCTAGATTGGTTGTGAAGGGCTATGCATAGGAGGAAGGTATTGACTATAATGAGGTTTTCTCTCCGGTGGTGAAGCACTTTTCGATTCGGATTTTGTTAGCTTTGGTGGCACAATATGGTTTGGAGTTAGATTAATTGGATGTGAAGACGGTATTTCTTCATAGTGATCTTGATAAAGAAATATATATGACTCATCCATTAGGATTCCGAGCTGTAGGGAAGGAAAAATTGGTTTGCAGGTTGAAAAAATCGCTATACGGTTTGAAACAGTCTCCTCGACAGTGGTATAGGCGATTCGATAGTTTTATAATTGTTCATTCATACACTCGGAGCCAGTTTGATCCTTACGTATATTTTCGCAAGTTGAAAGAAGGTGCGTACATCTATTTATTACTTTATATCGATGGCATGTTGGTTACCTCTATTTCCAGATATGCTATAGATGAGTTGAAGGCACAGCTATCAAAGGAGTTTGAGATGAAGGATTTGGGTGAGGTGAAGCGTATTTTAGGGATGGAGATCAATAGAGATAAGAAGAAGAGCAGAATTTGTTTGACACAAGTGGCTTACTTGAAGAAGGTTCTACAACGATTTCATGTTAGCATGGATACAAAGCCTGTTAGTGTACCATTAGGAGCTCATTTGAAGCGTTCAGCTGATCTTTCACCGAAGTCAGTTGAAGATCGAGAGTTGATATCGAAGACTCCACATGCGAGCACGGTTGGGAACTTGATGTACGCGATGGTATGTACGAGGCCAGATTTGTCACAGGCGATGAGTATGGTTTCGAGATACATGCACGATCTAGGAGTGAGTCATTGGGACGTCGTGAGATAGATTTTGAAGTACATTCGAGGTATGCTCAATGTTGGTTTAGTTTATGAGCGGGACACTACAGGTGGGAAGTTATGTATTGGCTACATTAATTAGGATTATGCCAGGGATTTGGATAAGCGCTAGTCTATGACGGGGTATGTGTTCACTTTGACCCGTGCGTCGATGTGTTGAAGATGCACCTTACAGTCTACAATGGCTTTTTCTATGACAAAGGCAAAGTATATGGTAGTTACGGAGGCTGTGAATGAGGGGTTATTTGGCTTCGAGGACTTTTGGAGGAACTTGGTATATTGTAGAGGTCCGTTACTATTCATTGTGATAGCATGAGTGCTATCTATTTGGCGAAGAATCAGGTTTTTCATGCGAGGACGAAGCATATTGACGTTCGTTATCACTTCGTTCGAGATGTTCTTAAAGATGGCGATGTGAAAATTGTGAAGGTCCACACGAAAGATAATCCGACGGATATGATGACTAAGGTGGTTCCGAGCAACAAGTTTGATTATTGTAGAAGCTTGTTGCACATTCGTGATTGTTAAGGCCATTGATGCCCATTTGGATGAACTATAGGCGGCTTGATCCCTTGGGAGAGGGGGTACGTAGGCAACCACATTGGTGCAGCCGAATTTGGTGAGACAACACATTGGTGCTCATTTTGGTGTCGGCTCAGTTTTGGGAATGCTTTGCCGAGGTGGAGAATTGTTGGATAGCAAGATTCCTAATCTATTTTTGGTAACATGAGGTTATTAGGAGTCATAATCTATTTTTGTAACATGAGGTTATTAGGAGTCATAATCTATTTTTGTAACATGAGGTTATTAGGAGTCCTAATCTATTTTGGTAACAGGTTATTAGGATTCCTAATTTTTGTTTTTTGTTTTAGGATTCCTACTCTGTTTTGGTTTTAGGTTTCTATATATATGGAAGATTAGGATCAATCAAAAGGAGGAGAGTTGTAATCAGATATTAGAGAGACTTTTGAGCATTGTGAGAGTAAGATATTGTGAGCAAGTTAAGAGCTTTGATTGAGGGTTAGTTTGTGAGTTTTGTGAGATTGTAACCCTTTGCACTCTCCTTGATTTAGTGGAATCTCCCCATCCTCTCCCCGTGGACGTAGGCAATTTGCCGAACCATGTAAAATTAGTTTGTCTCGCTTTTGTGTGATTTGTAATAGCTTATTTAGGTTCCCTCGACAGGTCAGTCCTAGAACTGATGAGAGGAAGAGCTGATATCCCACTTTGTTGAGATATTTTGCTTAAGGTTCTTGTTTCCTTTGTGAAACAGGAATTTCTATTGCGACCTGACTCTCTTGTTGTGCTGTCGAAGTACTGCCGAAATTTCCACTGCACGCAACAATTCTAAACTTAATCCGAAAATCATATGTTCAAAATTATACAAGTATCATACTTTATTTACACTAGATGGAGTTATCATAACTTGAAGTTGAAAATATTGTTGATCAATTTGTAAATTTTTTTTATTATTTATTAATTTGATATCTTGTCTTTTATTGATTTTTATAAAGTGTGGTTATTGGTTAACTCATGTTCCTCTTTAAAATAGTAATAGAACACAAAATACCATAAAAACATATAGCATGTCAAGATCTATAAATTTTAAAGAAAACCTTTCCTATTGTAAAACATGGACTGCGATACATAAAATATTAATATATTATTTACACAAATCATCTGAAATATCATCTCAAATTCTCTTCTTTTTATAAAATTTTTTTTTGATAATTCCATTGAAATTCCAATGGGTTATTAAGATTATCCTAGGAATAATATATTTGGATTCTTAATATTATTTTATGAATATTTTGCAATCATATACACACTTTTCTAATTAAATTGAAATTCTAATGCAAACATCACAAGATTGAGGTACTTTTTAGTTCATCTAACTATGATATTTTGTTTGATTGCTTCATGTTGTTGGGTTTAACTCAATGTACTATTTAGTTCATACTATATCTCAAAATAATAATAATAATAATATGTTAACGTATACAAAGAAATAGAAAAGAACATATGTAAAGAAAAAACAGATCTACATGACCTTCCAAGCTAATGATGTGGGTTCAGTTCCGCTAATAATGCAGGTTCAATTCCCTCTGGCAACATACTGGTATATAGTTAACATACTGGTATATAGTTACAAATAAATATATTCACCGAGCAAGTAAGGTAAGACCAATATAATACTAATAGAACAAATTTTCAAAACAGGCCGATTTACTGTTTAATTTTTTAAAATCGACCGTTTTTTTTTACCAAAACCGACCCGATTTTGTGATTAGCAGGCTAATCACTATCCTAAATAGTCGGGGTTGCCAACCCCGACTATTTAGGATAGTGTTTAACCCTAATTAAAAGCCTTAAACCCTAAAAATTAATGTCCTAAATAGGCGGGGTTGGCAACCCCGACTATTTAGGATGATGATTAGCCTGCTAATCACAAAATCGGATCGGTTTTGATAAATAAAACAAAAAACAGTCGATTTTGAAAAATAAAACAGTAAATCAGCCTGTTTTGAAAATTTGTTCAATACTAATACAGCCGCGCAAAATAATAAGTACGTTTTTTTTTTGCAGATAACAACAAATGATGGTAGAATTTAGTCTTGATTCATACAGCTAAAAAATATAAAGGGTTAATTGTGGATATTCAGAATAATCTTATTGCGAATGTACAAGCAGAAGATACGCATCAAATGTCATTACATGAAGAAAATAAATAATAATAATAATTCACGCAAAGCCAACAAACACAAGTAGGAGTACAACACTCTGTACCCTGAACTTGTATACAAAGACAGCTGGAGGAAAAAGAGCAAGAAAAAAAAAGGACCAAAAAGAAAAAGAAAAACACTGGCTTGTGCACATAAAAACAAAAAATAGTGTTGTATTCTCTTATGTATACATCATTCAATAAATATGTATGCATACAAAGGTCAAGAAAATTTTTCTACATATACATATAATTCCACGCAAATCCTTTCTCATGCACCGCCAACAAATAAATGAAGGTATCACTAAACTATACAACAATTATCCAATATACAATAGCCATCACATCTCAAGAGTAGCAAATGGAGCAGAAAACAGCGCAAAACAAAAACAAACTCACAAATCAAATTATATAAATATATCGCCCATACTATGCCTGCACTATCATGTTAGATTAAGCTCCTAAGAGCTCCTCGTTCATCTCTGTACAGTATGATCTTGTTATTTAGCTGGTATTGGTCTCAGTCAGGATTTTGTCAGTGATCTTTTGTACATTTAGCGCTAGTCTGGCTTCGTGTACTCGAGAAGCATATGGGGTGACCGATAAATCTTTACAAGCGTCCAGTAAAGGACTTCTTCAACTTCCAATTCTCCCTCTGCTCTTGCAGCATAAATGTCCTCACAGATTGCTATTAATCTGCAGCAAAGCAAATTTTTTATGTCATAATTACAAGCGCTAATTGCAGCTATACCCCTGTAATTTGACGATCATCTGACTACGTTATTAGCAATTACACCTCCTGAACTTCAGATGACATTATTTCTGCAGTTGGGTAGAGATGTCATATGGGGATCACGTGATAAACATTACTTTTTTTTTCGCTGCAGTTTAAATGGAAGAAGACTGATTTGCCATCTAAATAGTAAGGGCAAAAAGGTAGTGTCATCTGAGACCTGGGGGTGTACAAGCTAATCAAGAAGTTACTAACCCTATTTTTAAAGACAAAGAGATAGTTTAACTGTAAATAAACAAACAAAAATATAGCATTTAGATTGACTGTCACCAATATGAATGAAGCTGATTCATGAAATAAACCAAATGAATCAAAATAAGGTAAATGATACAGGAATTCATGGAGAAATATTATTTATCTTTCAGTTTATGCTAGCAGTCTAGCGAATGTTGCTCACATTGGACCATCTTTGATTATCTTAGATGTCTGTGGTATATATGTCTCAATTCTCTATGATATAAGAAGTCAATAAAAAGATAAAGACTCCTTTCAGCATCAATTTTGTTCAGAAGTTCATGCAAACCAAGAAGCAACATTTAGAAAATCTTCCAGAATAAGAGAGAAGTCTAGAAGAAGGCTGCAGTGACCGACATTTATTGCTGTGGTGCATTCAAATTCATCTCTGAGAAAAAAAAATACAGTCTTGGAGACATTCCTTACATTCTATGTTACTTGGGTACTTCTATTTGTAAGCCGTACCCATATCGGATCCATACCCGCACCCATAACTGTAACCATACCCAAACTTCTAGGACACTTCTTGAATATATGCACACATTTGTTCAAGCTTATACTCAATTACATACCACATGTTTTAATTTACAACACTCATACACTTCTTGTATGTATATTCTACACTTACACATCTATTTCTAATATATTGATCTTATGTAAATGAAAAAAAAAATACTTATCTTATGTAAATTATTAATGTTAAAACATATAGATATACATAACATACCATGTCCCTGTACCCTACTTTTTACAAATTTGACGTGTCCCGTACCCGTACTGTACCCATGCAACTTTAACTTACATTAATATGATCACAACGCAAACTGTGAGACATCAACCAACAAATTTAAGAGATGCAATTTTTTATTCCCATGCAATATATATATATATATGCGTGTGTGTGTGCATCAGGAAATAATGTGTATGAGGTAGCAGCTCATTTTGCAAATGAGCTACCAAGAGACAGCCATGTGGCAAGGCCCACCTTGCTAGTAACATCAAAAGGTGTGGACCTCACCACTCATATCTCTTGGTAGCTCATTTAACAAAATGAGTCGTCATCTCATACTCATCCTTCCATATGTATGTGTGTGTGTGTAATAAGTTGATTATCAGAGAAACCTAAAACAAAAGTAACATGGAGTGCCGTGGACTAAGAAAAAATGTTGAAAGAACTTTAAGATGGAAATTTTTAAGTAGACCCATTATAATGAGAGGTAGGCTTGGTGTGATTTATATGCCATGACTATGTCAAGCATATTATGTTTCGTGTCTATTTACATAGCAGACACTATAAACAGGTTAACACGTACCAATCAGAAGATAGAATGTGTGAATTCAAAAACAAACAAAAGGTTACGCAATGCTAGAGACTTGCATATTTATTAATCACATGAGACATGACTATTCACAAATAAGAAAATCAACTTAATACAGAAAATACTTTCCCCAGCACTTATCGCTAATAACGACCCATTGGTGACGTATACACATAAATTATGAACTCCTAAGGAATGAAGGTGTTATATCCTTGGGCTTCACAGAACCATGCATTAATATGTATAAGTTGAAATGTTGGCAAAATATACCTGTCACAAGAAGGAAGATTCTCATAAGGTATTCTCATCCGTAGATCAGAACATTGAAGTCTGATAAATCGACCAACTGCTAGCACAAATGTAATATAAATGCCCCAAATGCTGAACTTGCTAAGAGTTTCCCCGAGAATACCCTCTGAAAGAATTACAAACTCGATCAGGAACCAAACCAAAAGGAAAAACTATATTATAGCATCAGCAGTTACATTATATACACACAGACAGATCAACATAATCCATATCTGACCACGTATCATACAAAAGCCATACGATTAGGATAAGGTAATTTACTGTGAGTATAATTCAGAATTTTCAATTTCTTCCCTTTTTTCTTCCAATTATTTCTATTTTCTTTTGTCAAATTCCTTGATTCAGTTATAGATCAGGAAAGCTTATGCTGCTAAGCGACTTCTTTTGGACAAGCCTATAAACAAATCAAATCAAGGTAAATAGTGCAGTATTCATATTGTATTCATTATTACAATCTTTATTCCACACTCTTCAAGTTTCTTCGAACCGAATTCAAATTCACAAATATCCTTCAGTATTCGTCAAATATTTGTTGGATATCAAACTATAACTATTTGAGTAATATTCTATAATTTATGAATATATAATATTTAATTAAGAAGAATTTTATTTTGTTTAAGAGATACTTTAATTTGAGTAAAATTTGTTTATCTAATAATATCAAAATTAATAATAAGAAATTATTCTTTTATAGTGATTGTGTACAAGTCTCTAATTAAAATGTTTGATTTGAGTTGAAACTCTTAATTCTCTCAAAAAAGTAGAGAATCTAGAATCAAAAAATATAAGGGATAAAAATGTAACATTGTTTGTACTCTCTTAAAGTACAAGGGATTGAACTCTAAACAAACATTTGATAAGCAAATGAATCAAATATGTTAATGATCACATTGATAAGCAAATGAATCAAATATGTTAATGATCACATTTGATTTATTTAATATACAAATAAATAAAATTTATTTGATTTCTTTAAAATGATCTTTCAAATGAATAGTTGGAAAAATAAATACCAAACTATCTGATATACATTCAATCAACTTTGGTTTGTACCAGTAAAGTCTATTTTGTCTTGAATCGTTGTCTTTTTGGTGACTTCATTGTTCTGTAGTCTTATATTTTTTACTCTTTACTACTTTGGTTTGTACCAGTAAAGTCTATTTTGTCTTGAATCGTTGTCTTTTTGGTGACTTCATTGTTCTGTAGTCTTATATTTTTTACTCTTTACTACTTTTTGATATTATGAAATTCAATATGTAACATTAAAAAGTTCAAATCTACGCAATTTCCAGTAATTTCTTGAGTCGGTGCAAAATCAGTTATGCGTCGTACAATCCCGGACAAAACACACAGGTGTTTTAGTACATTGCTCTTCGACATGATTCGCCCAGCCAGGAACTTATACTGATTAAAGAGGACTGACATCAGGTGACAACGGGTTGAATACTTCTTTTAAATCTTTCATGATCTCACGCTTAATAAATCATAATCATATTAAAAATGCATCCCATGAATAAAAAATCTTTACTGATCTGACAAGATGGAAATTGCGGAAGTACAGCCCATAGATCATCTAATGAACTTAATAGTTTAGCAAACTGTTAGAACAAAATATAGGAACGATGACCCATAAAGTGCAACAGTACAAGGAAGAATAAACACTAAACTAGAGTTTGAGCAAAGTTTAAGATCATACGCGGTGTTTCCTCAGATACAACAACGGCCATTGGTCCAGTCAACCCATTGCACGCTGACATATTTGATACACCAAAGTCATAAAAGGACCACCATGGAGGAGAACCACGATTTAAGAAAAGGTTGCCACTAACTGACGAAGTATCCTGTGAATGTGATAAGCAAATACTTTTAGAGGGGCGGATAAATAATGGATGATCATCAAATAAATGCTAAATAAAATAGAAACCATTTCCTGTTATTGAACTAAATGCTGGTATAAAAATATGGGAAAAGAGAATCTCTGCATACTGTTTGTTCAAGACGCCTCACTTCACCAGAGCTAGTAACCCGAAAGTATCTAGGATAAGCATCAGTGAGTGGAAAACTCTCAGCCGTTCCATTCAGTACTTCAATGACTTCAATTGGAGTTGGAAGATTTCCCACAGATAACTCAGATTTCACAGCTTCCTTTCCTTTAGGCCTCTCCCTTGTGAAAATCCAAGTGAAAATAATATCCATTTTAACAAGGGAAGTAATGTATCTATCTTTAACAACAGGAGGGATCAGCCACAAAGTGCTCGCATCATCTTGGCAGCAGATCAACTGAATATCTTGAACATTATATGCATTCAGATAATTTTTAGGGTCGATTTCCTCTCGGAACTCTTCAAAATGCTTTGAGGAATGTCTTTCACATAAAGAGGTTTGGAAGAGGGTCAACCTTCCACCTGCAGCTTTGATGTCAATCTGAACACTGACATCTTGAATGGGGTTTGCAATGTTTGTTGGGTTACCACTGCTGTACATCTGTCAGAAGAAATGTTTCATGCTGTTTAGTTGTAGGCAGAAGCCATTGAGTGCTAGTTTGAAAAGAGAAAACTTCAGAACAAGAAGGGAGAAAATAAGACGTTCATAAAAAAACAACTCCGAACCCGGTGAGGAAGGAACTAAATGGCCATAACTCATAATAAACAAAGAACTAAAAGTAATTACTCTTAAGACACAAGAATGAATATAAAAATTGCATCAAAATAGAAACAACTCCAGAATAAAAATCTGGTACAAGTGTGAATAATGTGAATCGTAGAGGGTGTGCAGCGTAAACTTGGAAGCATCTAGAAGGAATCAATCAAATCACAATTCAAACAGTTGTGATGGGCATATAAGAGAGGTAGTATACGGTCCAAAATACCCTTATATGAGCATGTAAATTTAGTTATGGCCTTGCAGGCAGCATCAGCTTGTTTACAAGTATGGAAAATTTAAGCAGAGAAACACTAATGATAAGCAAAGCGCTTAATTAAGCAACGGAAACAAAGTTAGAAGTCCAGTATCTAAAGCAATTAATCAGCTCTGAGCATGCATCTAAATAGAACAATGCTTCCGGCAGCTCAAGCTTACTTTCTTCTTTTCATAAGTCAAGTATTATCTCCTTAAAAATACCTTTAGAGCAACTCAAATCCCTTGATTAACAAAAGAAAAATCAATGAAATTAAGTAACATAATTGACTAGATTGTTAATAGGCTTTAAGAGGAAGACAGTTGAAAATGTATACATGGGTATTTAGCTACTCAATTTCTACTAAAAGAGTTCCAACAACTATGTATGCGAGAGGAAAAAAACTGATTTACAAGCAAATCAGGTCATGTATCAGAAACGTACCAGCATAGGGGCCCAGATAACACAAATCAATATGAAGAATAAACATATTCCACTGCAGAATTTGGTCATTTTAGGTTGCTTTTGCCCTTGTTTATGTCCAGCTCTATTTAAATCAGCATCACATTTGACAAGAAACAAGCTCGCATTGATGTCCTCCAACTATACAGTAAAAACATATCAGACTTGGTAATAAAAACTAAATAATACACCTCTAAAAGTTCAACGGCACATAAATTGATAGACCAACTAACCAAGTGACTTTGCACCAGATTACTTAAATTAATCACACAAAACCAGAACTAGACATCAGCAACTTATTCAACTCTTTCATTAATGCTAACAGTGATACTTAGACACAGCACCACTGTACCTTACTCATATGGTATTAACAATAATTTTCAAGATATTACTGAACAAAGTAGTTAATACATCCTTTGCCAACTACATATCTAAATGCTTAGACTTTCTAATTTCCCAAACAGCCAACAGGTATCATTTAATTTGATTCACATTACCCAGACCACAATTTACTAAATACAAGATGAGAGAAACTAGACACAACCTATTTCTGGTTGAAGTGCTCATGATTACAAATCTGAAATACATCATTGGTGACTGGGTATATAAGAATAAGAATAAATTTAAAATAATCAGAGAAATTATATGCAGTGATATGTATAGACATCAGCAGAGTTGTTGGGATAGTGAATTGATCTTACCTTTAGCCAATCGTACATTGTTAGAGATGTGGAAGTGCAGGACCAATCAAGTACGCATCGCAGTTCATAGAGAAAAGGTAAAGCACGATAAAGTCGGAAGCCCAAGTAGTTAACTTGTGTAACTTTACTAGTCAAAAATTGCCTGTATAAAGTGCTCTTATTAGGAATTCCATAGCGAATTTGTATTGCCTGAAGTGCGAATGAAACTGATTTTGTGAGGAAGATAGCACGAATTGCAAATCCTCCAATTCGTTTGTTTGGTTCCATGTTCCAAGCATACTCAGTGACTGAGTAAGTAAACAGAACTAGGTTGAAAAGGAAGAAAATAACCTTCACTGTAGCAAAGGAACAAAGGTATATAATACGATCCAGCACTATTAAGAAAAAAAGAACCTGCAAAAGAAGGAACAGATATTCAGCAAAGGTATCTTATACTAACCTACTAAATATATGTTGATGTTTACAGGCAATATTGGGCTTCATCAGCATTCATTTTTTCAACAATGTAACACAAAAAGTTTGTTTATACCATACACTTACCATTAAGATGAAAACAAACTCTTTAGGAAACTGATCCTCAATCTGATAAACATCAATAAATTTGTTGATGTTTTTTATGACCGACTGATAAAACATAGCAACCAGAAAGAAAACTGCCAAATCTGCCCCAAATATATATGCATATAGGTCAAGTTCTCTCCTTCCTCCCCCAATTACAGATATAACAGGATAAGGAAAATCAATCTCTTCAAAAAACCCAGCACTTTGTCCTTTGAGAATCTCAGCAGAAACATCTGCAGCTGGAGTCAATGATCTATACCAATCCACAGTCTGACACCCTACCAAAGAAGAAGCATAAACAACTTCAAGGACAGCAACTGCTACATCTTCATGTTCTTGACTTCTTTCAATGCTTTGAATTCTAACTCTACTAGCAGAATGGCATGAAGTTGGAATTTTAGTTTCACATCTTGTTTCATGAGCTAGCATAAGCAACTGATTTATTCCTGTTTCAATCTTCTCTGGTTGAATACCATCCTCTGGCCAGTCACTAACTTTCATTGACAACTGCACAAAATATGGAGGTGCTTCTGAACCTTGCGTTAGTGACCTCCAGTACTTCGAGAAACTTCGTGATATAACCTTTACCATGTTCCAAACAGGTGAAAGAATATGGTTTAATCTGTCCCTCCAACTGTAGCTTGTTCTGTGCTCTTCTTGATGCCGATTTCTCCTATTTAAAAGATTAAATTCAGTCACAGGTGCCCATTCACCGTCCTTAGCAGTTATTGAACTTTGCAAAAGGGTTGATATATACACCATAAAGAGAGGTAGGGTGCTAATAACAAAGGATGCAGATATTTTCTCTTTCGGAAACCCTAACCACCTCAAGATCATGAAATTAATATTTAAACCGCAGTGCTGGATGATGATCTGATAGAAATACTGAAGCAAAATATTGAACTCTGTGTAGATAAGCATGATGATCCAGAAGAAATAACTAGGACCAGAACTTACACAAAGAGCATACAAGAAAAGAGCTGCAAGGTAGACCATGGACATCAAACTGAAGTTCCATAGGAAAGCAATTATAAAGCAACAGTAACAAACAACATCATTGTTTGATCTCATCTGTGACCATATATAACGAAAGATCCTTCCAATCTGAAGGCTAGCTGTAGGCGTTGATGTCCCACTACTAGAACGAAGTGAATTAGTGCGATCCAGTTGCCCATACCCTGAGTTTTCATTCTCAATTTCATCATGGATTCCATCTTCTGCAGAAGAGTGGCCATTGGAGTCTGATTCTTCGGGCTCAATGTTCAAGAAACTAACAATGTTTGTAACTGCTTGATTACCAAAAGATTGCACTTGAGAAACACCGTCACCTAATAGCTGCACAGCAGAGATTAGTGGATTTTCCACTCCCTTTCCCTTAATTTTTTTAATTCTATCTGCAGTGAGATCAGAGGATCTGTGCATTGTAGGGACTTCAGTTATTTCAGACTGAGAATCTAAGGAATGCCTCATGTAGTCCATTGTCAATAAACTTTCACTTTTCTGACTTGCAGGTGACTCCTGAAGCTCAGAAGCCCCCTGATTACGTAAATCATTCTTCAACATATCCGGCAAAGGAAAGTCTAAGGAATTATTAAATTCTGCATCAACGTTATGGTCCTGTTTGGTGGGTGAAATGTCATCGACATTGGATACCCTGTTAAATTTGTCCATACTTAGAGAAGAGTTCCTTCTATGCCGGAGACCTTCACTCTTTGGTGAGGTGTTACCAAAAGTTGCACCAGAATTCATGCTGTTAAGCTGACTTTGTAGATTTAACATCTCAGATTTCATTTTCTCCACTTGCAAGTTGCGTAATCGCTTTTGTTCTTCAGATTTACGGATATGATGCAACTGTGCAGTTTTCCATGCAGCTCTTTTCTCTTGTTCACGAACCATAGCACCAATTTGTTCTGCCTCAAGGTATCTTGCCACATAATCAAAACCACCAGAGTAAAACATGTATGATTGCATAGAGACTAACAAAAAGATGACAATTTCAACAAATGCCGACCTTGATGTAATCCGGAAACCATAGTCATACTTGTAAAGTCCGATAACCTCATATATGTAGTCAACCGTGTCACATTTACCAGAAGTGAATTCACCAAGATAAGGAGACTGATAAGCAAGAGAAAGGACAATGAGTGCAAAATTATACAGGCGCAAATACCGGAAAATTTTGTTCTTCTTCTTCAGTATTTCTAGTCTCATTCTGAAGAATACCAGTGCAAAACCAAGATAACCAAGGTGCAAAATGTCATACTCCAGAGTTCCAGTTATAAGAATCAAAGCAAGAACAATGTCCAACAGATGACAATACACATATAGTTTAAGATAATCGAGAAAGGTCCAGAAACTTTTTGTTTCAAATGAGAGATCCCTCCAGACAAATGAATTTTTCCTTTGCGATATCATCTGAAGGTATGTGTTAGTCTCTGAGAAACCAGTGAAATAGTCAGATCGGAGCTTAAAAGAAGAGAAGATAAAAACAGCATAGTAGCTGACAAGCATCAGTGGATCATCAACAACTATCCCTGCATTAGACAAAAAGTTTGCTGGTCAGTTACAATTACAGAATGGTTAAAGAAATAGAGTTCATAGACCCTTGCAGAATAACGAATATCATGATGAAGACTTAATTACCAAGCCAGCATTTTGTGCAATAATTGAAGTAATGGCTTGAACTTCTCCAGCAATCATGGCAGCGGATGATCATATCTCTAGGAGTATGAATCCAAGGTATCAAATCTTTCCAAATAGCAAAATACTCCAGTATGAGGATCGATGCAAAGAGAAAAACAAATATGGGCCACAATTTCCTAATAGCCTCTCTTTTCAGAAATATGCATGTGATAAGGCACATGATATAAAACATTGATATCACATTCAGCACGGTGAAACTCGCCACAAGTAAAGCAATCATATTTATCTCAAGACCTCGTATTTTGAATAGATTTTCCATCCAGAATTTCAAATAGATTTTTAGAGTAAGCATTTGCATTTCAAACCTCTCCTTTTTCAGAGCAAGGATGCGCTTCTTGTTCCACTTATGACTCTCTCTAGAACTTCCCCATATATATCCAAATGAATATTTCCTAGCATTATTGCTCGCTGAGGTTCTTCTAATGGTAGACTCTGAATCTGAGACCTGATACAACTCAGAGAGGGATGGCTCTCTCATCTTATTGAGCCCATGTTGGGCAGATGAACTGGAATTTACTGACGGCATTTTATCTTCAGTATAAGACAACGTACTATTTGAAGTGTTGCCTCCTGCTACGAACAATTGGCAAGGTTCTTCCCACTTCCCTTTGTTTACCAAAGATCTTGGCATCGTCCCCAACCAGTGGAAAACGTTGTACTGGAGAGTACATGCAACTATTACCAGAATTTTTCCCCTCAAGCCAGACTCCAAACCCCAAAAGCCAGATTCAAAATACCTGAAACCAAGGAAAACTGACAAGCCATAGAGCTGTTGACCAGGAAACATATGAGCCAGCTTACCCCACATCTGGAAAAGATATTCCAAAGCAACAAGAAATCCTGTGTAGACTAAGAACAATTTTGAAGGAATCCGAGAAGCTTTTGGCAATGTTGAACAAATGATCAGACCCAAGAGATAAAGGAATCCAAACGCGCTAATCGGTGACAATGAAGCATAAAATACAGAAATAGACAATATTTTCTCGCTATGCCAAATAAGGAATCTTCGGATAAACCCAAGGAATCCCCGTTCTGATGCCTCAGAAGAATCCAATGTCATATTATACTTATTCTGTCTCCTTTCATAGCTGTAAAGTTGCATCACAATTAAAACAGCTAAAGACTCCCAGACATTCTCCAACAAAGAGGCTTCTGGATTGAATCCTAAATCAGGATACAGATCAACCATCTTCAATACCCATGACTGAAGACTGGGAGAAATGCTCAAGCTGTAAGTGAAGACAAACACTATTGTGGCGTAAATTTTCAAGGGAAGCCAGAGTCTCCTTTTTGTCTTTTCTACCAACTGCCTTCCTATTATCCAAAATAGAAGGAAAAACAGGAAACCAAAGGATATATAATTTGGTGTCACCAGATATAATGTGAGAAGAATAGTTATGAAAGCCACATATGTGCCGTATGAACGGTACGTAGACAAACATTTCTGACCAATCTGACTGAGATATGTTGCTATAAGCTTCTCTGGTAAGAAAAAAAGGGGGGGGGGGGGGGGGGGAGGTTAGAAAACTAGTAACACTATTAATCATGACATGCAAATAACACGCACGAGTGTGGGGTTGGGGGGTGCGGATACATGTTCATAATGCCATTCTTTGGAACTTAATGACATACCACGTGAAGAGTTGACAGATTGACTGTCAATGGAACATGAAGAGGCATATACAGAAAGCAAAACAGATTTGCTCAACCCAGCTTTCAGGATGCTGAATCCGAGAGGAGGAGAAGGAGTACGTTGCACAATAGCAGATAATGAAAAAAGCATTTTCAACCCATGGTTTTGTAATGTACAAAAACACAGCAACAAACCTATCCCAATAAAATCCTTGAAACTAGTGTGACTTGGGACTCCTGTAAAGTGAAGAACAGACAGCATGAGAAATTTTTTCCAATTGAATAGCATAGCAAGAATGCAACACTAGAGTAATGCAGGAGATTAACAGAATTTTGTTACACTAGAAACAGAACCATGTTGATGACATATGAACCTACAATTCGCAAATAAAAATACAAATAGAATTCTGTATAGTTAAAATGATATATCATGGAAAAAGTACTTAACTTACAGTGACACCAAAATATGGTTTAGGGTATTGACATAACCATTGTTTTAAATATCCCAACATGGCCCAATATATTGCCTGATATATCCTTTTATAGGGCTTGTTGCAACCGATATGGTCTCTAAATATCATTTACTGCTTTTTGGCTAGTTTGCGCGATATATGGCCGACATATCAGCCGATACATTGGCCGATATATCCTTTTATATGCTTGTCGCAAAACGGTATATCGCATTTGGCAATTTTTCGGCGAGGTATCATGATTTTCCCATTATATCAAATGACATTTCGCCTACAAAAAACCAGACAAAATGGTGCAACGTTGATTTGTACTTTTGTTTGTTTTACAAGGTTGACTAGTGATCCTAAATACAAATTACTTACATTTTGTATGCTTAAATTTCATTATGTATGTTGAGATTACATCTTAGTGCATTATACTATATATGCAAACCTCCATAATGGCATTCTGATTTACCACATATCCCAGTATTTCCCCAATATCCACAATCCAATATGAATTTTGGCCATCTAATATTTTCCCGATATCCGATATTTAAAACCTTAGACATAACTCATATTTCAAGAACTACAGTATTCCAAGAAATGCACTGGATCTGTTATTCAATAACTGGGATTTATATTTTATTCTAGTTCATTCCATATATTACAGATCTCAGGACAGCAGAAATAGGTAATTTTCCGTTTTCAGTTTGTTTTCTAGTGAAATTACACACTTTTTAGGTAACAAGAATTTCAACATTTCTCCATGTGCCTGTATTTTATATTCTGACAGCAAAAAATGGACTATATTCTGTTTGAATGATTTGCTTGGTGTTAAGGCAGTGTCACTTTGTATTCAGAATTAATACTGTGTTATTGATTGTGAGACTATATCAATGGTAATAAAAATGGTTAGATTCTAAAACATTAATATTGTTAACATATTTATAAGCATAAATCTGAAAATTCATCATCCTTCTCACTATATCAAGCATGGGTTTTGATGTAAAAAACACATATATATAAAGGTATCTGATGTGCATCTATGTACATACATGGAAGGTGTTAAGGACTAGGTGCCTAGACTGAAAGCTTCAGTGTGGTTTCAGCCTCTAAATAGGTGACACAGAGGGCGTGTTTTGCATAGATTCATACAATATTGTTACAATATTGTGTGCAGTCTTAGGGTATGTCTCAAAACTTCTATTGCATAAAACACATTTCTATTGACAGAAAAAAGAACAATAAAATTTGCAATCATCATATCCCTTATTGACAAAGTTCTGAATATGTTTTATTTCCTACTTTCTAGAAAGGTTTCATAGATTAGTAAAAAATGATGAAGATGACTGGACTCAAAGTCATAGTGAGGACTGATCAATTAGTCTATTGCATGCATATGACAACCAAAAAAGTAATCTTTAAGCATAATAAACCAGTACTTCACAAAGAATTGAGTTAAAACAGACTATCCATCACAATGTTGTATGACACTGAATAATAAATGTAATGAAACGATATTATCCAATTTGATAAATCATATTGTTATCCATAGGTTATGGTGTTCATATAGTTTGATATACTACATCTGTTTCTTGGTATCTCATTTTGCTATCTCATTTTGCTAAATGAGGTGAAAAGTTCATCTCTCGCTCGTCCACACTCACACGTGCGGGCATGCACCCAGAAACACATGTGCGCACACACAAACAAAAACACACACACAGAATGCAAGATAGAGACACGCACAGACAATTATGTGCCTCTAAGTGCTTCCAATTAGAGAGTGAAAATTTTATTTTTGAACAAACAAAACAAGCAGCAATTAAAAACAAAAAAATACGAAGGCTTACCTAACTGTGACAATATTGACAATGTTAAGGAACCGCTCTGCTCCACAGTATCAGAAATTAGATTCAGCTGAAGGATATACAAAAGAGAAAAATGTGCCGCACAGAAAAGAACCAGAGCCTGACGTGTACTTCTAGTAATGGAATGGCTCAACAAGTAGACCAGAAAGAAGCACACTAACATACAAAAAGAAAGAAATCAATATCAGTTAGTAACTTCCTCATTTATTATTTTGAAATCAATATCAGTTAGTAACTTCCTCATTTATTATTTTAAAAAAATGCAAAATACAGCTAGATGTAGCAAACATAGATAATCATCATATAGAGCAAATTAAGCTAGAGATCTTTGAACTAAAAAACGTATTTAAAAAAAAGATGAGAAGACACATCATACAGCCAATACCAAGTGATATTTCAAACCTATTGCATCTACATGTTAACATTTCCCTTCTGAAGATGGTAAGCTTGCAGTGTAACATGTTTCAAAATGTATTTTTTTTTGCAAGTCACTATTGTATTGCAGCATGACTTTGGCATTTTCTGATTAAACTCTTCATCTTTTACCAAGTTGAGAGATTACAGATGGTCTATACTTGTATTGTTCAATAAAGGAATGTACTATCGCAGGTAATTTTTTCGTCATTTTTGTTATCCGCAACTAAGCTTCTGTACAATAGCATGGCCTTAGCATTTGCTGATCAAACTCTTCAATCTTCATCCTGTAACCCAGTTGTAACACTATAGATGGCTATTACTGATGTTGTTCATCAAGGAAAACAAGTTGTATCTGCTAATGAACTGCGCCATACTATGGCTTTCGCATATGCTGACCAAAGTCCTCAGCTTTACCCAAGATGTGAGATTATGGATGGCTATTACTGAAGATTGTTTGAACAAGGAAATGCATTATTATACATTTTCTCATCATATATATGCAAACACACAAGAGAGTACCTAAAATCTTACATTGTTACCATTATACATCCAATTTCGCTTCTCTGAGCATTGGATTTATATTGCATCACATAGTCAGTTTCAACAATGAAGATGTTTGAAAAAGATTATTGTTAACTTACACTATGGAATATACTCAGGAAAGTCTAGGCTAACTGCTTTGTGTCTCTTGTATGCATGCGTTGCAAGAGAATAGACATAAGTAGGCTTGACTTAGTAATGGCTTATAATAATAATAAAAAATCTTTCAGCTTTTCTATTGACAATTTAAAAAGAAATTTTATTTAAAAAGGAAGTGCTGTCCATGCAAATTGTATTAGTGATACACGTAGCAGGTAGCATCCCTAGAACTAAAGCAGAGACTTGACCAGATCATTTAATAAGATGATCATAGATTCATAATACACAGAAAACAGGCTATACACTCGACAACTTAAAATTTTATGAAGATGAGGAAGGAATGTTTCACCATACTATATACGGCATGAATATAGCCCGGCTTCATAACACGAAGAAATATCAGTGCCAAAGTGATAGCACGTGAACACTTGCGTAGCCCCCATGCTATAGTAGCTATTATCAAAACCTTGGTATCCTCTTTCTCTGCAAAAAGTAAAAAAGAAAAGGTAATAAGACTCGAGATAACGAAGTTTTGTTGAAGGTGTATCTATTATTATAATGACCTTAAGTTAAACAAATTACTTTGAGAAAATACCAGACATAACTATACAGCTGGATTGCAACTATTGTGTTTTTTTCCCTTTAAATTAGGTAGCCATTAATTCACACTATGTAAGTTATGACAGAAACAAGAAAATAATAGCTAGGTGGAGAGATCAGGTGCAACATGACAGAAGAAAGTGGGCAAAAGGTAACAGATGAGAATGATAAAGATGAAAATGATAAAGATGAAAACGCAGTTAAGAGATGTTGACACAGGAATAAACCTCTTCTGGACTTGGATTACGGTAGGTAGATCTTCATTGACTATATTGATTTAGCAGAAACATACATAAACAGTCAACTTTGAAGTTGGAAACTGAAAGGAAATGAAATCTGGTCCAGCCAGACTTACCAAACCAATTTCAGAAGAAAAACATGAAAAAAAACATAAATGATTATAAAATAAAGCAATAGTAGAGGACTTAACCACACATATCCTCTTTTGCTTGAAGTGGGAAAATAAGTTATCTTCCATTTTGGAAGCAAGTAGGGGGTCCATCACTAAGAAAATAAAATAATAGTAAAGTAGAATTCTCACGTACGAAAACAAAAAAAAAAACAGAATCCAAGCAAAATCACAACATAAGTGAATTGAAATGTTAACATTGTTGTCAAGTGTGATCTCACCTTCTACAGAGTGATTATCATTTGAGGAAGAACTTCCGTGATCAGATAAGTACTGGAAAACAGAGTTATTAACAAGATTTCCAATTGCTACGAGAACACCAAGACAAAATTGTGCGAGCAGAAACAGCCCTGGTATAGGATAATGCCAAAATCCAATAGTTTCCCAAATCTCCATGTCCTGCAATTGCTCACTTAAAGCATCATATTATAATTTCATTGCTCCAATAGAAGGCAACTTTAAGGAAAAGAGCATAATACCTTCCTGAACTCTTTATTGAGAAATGTAAATGCGACATTGAAAACATATGTGCTAGCAGCCCAAACAAGAATGAAGACAAGAAGCAACCCGTTCAACCGGTGCAATCGAAACAAGGAAGGGAAGGCATACAAAATATATCCAACATAGGCTAGTAAACCAAAAGCACATATGCTAGTAAAACTGAAACTCCAAAATGCAAGAGCAAGCAGCAACACCTGTCACAGTCAACACTAAAAGTTATGGCTTTGCATGAAATATGAAACCACACATGAACTTGTCAGGATCTACTGTAAACAGTAATGCATTGGTCAACCATCCAATTGCAGTAAAAGTCCAGACATTTAACTATAGTGAATCAAGGTTTTTAAAAAAAAAACAGGTATTGCTTACAGTTCCGGCTTTTGACCCCTGCTTGAGTATGATATTGGGAGTTTAGGCAGTTTCAATAATTACAAATTAGAAATATCAGATAGCCAGTATTGGCAGGTTAAAAAAGTCAACTTTTATTAAAATACTAAAAAGTAGAAAATATAGTTAACATCACTGCAAAAATGGACTCTTTTGGATGATCAGTGGAGTGTAGATTAGGTTCGAGAACAATAAAAAATTATGCTAACTAACATTTAATCAAACTTGTTAATTAATAATAAGTAATAAGTATGGCTATATTTAAATAATTAAAATGCATCTTATTTTGAGAAAACAATACATGTCTTGGTATTTGATGAAGTTTACAGACATTCACTACTCAACAATGATCAAATAATTACAGTGTGAACAGGATTTATATTTTAGATTAGGTATAGTCTATCGAGAAGTCAGTATATATATCAGAACAATATAAAAATTTTGTTTTATTAGAAATAGTGTGGTAAGCCAATAACTTTAATTTTAATAACTTTACATCTTATTTGGGGGAATTTGTAAAATGTTTAAGAAAAAATGGGTTTTAGTACTAATTACCTTAAACATTGTGTCACCAAGCAGGTCCACATCTGGTGTATTTATATCAAAGGCCACACTGAAACCCATCTAGTCAATAGACTCCTCATGACCTCTCAGTTATCTATCCTTTTGCCTCCACTACCCCAAACACACCCCCCCCCCCATCACCACCAAAAAAAAACCCCACTCCATCCTTATCGTTAACACCAAATCTAGAGCCAGAGTAGCATGACAGCGAGGGCCAATCATGGCTAGGGCAAGGTGGCCAATGTTGTTAAGGACTAGAGTTATGCCTAAAAGGAGTTGATGAGAAGCAATTAAGGAAGGTATGGCAGTGGATAACTTCAATGGAAATGATAGCCATAACAAAACTGAATGAAAGAAAAAGATTGATATAGCTAGCCCCAAAAGTTTGAACTAGAGGCTTCAATGTTGTTGTTGTTGAGTAATCTTTCTCTGGTTATTTAAATCTACAGGACTTGTTGTGAACTTGTGATATTAGATAACAGAAATAACAAAAGAGTAATTCTGATCATTTAAATCTACAGGTAAAACATCTCATTGCATTTATTTTATGTCCTAAGGAGACAAGTTTATGAGAAAATACAGGAGCACGTAATATATGTGCATCTGTCACAAACAAAGCTTGACTACACACTTTCAAATAAATCTAATGAGGCAGACACCTTTTCTGCCATTTCTTTTACTTTAAAGTGGTGGGGATCACTATCAAATTCTCATCAACTCCGCTTATTATTGCAGGAGAAGTATGAAAACTCATGATAGTATTTCAAATGGAGTTCCTATCCCAACTCCTTCAAACACAAATATATGCATGCATATCTGCAGATATGAAAAGATCTGATACCTACCGGGAACCCATAAGTGAAGTAGTTAATGCTAAAATTCCGGAAAACAGATCCCCTTAGCAGTACATTTGTATGCCTGACACCAGACCTACAAAACGGAAATAGAAAAACCAAGATAAATGAGATATTATAGCAGTAGGAGAAACAGCACAAAAAAGTAAATTGAGATATTACAAAAACTGTATCGAGGCTGATATCCTCGAGTATGTTAAACTGCCTTGTAAGAAAGGAATGAAACACTCCCCCCTAGAATGTTCATCAGTGGCCAATAATAATTGCCAAAAAGAAATGCTAAAGAAAAAATACTGGCTGCATGATTTGCCAACAATATCTCATATTACGCATAAGATAAAACAATCTACTAAAGTGGAAAATAAAGTGTGTATTCCAACATAGTATAAGAAATACCAACACCGGTAGTCTTTTACTAGCAATATGATAATAAAGTTAAGGTCGGTCACATAAGCAGGAGATAAATCAGCTAAATAACAAAAATAAATATATATAAAATATCAAATGCCAACAAAAAGACATAATTACACCATAAGATATTTATTCCCTGCAGATGGAAAATTTAGACCTGTTGAAAATGATAGCATGGCTGTACAGGGGAGTTAACACAATATCACAACCTATATGCAAATGTAATTGAGACGATTAATTAATTTATGTGATTTCATGGGAACATTCTGCATTTTGAGCTCGATCAAGGGCAGAGAAGTTAAATTTGTGGGAGGGAGACAATGATACAACCTATACACAGCTATGATGAGCGTGTCAAAAGACTTTCCGCTTTCCAACTAACAATTTGAAGTTTGTTAGAAGAGTATTAGTTTAGCATTGGTTTAGTCACACATTGCCTATGGGACGAACTTGTAACTAATTCATTTCTATAAATAATAAAGTATAGAGTGAGGGGAGAGATCTCCAAGAAACTCTTCTCTCCAAATCTCAACATCGTATCAGAGCCTATCCCTAACTCTAACCCTAATACTATCCTAATCCAAATTCCTAAGCCTAACCCTAACCCTAGGTCAGTCACCTGTCTCCAAAACCCTAGCCGCCAAAACCCTGCAGTCGCCTCTCTCCGAAACCCTAACCCTAATTATCGCATCTTCACATCCACAGCACCCGCCGCCAAGTTCATCCGTCGTTTTCGTCCTCGTCCTCGCCATCGTCATCGTCCTCATCTTCCTCGTCATCGTCATCGCCATCATCGTCCTCATCATTGTCCACATCCTCGCCCTCGAGCTCAATCGTCATCCAATCCACATCCACAACCCGATGCTGCTCGTCGTTGATGACCGCCGCCACCATGAGGCTCTCGCTCGTCGTCGCCATGCCAGCCGCTCGTCGTTCTCTTTTTGCTTTTGGATCTAAATCAGATCTGCGAGTTGCCCTGTAAAAAAAACCTTCGGGTTCCATCTTAACCTTCGGGTTCTTAATCTTTAACCTTCGGGTTCCATGTTAACCTTCACGTTCTTGCACTTTAACCTTCGGGTTCAAAATTAAACCTTCGGGTTCTTGGACTTGTTCAGCCCACTGGCTAATTCAAAAATTATTTTTTTGAACTTGGACATACTTTGATTGTATCCATTTTGGAGTACAACTTATGGAGGGTATTGTCTTGAACTATACTCGTTTGTTTCATGATGGTTAGATCTGAGGAACTCAAAGAATTCTGAGTTAACGGTCCGGACGAAAGTTTTAAAGATATATTTTGGTAGAATCACTGATCGGAAGCTTGATGGAATTAACTATTTCCATTGGGAACGTGTTACTGAAATCTACGTGGCAGGCCGAGGTAAGACCAGCTATTTGTTGACAGACCCTCTTAGTCCGACACCAGAATCATGGACATTGGATGATAGTGTCCTCTTGCATCAAATTCTTAATACTATAGAGCTTAAAATTCAGGATTTAGTTCTTCATTGTATGACAGTGAAGGAACTTTGGTGTTTTTTTTTGTAAGATCTCTATGGGGTAGCAGCAATATGAATCGGGCTTATGAAGTAATTCAAGAGCTGTTTCATAAGAAACAGGATGGTAAACCCATGAATGATCATTATAGTGAGTTCAATCATATGGCTGAGAAACTTCGTCAAATTTTTTCTATTACTGGGGATGTAAAACAAATACAGAACCAATGGAACAAACTTATGGTATTTACCTACTTGGGTACCCTCGATTCTTACTCCTTTGCTCGACCACAAGTCATGAGGAGCTCCGCCATTAGTTCTCTGGCTGAGACGTATCACTTTCTGAAGAACATTGTTCTTGCACAAGCACTTACATCCACTGTGGATCGCTCTACGCTTGCCACTCAGAGTTGACAGTCTTATGGACGAGGGAGTCATACTGGTGATCCTGAAAGAGGTAGATGAAACTTTGAAGAGATGGGAGGTTACCACACTGGTCGTTTTAGGGACCGAGGTGGTCAACGAGGTGGCCGTGGAGGTCCATCTCAAGGCGGACATGCTCATAACGATGACTCAGTGAAGACTTATAACTACTGCCACCAGCCAGAGCATATCAAATATAATTGTCCTGAATTAAAAAATAAGAAAGCCAAGGGTGCTTACATGACCACTCAGGATAACTTCACCTCATATGTGATAGTGAAAGTCAACCACAGTCACTCTTCCATAATGCGGAGCTGCAGCGTTAATTTCAGTAATTTTAATTATTCCAGCAGTAAATTCACAAACATCATCTTCTCCTTATCTGCTAGTCTCAAAAGTGCAGGTATCCCTTTATCTTTACTTACATCGTTTTCGTCTAATACTTGGATTATAGATACATGTACCACTAATCATATGATTGGGAATCAATGTATCTTGTCAGCTTTCTCCCCTACATCTAATTCAGTTATATTAGCTGATGGTTCACGTACACCTGTTCAGGGTGTCGACAATACCAATTCTAGTCTTCATCTTTCCTCTGTATTCTATCTTCCTAAGTTTCCCTATAACCTTTTATCTGTTAATAAGATTATTAAATCTCTAAATTGTACAGTGATATTCTTTCTCACACATTATGCCTTTCAGGACCTGGTCACGAGGAAAACAATTAGGACGTAACATGAGCAGAACGACATTTATAAATTAAAATTAGGCGCCAAATATTTAGCTTGTATCGAAAACTTATCAACCCTACAATACCACTGTCAGCTAGGACATCCCTCTCTCTATTCTCAAGCTTATTAATCCCCAGTTCAAATCTCTTTCCTTATTAGAGTGTGAGTCATGTCAACTTAACAAACATCATCGTGTGTCTTATCCTAATCGCGTCAATAATAGGGCTGCTAAGCCATTTGATCTTGTTCATTCTGATATTTAGGGGTCATGTCCAATAACTTCTAAATTAGGATTCCAATACTTTGTTACTTTTGTGGATGATCACTCTCGTATTACTTAGATTTATCTTCTCAAGTCTACGTCCGAAATCTTTTCTACATTTAAACTCTTTTATTCTGAAATAGTCAATCAATTCAAGACTTTGATAAAAAATTTCTAATCTGATAATGCAAAAAAATATTTGGATGGCAACTTCATTAGTTTCCTTAAACAACATGGAATCCTCCATCAGTCTTCATGTGATTACACTCCTCAGCAAAATGGAGTTGTTGAACGAAAGAATAGACATCTCCTTGATATTGTTCGGACATTACTATTCCATCACCACGTTCCCAAAGAATTTTGGAGGGAAGCTATCTTAACAGTATGTTACTTGATTAATCAAATACTCTCTTCTGTTCTACAAGATAAAATTCTTTTCAAAGGTCTATACCCAACGATGATCTCTTTTTGCTTCCTCCAAAGATTTTTAGCTCTGTGTTTTATTCATAATCATAGTCCAAATAATTAAAAGTTTGCCTCTCGGTCTATTAAATGCATGTTTCTTGGCTACTCCCGAAAGCATAAATGTTACAAGTATTTATGTCCGTCGCTCAATAGTCTTGTGTTATCTGCTAATGTAACATTCTTTGAAGAAAAACCCGATTATTCTAATTCTCCATCTCCATTATCACCGGATGAGTATGACTATTTAATCTTATAAGAGTCATTGGTTAACAGTAGTGACTCATCCGTTGATAATACTATTTGCCCTATTAGCAAAGACTCAGTTCGGTTTAACGACCCAATTCAAGCTTATCATCGTCGCTCTGCGTCTGCTCCTATGCCAACGTCAGTCTCAACACCACATCCTCCGCCCGAAGAACCTGAATCGGTAAATGTAAATTTACCCCCTTCTACGAAAGACTTCCTATTGCACTTCGGAAAGGGACACGGACGTGTACTCAACATCCGATTTCTAACTTTGTCTCCTATAATCATCTCTCCTCTATCTTTCAATCTTTTGTTATTTTCCTCGACTCATATTTGATTCCCAAGAATGTGTCAGAAGTCCTGCCTATTCCAAATTAAAACCAAGTGATGCAGGACGAAATGAGGGCCTTACAGCAAAATGAGAGTTTGGATTTGATCCCACTTCTACCATGAAAGCGGCCTGTCGACTGTAAATGAGTGTCCACTGTCAAGTTGAATCCTGATGGAACTTTGGCACGTCTGAAAGCCCGACTGGTTGCTAAAGGCTATTCACATGTGTATGACTTGGATTACATAGATATCTTCTCTCCGATGGAAAAAAATAACATATGTTCGGGATTTTGTTTCGTTAGCAGCGACAAATCACTGGTCATTTGGACATCAAGAATGCATTCCTTAATGGTATTCTAGATGAGAAGGTTTATATGGAGCAACCGCCAGGTTTTGTTGCTCAGAAGAAGAATGCGAAGGTGTGTAGGCTGAAAAAATCACTTTATGGTCTGAAGCAGTCTTCGAGAGCCTGGTTTGGACGTTTTGAATCGGTTATTCAGCAATTTGAACTTTGTCGTGCACAGAAAGATCACTCTGTCTTCTGGTGATTTTAGAATGGGAAACGAATTCTGATAGTTGTCTATGTGGATGACATTGTAATTACAGGGGATAATGCTTCTGGTATTGATAGCCTGAAGAAGCATTTACAGACACATTTTCAAACCAAAGATCTTGGTTTCCTAAAATACTTCCTAAGCATTGAAGTTGCAAAGTCAACGAAGGGTATTCTTCTATCACAAAGGAAGTATGTCCTGAATATGCTCTCAGAAGCCGAGATGTTAGGACGCAGAATCAGTAATTCTCCAATGGATGTGAACTCAAAACTACTATTAAACCAGAGGGAGCTTCTTAAGGATGTTGGGTAGTATATGAGATTGGTAGAGAAACTGAATTATCTGACGGTGACTAGACCTGACAACACATTCACAGTCAGTGTTGTGAGTCAGTTCTTGCTTGGATGCAGTAATGAGAATTTTGAGGTACTTAAAGAAAGCTCCAGGACGAGGAATTCTCTACTCAAATCAAGGACACACAAGAGTTACAGGCTTCTCTGATGCAGATTAGGATGGATGTCCTTTTGATAGGAGATCAACTACTGGATATTGTGTCTTTCTTGGAGGAAATCTGGTGTCATGAAAAAGTAAGAAGCAAAGTATTATCTCGATCCAGTGCAGAATCAGAATACAAAGCTATGGCAAATGTAATACTTGAGATGGTTTGGATCAGAGACCTATTGACAGAGATTTGTCTCCCTCTAGAATATCCATGAGTCTATATTGTGACAATAAAGTAGCAATTCATATTGCTGAGAATTCTGTGTTTCATGAAAGAACCAAACACATTGAAGTCAATTGTCATGTAGTCCGCAAGAAGCTCGAGGACAAAATCATCACGGCAAAACATGTATTCACAGTACATCAGTTGGCAGATATTCTTACAAAACCACTTGGTCGAACACGGGTTGACTTTATTTGTGATAAGGTGGACATGTATGATATATATGCTCCAGGTTGAGGGGGAGTGTTAGAAGAGAGTATTAGTTTAGTATTGATTTAGTCCCACATTACCTATGAGACTAACTTGTAACTAATTCATTTTTATAAATAATAAAATATAGAGTGAGGGGAGAGATCTCCAAGAAACTCTTCTCTCTCCAAATCTCAAAAAAGTTGATTGATAGCTTCATTTTATTCTTTAAGTTGATCCAAAGTTTTTGCATATCAAAGCTGAATGCTTCAAACATTGAGAAACCCCACACTCGGTAAGGAGAAAAAAATCACCACATCTCATGATTCATTTTATTCCATAAAAAAAAGTACGGACTTTTTTAATACTTGTCACATCTATGGAGTTGCAATACACGCACGCTCTAACCTGAAGATGCGACTCCCCCGATGATTCAAGCAAATTCACCCATCATGAAGATGAACACACAAAGTGTAAGACGCTCAACAAAACTAACCTCTGGAACCCTTCTACCACAAGACTATTAAAGAAGCCAGATTAGCAAACACCCTATACGTAGGAACTGCTGCTTATTTCTCCAATTAGGGGTGATCTAAACACCAAAAGATGAGATCCAAACAGCTGTTTGTGTATAGCATAACAATCATGACCGCAAATAATCCATTCCTGAAGAGGTATCAAAATTCTAAGTTCAGATGTTTCAACATATCAATCCATTTAAATATGCAACTGCTTCCAAACATTATCACTATATACTGACTACTAGTTTGCGGTCCGTGCAAAGCACGACGATAAATTTTTTCATGCTACAGCAATCATATTTCTTAAATGCCACAGCAAGTTTTTTGAATTGCTACAGTACCTCGCGTTTTTTAAAACGATACAGCGTTCCCGTGCGCTACAGTAATAATGTTATTGTTCATAACAACAATCATAAGTCTCTTGAACTGCTACATTATCTCGCATTCTGAAAATGCTACAGTGTTCCTATGTGCTACAGTAATAAAAGTACTGTTTATGCTGCAGCAGTTATTTTACTGTCGAATTTACTGTAGCATGAATAGGAATTCTCTGATCCTCCTATTTGTATAAAGGAATAGATTACCAACATAATGACAAGGAAAAACAAGATTTAACCTCGAATTGACTAGAGAAAGTAGAATCAACATGAGTAGCTCATTCATCAAGCAGAAAGCTGTAAAATTTTAAAAACAGAACTTTCACCAAATAATAGTTTATAAGCATTACTGCACATTTCCAAGTTAAAAAGAAAGAAAACTACTATTTCAACTTCTAGAACAATCTTAACTTGAACTCCCAGAATGATTGAATCATATACAGTATATGCCAAAAACAAGAAAATTATTAGAGGATACACTAAACCACCACATACCGATATTCTCTGATGAAAAATGAATGCTTTGATGGAAGAAGCCGTTCTGTCAGACTGTCACCACCCATAGACATAATAGCATCCATTTCTTCCAGATCACATTTGACAGATGATAACTGAAATAAAGAAAATATTTAAAAGGCTATTGTACGGACTAATTATGAGGCTATTTTTACGGATGCGACTAAGCGAAATGTTGGAGGCAAAGTGCAACTCGTAACACAAAAATGAGGATACAGGACATCGAGTGCCGTAGCAGGGCAATGAATCTGTGTATATGTAATTGTTATAATATATAGTCACACAAATATATAAACACATACGTACAGTGCCATACAACATGCCTCAAAAGTGCATAATAATTGTTGCAGACAAACAGTGACGCAATGAAGAATGGCACCGCAATAAGAAACATAAGTTTGGTAAAGTGTGCTTTGCGCTCTTTTCTCTACTTTATATAACTTCATTTCTCAATCTATATCCACTCGATAAACAACCCCCCATCCACTCGACAAACAACCACCACAACCTCCACCCCCCACCCCCAAATAAAAAAAGAAAACACCACCACCACTGAGAAAAGGTAAACATAAAGTGAGAGAGAGAAACTACTAGAGCCTTGTTGCAATGGCTGATGAGATAGATTGAACCAAAGAGATGTTAGGACTACAAAATGATTAGGTTGGATCAAGTTACTTTAACCAGAAATGTTTGGCAGGTACTTTTATGTTTCACATGGTCAAAATTCTGCTTTAGGAACTAGTCTAGTCATGCTACAACTGTAGTTTTCCTCTTCTTATTCTTTCTTCATTAGAAATAGCATGTGGATTTTTA